>ML681966.1:26694941-26782929 GCA_007922195.1 Podocnemis expansa
CCCATAAACTCCAAAACTGAGATGTTAGAGACACTTTATATTAAAGGAAGATACTAAAAATTTTAAAAATTTCTGTATGCCTGATCAATTTTTTGTCATTCACTTAGGGGATTGTTGTCCCATATTTAGCTTTGGGGCATGATAACGTAACAGACTCTAACCTAGCTCTATTTGATGCAAATTCTTTAGGCACAAAAGATGGCCCTGGTTACAGAGATGTGATGCTGTGAGAAACTGTCTTGAAACATGTTTTCTGCCCTTGCCACCTTTAAAAGTTTTGAATTTCTCAGATAACTTTACTTAAGGTGTTGCCCTGAGAGAATCTGGGAAGCAGTTGCTAAATTCTGTGAAATCAGGTCTAAATCGAGACTATGGATTCTTTTCCCATTACCAAGGGTAATTTGACTTCAGGCTTCCCATGGTTTGAACCTGTAAACTGCTCTGATTTGCTGTTACTGTATGACCTGATCCTATGTTTTACACCCCCTTGCATTTAGTTTCATTCCCTTCTGTAAGTTCACCCATCTTCGAAGCATCTGAGGAAGTGGGATCTTCTCCCACGAAAGCTCATGCAAAAAATAAATCTGTTAGTCTTAAAGTGCCACACAACTCCTAGTTGCTACCTAGTCATTGTGATTTGCAATGCATGGTAATGTAATATGTTTACTGAGGGCAGAATAGGTGTATTTTCAACGTTGATAGCTAGATATTAAATACAATCCCCCCAACATGTCAGTCTCATGATCAAGTAATCAAGTCTACCTACTTAATTTCAATCTACGTTTTGGACATTTAGGGCCTGATCCACTTTGAATCCCTTTTACCCCAGTTGGGCAGCATAACAGGGACTTAAATTCCAAAGGGGCAGCCGTGTTAGTCTAGTAAAGCAAAAAAAGCAAGGAGTCTTGTGGTACTTAAAGACTAACAGATTTATTTTTTGCATGAGCTTTTGTGGGAGAAAATCCCACTTTGTCTATATATGTATTCTGGAAATCTGACAAAGACAGGCAACAAAAACTGAGCGGTGTAGATGATGGTAGAGGCTAGACAGGCAGCAAGTGTCATTGTCTCACATTTGTTTAGTAAATTAATAAAACTACAGTACTTCAATTTAACATTTTTATTGAAGTTTGAATGAAAAGACATCTATGAATTACTTTTGAATTAAGGCACTTAGGCATGCGGATACTTTCAGCACCAAAAAACTGTTGCCCAGGCCTCATAAATTGCTGCTCAGTAAATACCATAACTTGCTCAGCTGCACCATCAGCTTAGAGGGAACATTGGTTAGGAGTGCTCTTTTCACATCGAGAGTGTGCCACCTCCTCTGGTTCCCCGTAACCTGAGGATCTGGAAAAAAACTGGCAAGCAAATATCCTGATTGAGGTGAAAAGGAGAAACTACCTTAGAGAGGAAGGAGGGGTGGGGTTGCAGTACCACTTTATTGGGAAAGAACCTCGAATATGGGGGTTCTGAGTAAAGAGCCTTCAACTCTGAGACCCTTCTAGCTGAGGTGATTGCTACTAAAAAGGCTACCTTCCAGGGAAGGACCAGTAAGGTACACAAGTCCAAGGGTTCATATGGGGGCTCCGCTAGTGCATGGAGCACCACATTCATGTCCCAAGGAGGAATGGGTTCACGGGGCTGTGGGAAAAGTCTTTTGAACCCCTTCAAGAACCTAGTGGAAGTAGGGTGGGAGAAAACAGGGACACCATCCACCTTTTCTTGGAGGGTTGAGATCGCTGCTAGGTGGACTCTCGGTGGGGAAAGAGAGAGACCTGTGTTTCTAAGGTCTAGCAGATAATCAAGAGGTAAGTGTAAAGGAGCCTGTATGAAGTGTACTCCTTTACCTCGAGCCCAGCTGGAAAATCGTTCCCATTTGGCTATACAGGAGCACCTGGTGGACGTTCTTCCACTACCGACCAGGACCTTCCTAACCCTGTGTGAGCAGAGCCTTTCCTGCTCGCTGAGCCAAAGAGTCTCCGGGCTGTCAGATGCAGATGACCTTGATTCAGGTGCTACAGGCACCCTGAGTCTTGTGTCAGGAGGTCCACCCACAGGGGGAGGCAGAATGGGGCCTCTATGGACAGGTCCTGTAGGAGCTATTAATACTATGTTTGCTGAATCCGTTTTGATGTTCAGAAGGACCCTTTGTATCAACGGGACCAGTGGGAAGGCATACATTAGAGGGCCTGTCCAGGTGATGAGGAAGATGTCAGTGAGCAACCCCTTCTCCCAACACCTGAGGAGAAAAAATGCTGACACTTACGGTTCTGCTGTGTTGCAAACAGGTCCATTTGGGGTATTCCCCATTTGTCTACCAGGTGAGAGAACACTGTATTATGGAGTGACCACTTGTGATTTGCTAGGGGTTTTCTGCTGAGCAAGTCTGCCAGCACGCTGTCCACTCCCAGTAGATGTGCTGCCACCGAAGTGAAATTGTATTTCAGGGCTAATTCCCAGGGTCTGCATGCTTCCTTCCAGAGAGCTGGGGAGTGGACACTCCCTTGCCAGTTTGTATAGAACATGGTTGCAGTGTTGTCTATTAGAACCTGAACCGACCTGCCTTGTATCCTGTGCAGAAAATTTATGCTAGCCAATCTGATAGCCCGCAGTTCCTTCACATTTATGTGAAGAAGGCTGCCTGCATGACACCAAAGTCCCTGGGTGGAAAGCTACCCCTCCCCCAAATGTGGGTGCCCCAACCTGAGTCTGAGGCATCGGTTATCTGTGTCACTGTGGACGTTAGTGTTTCAAAGGGAATTCCTCCCATGGCAAACCAGGGGTCCTTCCAGATCTCTAGGATATCTCAGGGAACTGACAGTTCCTTGGACAGGGGGTCACTCCATTGGTGGAACGCTGTGGAGAACCAGACCTGGAAGGGCCTCATTCTCAGGCGTGCCATCCAGATCATGGAAGTGGAGGTTTCCAATGTGCCCAAGCAGCTGTAGGCAGCGACGGCCTGTGCTCACTCCTGCAACTCTGTAATGATGGTGTAGATGGACTGAAATCTTGAGGGGGGGCAGAGAAGCCCTCCCTTTGCAGGCATCTAGGTGAACTCCTATGAATTCTATGCTTTGGAACAGGCAGATTTTTTACTTTTCCCAACTTATGCAGAGACCCAGGTACCCACACAGGTGGGTTACTGATCTGTATTGAGCTCTACCTGAGCTCTCGATTCCTGTGCATTAACCAATCATATAGGTAGGGGTAGATCTTTATGCCCTGCTGGTGCAGGAATGCAGCAACTGGAGCCATGCACTTTATGAACACCCCTGGGAGCCAGAGAGAGCCCGAAGGGGAGCAATGGGAACTGGAAGTGATTTCCCCCCACCATGAACCTTAGGTACCTTCTGGGGCAGGGGGGTATTGCTATGTGAAAGTAAACATCTTTTAGATCAAGGGCTGTGAACCAATCCCCGGGAGACAGAGATGGGACAATCTGTGACAGGGAAACCATGCAGAACTTTATTTTTCTTATGTGTTTAAGGCTCTGAGATCTAGAATGGGTCTTAGGTTCCCGCTGGGTTTGGGGAGCAGAAAGTGTCGGGAATAAAAACCCTTTTCCCCACTCTGGCTTTGGGGCCCTTTCTTTGGCTCTGAGGGAGAGGAGCTTCTTGCATTCCATCTCAAGCAAGTAACCTAATTCCCAGTGCCTGAGGTTTGGTCGAGGGGGCGGTCTTCTGACCCGAGGAGTTAGAATACAACAACAACAGGGTTGGAAGGGACCTCATGAGATCATCTTGTCCAACCCCCTGGGGTTTGAACCCAGGAGTTGATCGAAACTGTAGGTGATACCCTTCTGAGACCATCTCAAGGACCCACTGGTTGGTTGTGATATCAACCCAGTGGTGTGCAAAGTGGTGTAGGGGTTGGCAGAGTTTGGGGTCGAGGCTGTGGGTTCACTGCCCTCAGAGTAACTGTCAAAAGCCCTGCTTCCTCCCCGTCAAGCGGTCAGTACCTTGCCTGCACCTGCTGGACTGTGAGGCATGGGTCTTTCCATCCCTGCTTGAGTGGGCCTTGTCCTTATCCAAGTCCCCAAGTTGTCATCGGGGGTATTCATAGGAGTGAGAAAAGGAAATCTGCATCTGGACTTGCTGCTTTAATTGCTGTAGCTGCTTTTGCAAGAGTTGATGAGGTTTCAAGGAGCATCAGGCAGATTGAAGGGTGTATATTGCCAGCGATCTGAGGCTGGCTCTTGAGTCTTTCATAACATGTGGTTCAGCATCTGTAGACTCAGTAAAGAGGTCAGGGCCTTCAAACAGCAGGTCCTGAATGATAAGCTACATCTGTGGTGACAGGCCCAAGCCCTGAAACCAGGCAGAGCGGCACATCACCACGGCGGATGCCATGGTATGTGAGGCTGTGTCCGATGCATCCCAGGTAGACATCAGAGCATGTTCGGAGGCCAAGGCCCCTTCTCCAACCATCTCCTCATAATCTCTGAGGCAGTCCTTGGGGATAAGGTCACGAAACCCGCCCATGGCTCTCCAGAGGTTAAAGATGCATCTCACCATAAGGGCTTGGTGATTCAAGATATACAGCTGTAGGGCTGCAGTGGCATAGACCTTTCTGCTGAGTAAGTCAAGCTTTTTGGTTTCTTTATTCTTGGGATTAGAGCCCCGTGGGCCCTGTCTCTCTTTTTGGTGGACGCAGTTAACCACCAGGGATCCCAGCACAAGGTGTTGGAGAAGGAACGCAAACTTGTCCTAGGGGACATGATACTTGCAATCAGCTGCTTTTGACACTGGCAGAATTGAAGATGGGCTCTGCCATCATGCCCTGGCGATTCTGTACACCTCTGTGTAAAGGGGAACAGATACCTTGACTGGTGGGACAGCATCCACAACATTAAAGAGGGGGTCCATTTCCTCCTGGGCCACCTCTAGTTCTATGTTCAAAGTCATTGTCATGCGGCTGAGTAAATCCTGCTGTGTGCTGTGGTTCTTATATGTGAGAGGCCTTTGAAAGGTGTGCTTGCCTGGGGAGGATGATGAAGAGGCCTGAGATCTACTACTCTGTGTAGAGTCTGGGTTGGGCTCATCAGAAATACCTGAGGAGTCCGGGGTGGAGACGGTACGGAATAGTACAACGAAGCTGAGCTATCATCGGCCATCATGTTTAGCCATTCGTGCAACCAGCTGTTGAAAGAATCTCTGGTCGTAGTACGGCACGGTGAAGAGTGGCCCCTGCCCACCTGGAAAGCCTTAGCAGCACAGGAGGAACTGGGCTGCAGCGCCCATACAGGGGTTGTTGGGGTTGTCTTCTTTCTTGACGTGGGTGTCGGAGGGCATTTTCAATGATGCTTACCCACCAGTTCTCCGGTACCAGAGATGGTTTTTGGAGAATCAGGGGAACAGATGGAGGCCGGAGACGACAAAGAGGATGAGCTGGACCTCTGTCTCCCAGGGTCCTGGGAGCACAGTACTGAGGGCTCACGGGATGAGTGCTGATAGAAGTGACTGTTGGAGTGATCATCGGTACTGTTTAGCGACACCGAATGGGGGCTCGATGGAACCGGACTCGAGAGCAGTGCAGATTCTTCCATTGACTGCTCTCTAGGTGTGGGAGCCAGCTTACTCTTCGAGCTGGCTTTCTTAGCCAGTACCAGAGCCGGGTCTTGGAACAGAGCCTGTGCCAGTGCTAGGGCTCGCGGTGTCAATGGTACCAAAGACAGTCCTGGTCCTGGCTCACAAGAGGAGGAATGCGGGGATGGAGGCAAACGGTGCCGTGGTGGTACTGAAGACAATGCCGGCCATGGCTTTGAGCTCTGTGCTGGGGGTCAGTGTCAGATGGGCTCTGGTGCAGGAGTTGCCCAGGGTGCCATCAGAGTGCTAGTGGCTCGGATGGTGTCAGAGGCAGGTGCGTGGTCCTCCGCGAGAGTACGTAAGCACTGGTCTCTGTCCTTGTGAGTCCTACATTTAAAGGACTTGGAAATAGAGCAATTCACCATGAGCTGTGACTCAACAAGGCACACAGGGCATTTCCCGTGAGGATCATCGAGTGGAAAAGCTTTGGAACATGCTGAACATGGTTTAAAGCCTGGCATTTTAATTTTTGAACAAAAAAGTGACAGGCACTTGCTTATGCAAGTTTTTGGCTGATCCAAGGGTGGAAAAGGCAACTGGGAGGGTGAGGGTCATGGTCACCTATATAGCCATGGTTGCAGCACAGAGAGGGCATTGGCCTTGTGCCCTGACCTGACAGGCTAAGGCTAAAGACTTTCCAAGCTACCATGGGCTGCGGCACATAGACACCTGTAACTGAATGATGTGAGCAGCGCTCGAAGAAAAATCATTGTTAACTTAAAAAAAAATCTCTCCTCATCTTTTCTCTCTTGTTCTCTGTCTCTAGATCAGAACAATGAAGGTGAAAAGCAGAAAGGACAGTTGCATTTTGTTTTATTGCCTATAGTGGCTGTTCATTAGCATGATCAAATATTGCATCTATTGATAAATAAGAAAACAGAAAACTATCAAGATAATCTCTCCCCCCCAACTTTCAATATAAGCTTTTAAGCAATTATTATCTGTTAAGTACTAATAGATATTAAAATGGTTCATAAGATTGTTCAGAAAGTACAGAAAATCAACACCTTTCTCCTGATAACAACCATAACTTCAAAGAAATCAGAAAAAGTTAAGACAGAAGCTTTATCAGTAGCTACTGTGGCGTATAATGGCGCACATGCTCCCCACCCAGCTTTTTTCTATATCTGGATGACCTCATAGATGCAGTTGTAGGTCCCAAGTATTTTCAGACTCATTTCCCCCCCAACTTTTTTTTTTCACATTTTCATCTATACATGCACAACCTCAACAGATCAAAGGTGATCAGATATTACAGTAATGGGCAGCAGTAAAAACCATTACAATAGAAGAACAGATCAATTTATAGATTGAGGAGCAGGAAAATTTTATGTCTCACTGCAATGAGGAAATGCTTATCCCTGTTCCTGATGATGAAGTGTCATTCATGGAAGTACTATCTTCTTGGTAGTGTGTCACAAAAAGGAAGGACATGTGGATAATGAAAAGCAGCAGGCATCTGGTATCTCCAGTAAAAGGACCATTTTCCATCCTATTCTCATCTTGCTGGTACTAAGTCTACAACAGAGAACTTCTGTTTCACATAACAGAAATACTCAAACAATATTTATCAGTCATGATAAATCACATACATCATGAAATCATATACAGAACTTTGTTGCTATCTATCCAGCATCTTATGCACAACATTATTAAAAGAAATTGTGAGTCATTATAAATGTTCTCTCAAAGAGAACAATCATTTATTTGATCTCACCTAGTTCTTTTCCTAAAGATCCATTTTCCTATCTACTTCTAAGGAAAAGTTAAACTGAAGTTGTTAGTCAAGTGGTTAAGATGAAAGTGCAGGAAGAGTACCCAAGAGAAACAGCTGCAATCAGAAGCTCTACAGCCTTTGGTGATTCACAGAGACTCTGAATTTTCAAAATGACACCTCTAGGTCTGACTACACCCTCTCATATTGAACTGATGTCTGCTTTTCCTGCTTACCAACCCCTATTCTAGAACAGTTGAGATGATATTTGAATTGAGGCATAAGTATGTGTATGTTACAAAGAAAGAGTTGTTCTCAAATGCTACTAAGACATTTAATTTTGGGATACTCTGTAACTTGAAATTGTACATTGAACAAACCCTTTATAGTCTCACACTGCTGGTCTTTTAACTACGTTAATTAAGGGGAAGCATACGCACAACACTGCAAATGTGAATCATGTGCAATGTTGTGATCATAAAAAAAACAAAAAACAAAAAAAAACAAACAAGGCCTAGTTCTTCCCTCAGTTACATCCATGCTAATTTGGAGTAACTCGACTGAAGTTAAAACATATACATTTACTTTTTAGCCTGATGAATACTTCTAATGATAATTGGCAAACGTCATATTTATAGGAAAATACTCTCTCTTAAGCAGCATATTTTACATTAACTGTATTGGCCAGTTTTCTGTTACACAAATGCAGCTTTATCTGCACCATTCTTGAATCAGTGTTTTGTTATATTTAGAAATAGCTACAAAATATCAAATGTAGATAGATGCTCTCTCTTTCCTATGCTACATGCTCTGTTTTAGAATGCTAATGTTTTTATCTTGTTCACAATATCTACACTTTTGAGTCACAGACCAGTAGTTCTCCACCTTCTGCAGGTTCCAACATACTTGGTGGCATATCACCCACCTCACCCCTCCCCCAAATCCAGCCATCTTCCTGGCTCTCTGTGACATACTTTCCACTCTGTGGCAACACAGTAATATGTCCCAACACAGTGGTTGATAACCACTGTCATAGATACCCCTATTCAATTAATATCTGATACCCCTTAAGAACCATCTCCATCCTGGACAGTAACAATATTCATTCTGAATGCTAGTACGGAAATTAAAAGGCATTACCATCTGAACAGGGAAAGAAATGGCTGTAAGAAAACATTTTCCACACTATAAAAATAATTCTTTATAACAGGGACCAATTTAGTTCTCTCTTTATCACTAATTTTGGGAGCAAAAAAACAATACTAAAAAGAAACCTATGATGATACCATTTAATCAAACCATTAAACCAGAAAAGCCCTTCTAATGAAAGCCATCTACAGAAAGCAGGTAGAAGAGTAACAAATGCAGTGCTCATCCATATGGTGGATGTAGTTATGGGTCTTATCCAGATGTTCAGGTCTTTTTTGCCATCAGTGCTCTAACCCTGGAAGAGAGGCTCAGCAAAGTGTGGTGGTAAGGCTTGATCTATGCTAGGAAATTAGGTCAGTGTAACTCTGTTTGTTGCTCAGGGGTGTGAAATATCCATACCCCTAAGAAATGCAGTGTGGAGTCAACAGAAGGATTCTCCCATCAACCTAGCTGCCACCTCTCAGGGAGGTGGAGCACCTAAATTGACTGGAGAAGCCTCCCTTTACATCTTTACTGATGCAGTACAGTGATACCACTGCACAGAGGCATTGCTGATGGCTGGCACATGGGGCCCATGCCACAAATCTCCCGGGCACCACCAGTGCTCTGCCTGTCAGGGCAGAGCTAAACTGCTGCCCAGCCCAGAAACCTGGAGCATGCTGTGCACACAGACACTAACTGCTGCAGCACAGCAGAGTGGGAATTTAAAATATGTTCTTCAGCCAGACTGCTCTCCTCCTTGGGCCTTGGGTCAGGCATGCAGTACAGCCAAGGATCCTCTGCAGGGAGTGGGGGAGACAGGAGCCGGACAGTGTGGACCAGTGGTGCAGCTGAGTATTGGCCAGGGGGGCAAGCCCCAGGTTGGGGCAGGCTGGCCAAGGGTCAGCTGAAGGGGCGGCAGGCCCCAGGATGGGACAGGCCAGCAGCATGGCTGAGGATTGGCTGGGGGTGGAGCCAGACCCCGGATTGGGCATGGCCAGCGGCACAGCCAAGGATCAGCTGTGTTGGGCAGCAGGCCCCAGGTCAGGTCGAGCCAGTGGTGGGTGGGGCTGGGAGCAGGGCCTGGAAGGGGCAGGGCTTGGGCCTGTGCCCCGAATATTTTTGCTACTCAGGAACATCCCTGCCACTGCAGTGTTTAAGCTGTAATCAAGCTCTGAGATATGGTTATGAACACTACATAAGAATTTGGACTGCTGATGTGAAGAATGGGTGATTTAGAATAGAATAGAACCATAGAGTTGGAAGGGACCTCATGAGATCATCAAGTCCAGCCCCCTGGGGCTTGAGCCCAGGGCCTTCCGCATGTTAAGCAGCGCTGCTAGCCACTACACCATTTGCAGAGCTACATACATTATTTTTTTATAAATATGGTATGCACCTCAGTTTACCTGACAGCATAGCATTAAATTAAAGGAAGCTTTTAGGGAGGGAAAACACAGAATATGTATTAATGGCAGAGATAGGGATCCTGCAGGGAATACTGGAGGCCGCTATTAACAGAGGGATGCACTGCTTGGCTCCATCCAAGTTAGTGATATTTACCCTTTGTAGACTGGAACCTATTCAATATCCCCTACTGAAAACTCATATTGATCCACATAAAGGGTCCTCCACCTAGAAGAAGAAGTGAATGGGTTTTTGAGAACCAGCTGGATGGGAGGCTGGCAAAGAGAGAGCTATAGTAACTGCAGCAGGACAGGCTGCCTCTCCCAGGGCAGAGATGGAGGAAACTGGGCCACACTGAATTCACCAACTCCAATAAAGAAAGATTAAGATTTAGGGAAGAGGAATTATGCATATAAGCCCTTATCGTTTTTAGCCTTTGCTTTGTGTATGTTTGGAGGAGTGAATGAATACTGCTTTGTTTTGAAGAAGCTGGTTTTGGGTCACTGTAATGACCTCACTGTTTCCAGGTCTCTGGAGGAAAAGGACTTACAGGCCCCAAACAGGAGAGTTTCCTTCTAACTGTTTACAGAGCTCCTAGGCCCTTTGAGAGAAGTGCTGTAGCCAGGCCTGCCATTTCAGATGTACAATAAAGAGGGACTAAAAGGGTCTAAAGCACAACATCCCCTGGAAACATGAAATATAAAGTTGAAATCATAGATGGATGCCATAAAACAGTAACATGTTGCAGTGTCATAAAGTCAACTAAACTCCAAAGCAGGGTCACATGTTCACCATTATCTATTTAGAGCCATTTTTAATGAGAAAAGAAATACTGTTTGATATACTGAGTATATGCCTATTCATCTCAAATTGCCATGAGATCTTCAGTTTCCACCTGGACAGTCACCAGACAAGGGCACAAGCAGAGTCAGTTTAACTTTTCATTTTATGAATAGAAACTGTAAAAGAACAGCAGCTGTGTTGCAGTTGTCCCATGAGTATGGGCTCTGCTTACACTAAAACTAGAAAATTCCCCCACAATCTTCTGCTTTTCATCATCTGAGAGCTGCTCTTGGAGCAGTTGCTACTGGACTGTTAAACAAATCTACTCTATGTTCTTGATTTAAAATTATGATTCAGAGTATGATTTAAACATAAATTTTCTAATACATAAACTGAGCTTATTAAAGCACTCTTCAATTTCCATATAAAATGAATGTTGTTTTCCCTTGCTTGTTTCCTTTGTGTAGCATTATGCAAAATAAAAATTATACATAATTTAGCAAAAATGGTCCATAAATAAATGAGCACAGACTGTTAGTATTGGGTCATTATGGAATCATGATAGAGTAAGTCTAATGTGAATCATTATTCCCGTAAGAAAATGTTTGCTTAATATGCAAAAGTGTATAAGGAGCTTGTACATTAGAAGATTTTGCGCTATTTGTTTTAGTTAGAAATGTGTTATCTAAAACTGATTTAGCCAGCAATTCAGCATGCCTGTAAGTTTGCAGTTTAAAGATTTCAGTTGTGTCATGTGGTAGGATATTTTACACTCTAGAGTTTAATTTTATCAGACTAAATAAAGCTAGTGGTCTTTGTCATCTACAGTAGCTGTATGAATACACAGGATAGAAACTGTGAATTTGGAAGGAACAAAGTTTCTTACCCCTTCCCTGAACATGAAATATTTACCTATTTAACAAAAATTTAGTAAGATTTAGAAAAAGAACCTATTCTCCTTCAATCTTTTTGTATTTAAAAAAAATATTACCATTATCAAATCTCTATGCCTCATTTTTCTTTCCTTTCAAATGGCATTCTAATAGACTCGCTAAATTGAAAAGTTGATTCTTAGATTCTGTGCCTTCCTTTTCAGTAGCACAACTCAAAAAAAAAGGAAACAGTTAAATACAATTTGAAAAGGCTGAAGTGTGTGAGATGAGTGCATGCTGTGGAGACTCCTGGATTTCTTTGTTTGTCTGTACTCTTCTGAAAGGATCAAGGTTCTTAAAAATTCTTATTTCCTTCCTCTGAAACATGTCCTCCCTCCCATTTACACTCATTGTTCAGAGCATTTAATTCTTTTACTCCTTGAAAACTTAGGCCACATATACACTAAGAGAAGCAAGTTCACTGCCATCACATTAATCTTTCCAGATCAACTTTGTTAAAAGTCACCAAGTCCATATAGAAATCAATTTATTAAAACCACTCCCTCAAGTGGTGTAGTGCTCAATCGACAGCAGTACCACACAGTGAAGACATCACATTGAAGGGGAGTTAAGTAGTCCGTGTAGCTTGTGTTATTCCCATCGACTGCCGCCAAATTTCACCACCATTGTTGACCTGGCCGTGGAAATGGGTGGTAGTGCTAGAAGCTTTTTCTCAATGAGATGACTCACATTTTGTTTTCCTTACTCTAAACTGAATTTAATGCCACATAAGAGATGCTGTATTGACAGCAATTAAGTCTAAAGCTGTCTGTCTACAGAACAAACAGCAATGTGCATCCATCCCACCATTCTGCCAATATGCTATAAACCTGAGCTAGAAAATATATTTTTCAACAAAGGTAGTTTAGTTCACATGTTCTGGTGGTGTATGTGTGAGTTTTTTGTTTTTTTTCAGTCTGTGGCAAATAAGGATACCAGTTGTGAAGAGAAATGGGAGAACTGGTTCAGACAAAAATCAAAACTTTTTCAAGCTAAACTGACCATGACTTTAAAAAAAGTACTATGGTAGAAATGATATTCTAACCACCACATCTAGTATCAAAGCTGCATGAATCACTCAAAACTTAAGTGCCAGAGGAGTAGCTGTGTTAGTGTATTTTAGCATAACAAACAAGGAGCCTCATGGCACTTTTAAAAACTGACAAATTTATTTGTCTCATGAATTTTCATGAATCTGATCCCACTTCAGCACTGGCACGAAATGGAAACTGCATTATGTAGCTGACATACTGAAGTTTCTATTTCATGCATCTGACGAAGTGGGATTTTATCCACAAAAGCTCATATGATAAATAAATTTGCTGGTCTTTCAGAGTGCCACAGGGCTCCTTGTTAGTCAAAAATTCAACAGCATTTGAAATATAATAGAAAAGGAAAGGATATTTACCAACTGAAAACCAAACCACAGGTTGTCTGACTGTGTATTAGGACAAAGATGTTACAGTGTAGTTTCCTCCTTTAAACTATTTTGGTTAATTAATGTCTTAAAAATTACAAAATAACCAAATTAGAACATACCTACCTAGAATTAGAAGTCTCCTAAAGAGTTTAGGCCCTGACTCAGCAAGGTACTTAAGGCACGTGCACATCATAAAGCAGATGAATAGTTCCGTTACCTTATTAGCTCAGGGATTTGAGTGAAGCACTGTCTGTGCCCTGCTTTAAATCAAGAGCCTAGTGCTCTTCCTGGAAAACACCATTGAAGAGGCAGCCTTAAACTGAGAAAAACACCTGCATGGTTTTGGAAGTAGGATTTTATTTTTTACTTAAAGGCGTGTTTATATATATTGTTATTTAGTAAGTTTTACTTATGCTGAGTCATGATAAAATCATTGCAGTTTTACTTCCAGAGACCTCACCATTTCTCTTTGCTAGACTGTTGAGAGTCTTCCCAATACCAAAAGGTAGGGGAGCTGGAAAAAACAAACAGTCATATAATGCTTACATAATGCTCTACATCATCCAGACACTGTCCAAACAACAAGCCAAATTCACCCCCGTCCACATAAGGGAGGGTAAATGGGCTAGACTGTGCTCCATTGTAGCTTGGTTGATGGAATCTGCCTGGGGCAAGTGATGAATACCCCTTTATAATGCCTGCTTGAGGGTGAGACTGCACTGGCTATTTTCAGGCCTCCAGCAGGAACTGCTGCGTCCTTCAGCTGCTTCTACCATCCCCTTGTGGGTAGATTTCATACAGCTGGTGCCTTCATCTCCTGTTCATACGCGGGAGGTTGATGGGCCCTACACTGAAGTCTGTTTTTCCTTACATAGTATTTTCAGTGATGCACATACACATCCCTATGACATAGGCAAGTACTAATATGTTTTGGTTGCTCAGTACAACTGGTAGAGATTCATCTGTTCAAATCAAACGGGCTACCACATAGATGATGGTTTGGCAGTGTCATGGTATTGTCACAAATGTGCTGGATTTTTTTCTGTTCTTGCCAAAGTTATTAGTGCTCTCCTGCAAGGGAACAGAAAGCGCAAATATATTCTTCTCCATAATGCACTCACAGTGCTACTGCTTCCACCTCCTGAGTGAAGTGACTGGAAGTCAGTATGTCCAAGAACACTGCACACAACAAAGAGGGGATACTGCACACCATCACAAGCCACTTCTAGAAGCATTGTGTCTGCTTTTGCCTTCCACAGATGTGTGGAAACTTATCTAAATCAATGGGAGTCTGATTTTCAGAGGTGTGGAGAAAGAAACCAGGCCACTGTAGGCGCAGAGTCTGAACTTTTGGCCAGCATCTCAACTTGCCACTTTATGCACTGCTTGTTATAATCATTTCCCCTTCACAATCTTAATATTCCTCCTCACTTAAAGACCCATAATTTAATTTGAGACTTGAAAGCTTCCATATTCCAATCCCTTGAGCTATCTATCTGTTCTCCTTCACATTTTTAGCTTCTCTACTGTGTTTTTATAAAGCTGTATTATTTGATGCCATTTTCAATTTATGTAATTGTATTCCAGTAGCACTCACAGACACTTTCCAAAACAAGACCCCCTCTGCAATGTGTGTGGCCCATTGCTGGCCAAAAGGATTGAATCAGACATACATAGTGCACCAAGACGACATCCATGAGAGAAATCTCTCAAGAGTTTAGCCTTCATGTATTTCTAATACTTATTTATATTCAGTCAAGTCCAGTGAGAGAAAATGTATTGAATAAAGTTACTCTTACAGGTGCTGAAAACTTGTGTGGAGAATTTATCTAGATTTAACTGCTGGAACTAAGGTGACTAGACATCCAAATCTTGGGAGAGCCTGAAAGATTTACTGTTCAACTGTACAATCTACTGCAGGGCTGGGCAAACTCTTTAGCCTGAAAGTCACATTGGTGTTTAGGCAGACCAGGGGAAGGAGAGAGGTGGAGAGCGGGAACGGGCTGCCATGCTTTGGCCGGGGCACTGCTGGGCCCACATGGGGGGGGGCGAGAAGGGAAATGTGTGATGGGTGGACTGGCCAGGGCACTGCTGGGCTGTAGGGAGAGCAGTCACCATGCTCCAGCCAGGGCACTGCTGCTGGAGCCACACAGTGGGAGAGGAGTAGCATATGGCGGCTGTGCTCCAGGCCAGGGCACCACTGCTGCATGCAGCGGGGAGGGGGCAGGGGGAGGGAGGCTGCTTTGCTCCTGTCAGGGCACCACTGGGCCCACATGATGGGAGATGGGCACAGACAGGTGGGGTAATGGCACTATTTTCATTCATGATCTGGATGATGGGATTTATTGCACACTCAGTAAGTTTGTGGATGACACCAAGCTTGGGGGAACAGTAGACATACTGAAGGGCAGGGAGAAGATTCAGGAAGACCTTGACAAATTAGAGCAGTGGGCCAATAGAAATCTCATGAGGTTCAACAAGGACAAGTGCAAAGTCCTGCACTTCGGACAGAAAAACCCCATGCACTGCTACAGGCTGGGGAGCGATCAGCTAAGTAGCAGCGCTGTAGAAAGGGACCTGGGGGTCCTGGTGGATGGGAAGCTGGATATGAGTCAGCAGTGTGCTCTTGCTGCCAAAAACGCCAATGGCATACTGGGCTGCATCAGAAGAAGCATTGCCAGCAGATCAAGGGATGTGATCATTCCCCTCTGTTCGGCACTGGTGAGGCCGCATCTAGAATACTGTGTCCAGTTTTGGGCTCCCCACTACAAGAAGGATGTGGACAAATTAGAAAGAGTCCAGCGGAGAGCAACAAAAATGATCAAGGGGCTGGAGCACAAGCCCTATGAAGAAAGACTGAAGGAACTAGGCTTATTTAGCCTGCAGAAGAGAAGACTGAGGGGGGATTTGATAGCAACCTTCAACTACCTGAAGGGATGCTCCAAGGAGGATGGAGCTTGGCTGTTCTCAGTAGTAACAGAGGATAGAACAAGGAGCAATGGCTTCAAGTTGCAGCTGGGGAGGTCGAGGCTGGACATTTAGAAAAACTTTCTTAGTAGGAGTGTGGTAAAGCATTGGAATGGGCTACCTAGGGAGGTGGTGGAATCTCCATCTTTGGAGATGTTTAAGGCCTGGCTGGGTAAAACTCTAGCTGGAATAATTTAGTGGGAGTGGTCCTGCTTCTTTTTGGCAGGGGGTTGGACTAGATGACCTCATGAGGTACCTTACAACCCTATGATCCTATGAAGTCTGAATGAAAGGCTCCCTAGGGCCACAATTGGCCCACAGGCCATATTTTGCACACCTTTGGTCTATAAAGTATAGTGTAATTACCAAAAGTCAACAGATGCAAAGTAGACAGTTTAGTTTTACATACTGAAGTGCCACCAACATAAATATACCTAAAAGACGTTGTGGTATTTTGTGTAAATCTGAGTCTGAATTTAATGTGGTTTTATGCACTGATAGCAATATAATTTTCCTATCTTCATTATAGTACAAGGAATTTAAAAAAAGCAGTTCTCCAACAGTTAGGAAGGTGTTAGTGGACCTTCTTGCCATAGTTTTATGAAGCTTGATTTCTGCTTTTAAGTTTTAGGCATGATGCATTCTGTTCTCTCTCTCAATCCCAAAATTAAGACAATAATGCTATGGAATGCGTTTTAATACTCCTGCTATAGCTGGAAGGAAAGAAGAAGGGCAGAATGTTCTCCCATCTTTTCAGAATTTACTAAAGTATAGGGAAGATTCTCTAAAGATAATGGAAAATGAGATTTTGGCTCATTCTATTCTAAATGAAACAAGGTGAAATTTGGCTGGGTTACAGGGCTACCTCTAAGTCAAATTTTATAAAGAGGCCTCAGGAAATGGTAGGTTCATACTGAAATGTGAAATCAAGTACACTCTCACCTGGTTTTAGATTATGAAACAGCATAAGGAACTGATTATTTTCTATAGCATTTCTCAGCAACCCATTTTCTTTGACTCAAAATAATGAACTCTGTATTTGGGCAAAGCAATTTGTGAAAACAAATGGGTATTCTTCAGTAAGAAAGAACAAAAACTGAGCAAGGACTTAAGGATTTCCCCCCTTTTTTTAAATACAGAACATGATAGTGTATTAGCAACAATTGAGCCACCCTACTGTGTATTTAATAAGTATATATATTTAATGTGACTAATGAAGGGGAAAATAGAGAAATATTTAATAAATAATAGCACTATTAATAAATGCTCTAATGCCTATAATTCAATGTGCCTTAAAGATAATGGTTAGCTTTTTTCATACTCACAGCACATAAAATGTAATTGATCTTGCATTAAATGGATTACAGAAGAGATGTAATTACAGATTATTATGATATCTTGTAATAGTAAAATGGAATAATCCTGTTTATCAGTGACCCTATAGCTAAGCATATATGTTCAGTTTAAATTAGCACACATTTTACAGTGACATGTGACCTTCATAAATATGCAATCTTATAGTTAAGCTCCATGAAGCCTATATAACTCATCCACAATACAATAGCCAACAGCAGAAAGACTGAATAAATATATCCACTTTTCCCTTTTTGTTTTTTAAAATATAGACATGCGTAAACAAGCTTCCCATCCTCCTGAGCTGGAGGGGCGGCTGGTTGGGGTCCCCAGCCCCTTGTAGGGTGTGACTGTAAAGTCTTTGGCCCCTTGGCCGGGGGAAACTTTCACAGATCCACTTTCAGTCACTCAGGTGTGGGGAAAAGTGCCAGGCGGCCTCTCTGGGTTGCGGCCCGAGAGGTGGTGTACGGCAGAGGTTGGGATTAATGTGGGCGTTGGGTCGCACAGATCCACTGTGTCCGAGCCAAGGTCCTCAATGGGGGCTGAGGCCTCCAGACAGGAGTTAGCAAGGTCCGAGCCGCAACAGCCAACCCCGAGGTGGGCTCCATGGGGCCTGAGGCCTCGGTGCAGGGGCCAGCGGGGTCCAAGCTGCAACACGCCGACCCCGAGGTAGTTCCTAGAGGACTGGAGACCTCGGTGCAGGAGTCAGCGGGGTCCAAACCACAACATACCGACCCCGAAGTGGGCTCTATAGGGCCTGAGGCCTCGGTGGAGGGGCCAGCGGGGTCTGAGCCGTAACACGCTGCCCCCGAGATGTGACTCCCAATTGAGGGCTGAGACCCGCCCTCCTTTGGGCTACCCCTGGCCTCGCGTTCCCACCATACCTCATCTGGTGGGTCTTCAGGGTAATCCCCCAGGGGTAGATTATAGAAGCCTTCCATCTCGTCCGGTGGTGGCAGGTCGGAGAGTCCATCAAGCTCCTCCGCAAGTGGCAACTCCTCCAGGTCACATGAGGTGGGTGGAGGCTCAGGGCTCCCAGCAGCCAGGGGAAGCTCCTCCAAGTCGCAGCAGGGCAGAGGCACTTTGGGGAGCCCTGTAGGCTACAGCTTGGGAGCACCCACCTGCCCTGCTGGCAGCCAATCTCCCTGTAGGCCTGGGATGGACCCGAACCCGAGCGACAGCTCCCAGTTCCCACCCGCGGGTGGACCCCTCCAGACCTGTGAGCCCAGATCTGGTGGCCAGAGCCCAGCTTCCCCACAGGTCAGCCTGGGGTCAGGAGCAAGCCAGGGTGAGTCTTTCCCCTTCAGCGGCTGGTGCTCAACTGAGCTGACTGCCGCCCTTTTTCTACTTCCTGTTCCTGTCCTGCCCCTCCACTTCTGGCCTGATTGACAGACCAGCTCTGGCTCCACCCCCTGCTTCTGCCTGTCTACCTCTGAGGGTGGACGAGCCTTTCTGCTACACATGGACTGGAATAAATATGCTGAAGTTTGAGGTTACCTAGACTTTAAAATTCTCTTATTTTACAGCTGCTATTTCAAAGTAGAAAATAAGTATTTTGACAACCATGTTACAGTTTTAGGAAACAGAAATAAACATTTCTTTAGGGGAAGATGGAACAGTACTTTTTAGTTTTAGCCTGTCCAATTACCTATCAGTTTTAAAAGAAACTTGAAATTTGCCATGAATGTGTTTTAAAGTAAAAATGTAGCTTTGCTCTGGAATGCCTTGCAAATGTTTAACTTGATCTTTTTTTACTTTACAGTCATGTAAATAACATAGCCTCAAATATCCAAGAAGATGAATCTACAGTCTAAATTCTTGCCCCAGGCAAGTCAGCCATGTTGCAAATATTTCCCTCTTCCTCAGGAATGGAGCCAGGAGTAAAGACATATCAGAAACAGGCAAACTATAATTCCACAAAATAACATGACTACCCAACTTCTTTTAAAATAGTTTAAATATAAGATTTATTGTGATCAGTAAACCAGTAGAGAAATACACTGAAAAATATACTAATTTTTTAACCATATTACATCAGAATATAATGGTCCTTGCTAGTTCTCAATGTCTGAGCTATGATGAAACCTAATATCAGTCTATTAGTCGGTATGACACATATCAAAGGATTGTATCCTATTCTGGCAGTAGGGTTCACTCAGATCTAATACTATTTTTTCCATTTCAAACTAATATGACCCTGTAAACTATCTGTTATAGGAAAAAAACTAGGGAATCAATTATGCTGGGCTTTGTATAGCTGTGTAAGGCAGTTGGTGGAGAGTTGCACAAAGTGTCCCCACACAAGAATCATACAGAATCATAATGATTGCAGTCAAATCTATTGGGTGTTGCACTATTGCCCAATGTCATTAGTTCTTCCCAGGGGTGAAAATGCACACTGCAGTCCTAGCTCACAGGGAACTTTACAGTTTGATCCTTGTATTTATGATTTAGATTGCATTATATTTATTGAATCAAAATTTCTCATAACAAATATCTCCTATTCACCTACCTCAGGGACCCTGGAAACAATACTTCAAAATGTATATTTGATCTATCTTTGCATAAATATGCATCTTTCCTGGTCTATGCCAACCTTTGTTTTTGATTTTCATATGATGGCAATGAATCATTGTTCAGATGTATAATAGACTTTCCACCCCAGAGCTAGGAAATTAACTTTCACACTTCTCCCTTTGATCTGTTCTTGCCTCAGATATGCTAGCACCATGACAACTTAAGTTTAATTCATATGCAAAAGACTTGCCAGCAAACAAACCAGCACTTCTGTTACTTAAAAACAAACAGGAAGTTCTGTGGCACTTAAAGACTAGCAATAAATAAATTCATTAGTCTTTAAGTGCCACAGAACTCCTTGTTTGTTTTACTGAATGAGACTAACATGGCCACCCCTTAGATTCTGTTACTTAGTAACAGCGTTCACAAATCAAAAGAAATAACATGAATGTGTCACTAATTAATACATCTTGCTGAGTGTAGAAACAAGAATAACCAATGACATTGCTGATATAAATTTATGAATTAATGTAACAATGTTTGTTTTAGGTTCTCTTTTATGGCCAGCCACATTACACACTGGAATTAATAGAATAACACCAGTTCCTTTCAGTGAGCTTCGATAGGGCCACATATATAATGAGAAAAGCTATATGGCACTACATACCTAGAATAGATTCAAAAGCAAAACTGTTGAATCTTTAAAACAACCAAGGAGTCCTGTAGCACTTAAAGACTAAGGTAACAGGGCCCCTTACCCTCCTGAGGGGAGGGGTGGCCTGCCAGGGTCTCCAACTCCCTTCAAGGGCAAGACCTCCAAGTCTTTAGTTCCTTGCTCTGGGCAAGGCCACACAGCCACCAGCCCGGTGTAGGGTGGTGCTACCAAGTCTCTGGCCCCTTGGCTGGGCAAAGTCACACAACCCTCAAACACCTGTGGGGCTGGGCTCCAAGTCTTTAGCCTTTTGGCAGAGTACAGTCAAAGTCACAAATAATGTCTTTTAGGGTATCTAGGAATTGACAGTATCACCATGAGGTTCGCAAACTTTGAGGATGCTCGGGTTAGAAGAACGGATCTGCGGAGGCGTGGGGTCATGCCACTCCACTGTGTTCCAGCTCAGGTCCCTGAAGGGGTCCGGGGCTTAGAATCATAGAATCCTAGGGTTGGAAGGGACCTCACAGGTCATCTAGTCCAACCCCCTGCCAGAGGCAGGACCACTCCCACTAAACCATCCCAGTCAGGGTTTTGTCCAGCCGGGCCTTAAACACCTCCAAAGATGGAGACTCCACCACCTCCCTTGGCAGCTCATTCCAAGACTTCACCACCCTCCTAGTAAAAAACTTCTTTCTAATATCCAGCCTCGACCTCCCTAACCGCAACTTGAGACCATTGCTCCTCATTCTGTCCTCCGTTACTACCGAGAACAGTTGAGCTCCATCTTCCTTAGAGCATCCCTTCAAGTAGCTGAAGGTTGCTATCAAATCCCCCCTCAATCTCCTCTTCTGCAGACTAAATAAACCTAATGCTTTCAGTCTTTCCTCATAGGGCTTGTGCTCTAGCCCTTTAATCATTTCGTTTGCCCTCCTCTGAACTCTCTCTAGCATGTTCCTGTCCTTTTTGTAGTGGGGAGCCCAAAACTGAACACAGTATTCTAGATGTGGCCTCACCAGTGCAGAATAGAGGGGAATGATCACATCCCTTGATCTGCTGGTAATACTTCTTTTGATGCAGGCCAGTATACCATTGGCCTTTTTGGCAGTAAGAGCACACTGCTGACTCATATCTAGCTTCCCATCCACCATGACCCCCAGGTCCTTTTCTACACTGCTGCTACTTAGCTGAATGTTTCCCAGCCTGTAGCAGTGCATGGGGTTTTTCCGTCCCACATGCAGGATTTTACACTTGTCCTTATTGAATCTCATAAGATTTTTATTGGCCCAGTGTTCCAATTTATCTCGGTCTCCCTGAATCCTGTCCTTGCCCTCCAACGTGTCTACTGTTCCCCCCAGCTTGGTGTCATCCACAAACTTACTGAAAGTGCAGTCTATTCCATCATCCAGATCATTGATGAAAATGTTGAACAGAATCGGCCCCAGGACCAACCCCTGGGGCACACCACTCATGACTGGTTGCCAGCTAGACATGGAACCATTGATTCCTACACGCTGAAACCGTTGATCTAGCCAGTTCTCTATCCACCTTATAGTCCACCTATCCAACCCATACTTCCTTAATTTGCCAATGAGAATGCTGTGGGAAACTGTATCAAAAGCCTTACTAAAATCAAGGTATATCACATCAACGGTTCTTCCTGCATCCAGAAAACCAGTCATCTGCTCATGGAAGGAAATGAGATTGGTCAGTCATGATTTACCCTTGGTAAATCCATGCTGACTGTTCCTGATCACTTTATTTTCCTCTAAGTGTTTGAGGATGGATTCTTTAAGAATCTGCTCCATAATTTTGCCAGGGATTGAGGTAAGGCTGACAGGTCAATAATTCCCCGGATCCTCCTTTTTCCCTTTCTTGAAAATAGGTACTACATTTGCTTTTCTCCAATCCTGTGGCACCTCCCCTGTTCTCCATGAGTTTTGAAAAATAACGGCCGGCGGTGCTGCTATCTCATCGGCCAATTCCCTCAGCACCCTTGGATGCAGTTCGTCCGGCCCCATGGACTTGTGCACATCCAGCTTCTTTAAGCAGTCCCTAACCTGACCTTCCATCACCAAGGGCCTCTCTTCTCTCCCATCTGCCACACCCATGGTAGTGGGCTGGGAGCTGACCCTGCCTGTGAAAACTGAAGCAAAAAAAGCATTGAGCACTTCAGCTTTTTCTTCATCCTCTGTCACGAGGATGCCTACCCCATTCAGCAAGGGACCTACACCATCCCTGATCCTCTTCGTGTTATTAACATACCTGTAGAACCCCTTCTTGTTATCCTTTATATCCCTCACTAGCCGCAGCTCCATTTGTCCTTTGGCCTTTCTGATTTTATCCCTGCAGTCCCTAGCAATATCTTTATATGCCTCTTTGGACATCTGACCAAGCTTCCACTTCCTGTAAGCTTCCTTTTTATGTTTAAGATCAGAGCAGAGTTCTCTGCTAAGCCATTCTGGCTGCCTCACATGTTTGTTCTTTCTCCTAATTGGAATGGCAACTTCCTGTGCCCTTAGCAGGGTTTTTTTTTAAAATATAGCCAACTCTCTTTGACTCCTTTCCCCTTCAGATTAGCTTCCCAATGGATCCTACCCATCAGTTCCCTGAGGGAGCCAAAATCTGCTCTTTTGAAGCCCAGGGTTTTTGTTTTGCTTCTTTCCTTCCTTCCTTTAATCAGCATCCTGAACTCAACCATGTCATGGTCACTACTGCCTACCTTGCCATTTACCTCTACGTCCCTGATCAATTCTTCCCTGTCTGTGAGCAGCAGGTTGAGAGGTGCAAGGCCCCTAGTTGGTTCCTCCAGCATTTGTACTAGAAAGTTGTCCCCAACACTCTCTAAAAACTTCCTGGATTGCCCATGCACTGCTGTATTGGCCTCCCAGCAGATGTCAGGGAAATTGAAGTCCCCCATGAGCACCAGGGCCTGTGATCTACAAGCTTCTGATAGTTGTCCATAGAACACCTCATCCACCTCCTTCTTCTGGTCTGGTGGTCTATAGCAGACCCCCACCACAACATCCCCCTTGTTGCATTCCCCTCTCAATGTAACCCACAGACTTTCTACAGGCACGCTTCCACTTCCATAATGGAGCTCTGAGCGGTCAGAGCTTTTTTACATATAGTGCTACTCCTCCCCCTCTTCTTCCCTGCATGTCTTTCCTGAACAGTTTATACCCATCCATGGCAGAGCTCCAGTCATGGAGACTATCCCACCACATCTCTGTTATTCCTATGATATCATAGTTCCTTGCCTGCACTAGCACTTCCAATTCTTCCTGTTTATTTCCCAGGCTCCTTGTATTAATGTATAGGCACCTAAGATACCTGGTCACTTGCCCTATTTTGTCAGTTTGGTTTTCAATTCTATTACATATACCTCCTTGCATTTTTTCTTGGAGTCCTCCTCCCCCACTCTCCTCACATATTGGCGCTTCAGTGGAGCACTTAAGACAATTATTTGATTCCCCCCCCATGTTCCAACTACCTTCTCTTTTATTCCTGATACTACAGTCCCAACACCCCCCAAGTTCCATCCCTTCCCCCAGATCTCCCACATTGCCACTTACCTGTGGGCTTTGGTCTCCTTCCCCCCTTGAACCTAGTTTAAAGCCCTCCTCACTAGGTCAGCCAGTCTGTGCCCAAACACACTCTTCCCCTTCCTGGACAGGTGAAGGCCATCTCTGCCTATCAATCCTCTGTCCTGAAACAGAACTCCATGGTCAAGGAAGCCGAATCCCTCCTGACCACACAATCTTCTCAGCCAGGCATTCACCTCTAGGATGCACCTGTCTCTCCTCAGGCCTCTAGCCTTGACTGGAAGGATTGATGAGAACACCACCTGTGCTCCAAACTCCTTCACCCTCGCTCCCAGAGCCCTGAAGTCACCTTTGATCTGCTGAGGATCACCTCTCGCAGTATCATTGGTACCCACATGGATAAGAAGCATGGGGTAGTAGTCTGAGGGGTGGATGATTTTTGACAGTCCCTCCGTAACATCTCTGATACGGGCACCTGGCAGGCAGCATACCTCCCTAGAGGCCTTGTCAGGGTGACAGATGGGTGCCTCCATTCCTCTCAGGAGGGAGTCCCCAATCACCACAACCCTACGTTTCCTCTTAGGTGAGGTGGCTGTGCTCTCCCCAGCCTCTGGGGTGGATGGCATCTCCTCTACCTCCTTCATCGTGTCCAGCACCGCATAATGGTTCCTCACCACAATGGATGGTGGGATGTGAGCAGGCGTGGAGCACTGTCTGTTGCCAGAGGTGACCAGCTGCCACTGTCCTCCCTCTGCCATAGGCATCCCATCCGTTTCCAGAGCTGTGGCAGTAGCCCTTGGCACCGGGATAGGGACCTCCTCCTTGCAGGTCTCATCGTGGACACTGTCAAGGAACTTTTCCAGGGCATGGATACTCCTGAGTCGTGACACCTCCTCCTGTAACTCTCCTACTTGTTTCTGGAGAGATGCCACCAGAAGGCACCTATCACATAGGCTCATCTCCCTAGCCTGATCATCAGTGGCAGGAAAATGAAGGCCACAGTCCTTGCAAATCCACACCAGGATCTGGGTGGAGATATCCATCGTCAGACACTCTGTCTGGCTACAAACAGTGGCAAAGGAAACAGCAGGGGCACTGGCACCAGCAGTGCGGCTCCTCTTCACCATCTTGGCCTCACCAAACTCCCTCGCAAACTCCCCTGTTTGCTGTCCTCTGGTCGCTCTAGCAG
The DNA here is from genome assembly GCA_007922195.1 of Podocnemis expansa. Lineage (NCBI taxonomy): Eukaryota > Metazoa > Chordata > Testudines > Podocnemididae > Podocnemis > Podocnemis expansa. The sequence continues at coordinate 26,720,134 of ML681966.1, forward strand.
TGGCTTTTAAAGGCCTTCTCTGCCTAGGTCAGCCCTTGCCCCTTGCTAGTCACACAGGGGGCAGGCCAATCACAAGGCTGCTAGAGGCTGGTGATTAAAGGGGATCAGGGAACAATGGTGCAAACAGCCCCCACCCAATCACACAAGCACAGTCCCACAACTAACAGCAATCACCTGTAGGGAAAAAGACACAAGCAAATCACCTGGAGGGAAAAAGGCACAGTCCAATCACTTACCTAGGACACACCTGGCACCAACTCCTTCCCTCGCAAACTCCGTTTGCTGTCCCCTGTTCGCAAGCTCTTATGCACAGGGGTCACCGGGTTCCTGGCCACAACACATTGACCCGGGGGGTAGCCCACGGGGCCGGAGGCTTTGGTGGAGGTGTCAGTGGGGTCCTGGCCACAACACGCTGACCCTGAGGCATGGTTCACTGTTGGGGGTAGAAGCCCACATTCCCCGGGGCCCCTCCTGGCCACATGCCCCAACAGTACCTTTTCCTCCGACTCCTCAGGGTAGTCACCCAGGGGCAGATTGTAAAACCCCTCCATCGCATCCGGCGGTGGCAGGTTGGGGAGTCCCTCCAGTTCTTCTACAGTGGGTAACTCCTTTAGGTCGCAGGAGATGGGTGGAGGCTTGGGGTCATCAGAAGCCAGCGGCAGCTCCTCCAGATCACAGGAGATGGGCAGAGGCTTGGGGTCCTCAGCAGCCACAGGTAGCTCCTCCAGATCATGGGAGGTGGGCAGAGGCTTGGGGTCACCTGTGGAAAAGGACTCGGGACCAGTTGCAGATGCCCCTACTATTGGCACACCCGGCAGGCTTGAAGTGGCTCAGGGTTCGGGCACCGGCTCCCAGTCCCTGGCCGAGGGCAGCCCTCACCAGACAGCTGGGCCTGGGTCTGCAGGCCAGAGCCCAGCTCCCCTGCAGGCTAGCCTGGGGTCAGGAGGGAGCCAAGCTGTATCCTTCCCCTTTGCTGTCCTGGCTTGAACTGAGCTGGCAGCCTCCCCTTTTATACTTCCTGTCCTACCCCTCCGCTTCCAGCCTGATTGACAGCCCACACTTGGCTCCACCCCCTTGCCACCAGGTGGCTCTCTCTAGGCTATTTCTGAAGGGGGCCATGCCTTCCTGCCACAACTAACAAATTTATTTTTTTCATGAGATTTCATGGAGAAAATCCCACTTTGTCAGATGCTCTGAAGATGGGGGAACTTACAGAATGGGAGGAAAACAAATACAAGGGAGTGTGAGACATGGGATCAGGTCATACAGTAACAATAAATCAGAGTAGTTGTTAAGATTCAAACACTGTGAAACAGCACATAGAGAAGGGTGAAGACAAATCACCTGTTGTAATGGGAAAAGAAGCTATAGTCATGGTTTAATCACGCCTTCACACAATCTAATCTGCATATCAATTCTAATTCAGCTGTTTCTCTTTGAAATCTTGATGTCCCATTGACTTTCTTGAGCATAGTCATTAACAAATCACCTATAGAGTGATCAGAAAGATGGATGCACTCAGCAACTGGTTTTTGCATATTGTGATTTCTGATGTCAGTTTTGTACCCATTTATTCTTTTGCAAATATATTGTCCTGTTTCTCCAATGTATAAGGTGTGGGGGCATTTCTGGCACATGATCTCATAAATCACATTAGTGGATGAGCACATAAATGAGACCGTGATAGAGTAGCTGGATTGATTAGGTTCTATGATGGTGTCTTTTGTTCAGATATGCAGCAAAGATGGCAGTGTGGTTTGTTGCAGGGATATGTGCCTGCTTTAATGGTTCTGTTGTTAGGTTTGTAGTAGCTGGTAGGTATCTGTTTAAGGTGGGGGGGGGCTGTCTGTAAGTGAGGAGAGGTGTGTCTCCCAAGGCTTGAGAGAGTGAGGGATCATCTTGTAGAACAGGCAGTAGATCTCTGAGGATGTGCTGTAGAGGTCTGACTTGGGGGTTGTAGATAAGGACTATAGGTGTTCTGTTGTTTTCTTTCTTGGGCTGCTCCTATAGTAGTTGACTTCGGGGTACCTGTCTGGTTTTGCCAATCTGTTTCTTCACTTCTACAGGCAGGTACTGTAGTTTTAAGGATGCTTGATAGAGATCCTGAAGGTGTCTGTCTCTGTCTGAGTGATCAGAGCAAATGCAGTATATCTTAGGGCTTGGCTGTAGACAATGGATCGTCTGGTGTGTTTAGGATGGAAGTTTGAGGGATGTAGATAACTATACCGATCAGTAGGTTTTCAGTACAGAATGGTATTGATGTGTCTATCCCTAATTCGTACTGTAGTGTCCAGAAAGTGGATCTCTTGTGTGGAGTGTTCCAAGGTAAGTTTAATAGTGGAGTGGAAATTATTGACTTCTCTGAGGAAATCTTCAAGGGCATCTCTATCATGGGTCCAGATGATGGAGATGCCATCAATGTAGCATAAGTAAAAGAGAAGTGCTTTAGGATGAGATCTGAGGAAACAGTGTTCTAGGTCAGCCTTAACAATGTTGGCATATTGTGGGCCCATGCAAGTACCCATAGCGGTGCTGCTGACTTAAAGGTATAAATTATCCTCAAATCTGAAATGATTGTGTGTGAGCACAAAGTCACAAAGTTCAGCCACAAGGTGTGCTGTGGCATCCTCTGGGATGGTTCTTCTAATAGCTTGTAATCCATCCTTATGTGGGATGTTGGTGTAAAGAGCTTCTACATCCATTGTAGCCAAGATGGTGTTTTCTGGAAGCTCACCAATGGATTGGATTTTTCTCAGGAAGTCTGTGGTGTCTTGAATATAGCTAGAAGTGTCGATAGCATAAGGCCTGAAGAGAAAGTCCACATAGCCAGAAAAGCTTGCTGTAAGACTGCCAATGCCTGAGATGATTGGGTGTCCAGGGTTACCATTTTTATGGATTTTAGGTAGTAGACAGAATATCCCTGCACAGGACTCCTTGCTTGTTTGTTTTACTGAACTAGAGTAACATGGCTACCCCTTTGGATCTGTTGAATTTTTGGAACTGCTGGTATTAACAAAGAGACCAGCAAGAAAGATAGAGCAAGATCAAGTCCAGGTTTAAGTCTTATTTATTACAAAAACCCTAAAAACAGCCAGGACTGCCTGAGCTAACTCCTAATAGTCTAACTCAATTACTGTGACAACAAGTGAGCTGGTTACTACAGCAACCCAGTCAATTAGGTGACACACCAAAATACACAACAGAAACAAATTCCACACTGATGATTCAAAGAAAACAAATATTGCAATATTTACACAGATATTATATGGTAAAACCAAAACAAAGAAAGAGTTCTGTGATACTTCTAAAAACTAACAAATGTATTTATCATATGAATTTTCATGGCTAAAATCTCACTTCATTAGGCACCTGAAATGGAAACTACAGTATGGAAGGGAATACACAAATGCAAAGAAGGGTAAGTCCCAAGTTCAGTTCAGATATTTTCAGCAAACTAATGAAGTGGGATTTTACCCATAAAAGCTCATGGAATAAATTAATTTGTTAATCTTTAAAAGTGCCACAGAACTCCTCCTTTGTTTTGGATTTGCTGGAATAGACCAACATGGCTACCCTTCTGGACATATGATGATATACAAGTATCAGGTAGTCAGTCAAGCTAATGGTAAATATTGTATCAAAAAATATTCTAAGGTTAATTTTGTTTAACTGTAAAAAAAATTATCGGCTATGAGATAGAATATGTACACTTCATGGCAGGGGCACTGCTGGCACCTGGCACAGGGGGCACATGCCCCGAGTCCCAGCACCAGTGCCCCAAGTGTCCAAGGAAGTCCCTGTCTCTTCTAGCCATGTCCCCGGCTGGAGATCTGGGTCCTAGCTGCTGGTGCCAGTGCCGGCGCTGGCGCCTGCCTCTCCTAGCCTAGTCCTAGGCTGGGCCGCCCGTAGCTGCGCCTACGGATCCCGCCCCAGTCCCCAGCTGGGGTCCAGGGCCAGGCTGACAGAAGCAGGAGCCCGAGACTGGATCGGGCCTGGGCAGAGAATTGGGGCCATGGGGAGCAAGGCTTGGACCCAGACCCTGGGTCTTTCCCCAGGGCAGCGATGTTCCTGCTTCATGGAGTGTCACATTCATACACTTGGTATTGTATGGAGCTCAACAAACTCTTCAGGGTTTGCTCTGGGATTTAAAATGGTCCAACATCCACATATCTGGTTCAAAGACCTTTACATTATGTTAAGTTTACTGAAGTCAAGCCTCTGAGAGCATATATATACTGCAGTTGGGCACAAGATTGACAAATTTGTGCTAGCTTGCTTTGAGCTAGCATGCTAAAAATAGCAGTGTGGGTACTGCAGCTCCATCAGAGACTCAGGCTAGCAGCCCATACTTAGAACCAGGGGGTTGGGTGGGCTTAAGACACTGAGCTTCTTCCAAAGCCCCAATGTCTACACTATTTTTGTTGTTAGCTTGAGCAGAGCCAGTGTGTTTTCTTATGTACCAGAAATGGGAGGAACACTCCCCTGTATCGTGTAGACATTAAGGGACTGACAGACCTGGAGCCTCCTCACTCTTATTTTAAATAAACCCTGAGACCATTTTTTTGTCTTAGGTAATTTTATGGGGTTCTGAGGGATTGTTGGGAAAAGGAATGAACCTATTTTGAGGCCGGCTGGTGGCAACCAACTTTTGCCAACTTCATATCTGTTCAAATACCTTAGCTTAGCTCATGGTTACTGATCTTTTGTGAAACTTGGCTGAGGTCTGTGAACACATCAGACCTGAGGACAAAGTTTGTTTTCAGTACAGTACATTGGATGTTTGGCATGAATATATCATGCATCTCTAATATCTTCTTTCCTAACTATCTATTTTTAGAACATGTCTTATTTGTTTTCCTTTAAAGAAGTGTTATGCTATGGTTGAGTTGAACAAAGCTGTGTCTTAAGGGGCTACCTATTAAGACAAGTAAATCTTTTACTCTATCTTTCCTATTTTTGTAGTACACACATTAACTACCAAATAGAATTTTTATTTCTTTAAAATAACTATGTGTACTTGAAATTATTTAACTCTCTCCACTGGGAAACATTAGATAAATTAAAAAGGTATGTTTCACTGGTAGCAGTGATGGTTTGGGGGTTTTGTTTGTTTGTTTATATCAAGTTTGAGTCCACTGAGTACTTTTCATATCAAGTGATCTTGGAAAGAAATGAGAGTTGTAGATTATAATCCTTTATGGTGTTATCCTCTCTGTTGACTTTTGTGGACTGAATTGATACATCCCCCTCTCCCCAACTTACTGTGTTTTACAACACTAGAACACTTAAGGTCTAATTTGGATGTATGTTCTGCCAATGTAAAGGATCTTTAAAGTAGGCATAAATATAATTTACGTGGAGACTACCACTTCAGTGCACACAGTGGTGATTTTTACATGGTGTCAAGCTAAATATGGATATATGGTATATAAAGCAATAATAAGTGTTCTTTAAGGATTATAAGTCGTTTGAGAAAACTGTCAATAATTACAATAGTAATATAAATATTGTTAAAAATAAGATGGCTCATCAAGTTGATTTCTTCAAACTTTCACAGCATTGGTCTAAAGTTTAGTTTTGATATAACTTAATATTTGTTTTCTACAGTTGTTCAGTAATTGGAAGTGATTGTGTGATAGCCTTGTCAGTTACCTCCACCAGACAAGCCAAGAAATTTTAATAAGGAAATGAAAATGTTTATGTTTACTGACATTTGGGGGATGTGACCTTTCCAACCTATGGACCTTTTCACATTGATATAATCTTTCACTTTCAATCAGAGTTATTTGAAGTGCCTCAAATAGGAGCTATCAGAATAATGCCAAAACGCTTTCTATAAATAGCCATTCAAATTTTTCATCAATTTCTATGCATCCTGGAAGTCAATAAGCCATCATCCAGTCAAAATACAAAAACAAGCCAAATGGCATATTTAACTAGTGACAGCTAAGCAATACATTCCGAACTGCAAATATTTAAAGCCAAACTATAGAGTAAACATTTAAAGAAATACATTCAAATACTGAATAAGAACAAGGAACTCAGGGTCCACTTTCAGTTATTCCATGTGCCAAAAGAGGCTGTGTTGACACTACAATTAGACATTCATGGATGGTCCATACCAGCTGATTCAGGCTCATGGGCTTAGGCTTAAAATGGAGCTCATGTTCTGGTACCCCTCCATCCTCACTCACAGGGTCCTAAAACCTTGGCTTCAGCCCAGGCCTGAAAGTCACAGTGCAGTTAAAGATCATCTTTGACTAATCCCCATGAGATCTACTCAATTGGCATAGGCCAGCCACAGATATTTAATTGCAGTATAGATATAGCCATAGAAACTAAGGCCATCAAATAAGCTATCTATTGCAAATGATTTTGTCAGTTATGAAAGCATATCTTTCATTAGTATTCATTGAAGTTACACATGTGGCTTAAGTAACAAATGAGCATAGTTCACCATGCTAGCATAAGCAGAAAGTCAATTACGTTGCTCTCACTTACTTTACTAATGAATGTGTTTTTCTGTCATGGACCTTTAGCAAATTCTGCTGTCAGATTTTGAGAAAACTCAGTAAAAGCTGATAACAATGGTTATAATAGGTTTTTATCACGCACTTGTATAAAGAGTGGTGCATACGCAGGGGGCATGGACAGAGTTGTGCAATCAGGGTCAAAGATGACATATTCCAATGAAGGCTCTTGAAAAAGATCTCATTCCAAAGGGATAGCCATGTTACTTTACTTCAGTAAAACAAACAAGTAGTCCTGTGGCACTTTAAAGATTAAGTAATTTATCACATGAGCATTCATGGGAGAAATCCCACTTTGATAATTTTCTCCCACAAAAGCTTATGTGTTAAATAAATTTGTTAGTCTCTATAAGTGCCACAAGACTCCTTGTTTGTTTTGCAGAAAAAGGTCCAGTACTTTATATAACATAACATTTTCCTTTAATTTTGTTCAGTATCAGGCTCACTTTAGGAAAATCTTTAAGTCATGTTCACACAACCTGTTTTTGTTCTGCTGTTTTAGCCATTTATCAGACAGATACTCTTAAAAAAAGGGGAACAGGGATATCAGCTGGTATTCATTGAGGCACATAAACTGCAAATCTATGAAAACACAGGACAATGTTTCCTTCTGTGGATGTAACCAGTATACCCACTTCACTGGCTGTGAAGAAAGCAGCCAGGGGATTCCCCGCTCCCTCTGCTTTGCAGCAATGCGCAAGGAAATTTGAGGAATTTGGAGCAGCAAGGGAGTACATAAACACCCTAAATGGATCCAGTGGCCACACATCTTCTCACCAGGAAAGAAAAACAGGACACAGGCCCCAAGGCTGCCATGGTACTCATAAAATAGCTCCACTGGTGTTTTACATCCTACAGAGGAAGAAAATTCTATCCCAACAACTCCCACCAGCGAGAACACTTGCATAAATCTTATTTTCCCAGGAGTTGCACAGGATTTGGCCCACACCGAGCTTCCAAAGTTGTCAAAGGGAGAACTCCTTCTGTCTGTGAAAACAGTAGATATTGTGTTAGGAGCAGTTAAGTTATTTCAGTATGGCTATGTTCATACACAGGAGGTTATTTCGATACAAGTTGTTTCGATACAAGTTGTATCGAAATAACGCCTTATTTCAAAATAAGTTAATTCGAATTAACAGTTTGTTAATTCGAATTAAGGAAAAAAGCATGAATCGAAATAGCATGTTCAGACAACAGTTATTTCGAAATGAGTCACCATTGTTTCGAAACAACATGTTCAGACGGCACTGTTTTGAAACAATCGTTTTGAAACAATGTTATTTTGTCCCCACATGGGGTTTATGTTGTTTCGAAACAACAGTGCATTGTGTGAACATGGCCTTTCTTATTTCGAAACAACCTCTGTTGTTTCGAAATAAGACTGCTGTGTGAACACACCCTATGTCTTTTGTCTCACAGTTAGTTTTTTTCAGAATTATAAAATTGGAAACAAATCTCCTGCTTCACCTCCCAGAAAATGATAGGATCCATTTCTACTTTCCCCTTTGTTTCACTCTCTCCACAAATTTGTGTTCTCTCTAGTATTCACCTGCAAAAACCATTCTAGCACTCTTTTGGTATAATAGTTTAAGAGAATGCACATTGTTTCAGTGTAATCATCAAACACATTCAGATATTTGGGAGAGCTATAGATGTGTTTTAACAAGTAGAAAATATTTTTTGTTTCATTTGACATGAAGAACCAGGAACTCATATTTTTTGTATCAGCAAAATAGTTATGAACAAATAACATATAGTTATATGTTTGCCCTAACCAATATTCCTGATAAAATAGTCCCAACATTTGTCATATGACAATTCTTATTTCTAGCATAGCTCCTCCCTTCAAAAATGTCAGGGTTAAATTATTTGCTTGTGGATACCTTTTTGGTGCAAATCCTTGGGCATCAGTAAACATTTCTCTTCCTGAACAAATAACTGTTACAGTATACTGCAGTACAATTCTCTTCCCTTTTTGACTCTCAATTGTAAACTTATTTTCCAACACAGAGTCACTTTAATGGTTGTGCAGCATGTGTGTGCCCATTTTAAGATATTACATAAACTGATGACTCTATAGGTAAGTGTTCTACTAGCATATGTTTGGTGAAACATGTCCTATTCTAGCATAGCGCTTGCATTTATAGAAGGTTGCTTTCTATGTAATCAGTCTCAAGGTAAAGGGATGCTTCCTACTGAGATCAAAGGACAAAGTTAGGTAATTAAATGGTGATTGCCAAATCTGTAAGTAAAGGTATGAATTCAAAATGTTTTTTTTTTTAAATTAGAAATAGTAGTTAAGTCAGGGAGGGGAAATGGAGGTTACTCACCTTTTGTGCAGTAGCCGAAGTTCTTCGAGATGCATGTTCTTGACATGCTCCACCGTAGGTCTTTGTGCGGCACCGTACTCTAGCCCGGAGATTTTTCAAGAGCAGTGGCTCCCTGAGCGGGGAGAGACGGAGACGGCAGAGGCAGGCTGGAGTGCTTCCCATCTTGCTGACATCATCTGTGCTCTCTCCCCGCTGCCCTCCTCAGTTCCCTCGTACCGCAGAGACCTGGTATGGTCTGTTCCAAAGTAGAGGGGAGGAGGGTGGGTCGTGGAGCATGTCAAGAACACGCATCTCGAAGAACTTTGGCTACTGCACAAAAGGCGAGTAACTTCCATTTCTTCATCGAGCAGTGTTCTTGACTGCTCCACCGTAGGTGAATGTGTAGCAGTTGTTGTGCTTGGAGGTGGGTACTTCGATCTATAAGTCCCGTGCGGCACTTAGAACTGCTTGTCCCAGTGCCGTATCCTTGCCGAGAGGCGATCTAGTGCATAGTGTGTCGCGAAAGTTTCGGATGAGGCCCAGGTAGCGGCTTGACATATCTCGTGAAGAGGTACTCGGGTAAGGAAAGCGATGAAAGATGACATGGATCTGGTGGAGTGAGATCGAATGTTATGTGGGGGAGCTAACTGTGAAGCTGTGTATGCGGTCTGTATACAGGTAGCGATCCAACGAGAGATTCGTTGTTTAGAAATGGCTTGGCCCTTTGAGCATTCAGCGATTGACACAAAGAGCTGAGGCGTTTTCCGGAACATTTTGGTTTGTTCTAGGTAAAAGGCTAAGGCCCAACGGACATCGAGGGTATGCAGTAAACGGTCCTGTGGTGTGGCGTGGGGTTTCGGGCAGAAGACCAGAAGGTGGATCATTTGGTTAAGGTGAAAGGCGGAAGAGATTTTTGGGATAAATTTGGGGTGGAGTCGTAAAGAAACCTTATCCTTATAAAAAATGGTGTAGGGTGGGTGGGCCATAGGCGCCGCCATTTCCCCTACACGACGGGCCGATGTGATTGCCACTAGAAATGCTAGTTTGAGTGACAAATGTAAGAGAGTTGAAGAAGCAATTGGTTCGAAGGGGGGTCTTGTCAAGGCCTTTAATACTCTTGTGAGGTCCCATGGGGTAGCTGGAGGACGAACGTATGGAAAAAGGTTCTGCAAACCCTGCATGAAACGTTTGACCATTGGATGAGCGAAAGTGGAACTTTCATGAACTGGTTCATGGAAGGTGGAGATTGCTGCAAGGTGGACCTGTATGGAATTTACTGACAAATTGTTTTGTTTCAGGTTAGCGAGGTATTCGAGAATTTGAGGCACCAGAGCTGTGAAGGGATCCAGGGAATGCTGCGCACACCAAGAGGAAAACCGACGCCATTTGTGCAGGTAACTGGTTCTGGTTGTGGGTTTTCTGCTATTTAGTAGGATGTGTTGGACGTCCTGTGAACAGTGTAATTCTATGCCCGTGAACCATCTAGGTTCCAAGCTGTCAGGGGGAGCCTGTCCAGATGGTTGTGGAAGAGTGTTCCGTCGTTCTGTGACAACAGGTCCGGAAGGAGAGGTAAGGAGATCGGTGGTACTGTAGACATGGTTTGTAGTAGAGTGAACCAGATTTGGCGAGGCCATGCCGGTGCTATGACTAGTACTCTTGCCTTGTCCTCCTGGATTTTCTGGAGGGCTCTGGGGATCACTGGAATCGGTGGAAAGGTGTAGAGCAAGTTCTTTCCCCAATGTAGAAGGAAGGCATCGCCGCTGGATCCTTGACCGATGCCGTCGCAGGAGCAATAGTGTTTGCATTTCTTGTTACTTTCAGAGGCAAAGAGGTCCATGTCGGGAAACCCCCATCGTCGGAAAAAGTTGTGTAAAATGTCGGTGCGGATCACCCATTCGTGGTGAGATGGGAATGAGCGGCTCAGGGAATCTGCTAACATGTTGTCCTTGCCAGGTAGGTATTCTGCTGAGAGATGAATGTTGTGCTGTATGCACCAGTCCCAAAGTGTCAGTGCTTCCAGGCAAAGGCAGGTAGACCTTGTTCCGCCCTGACAGTTGATATAGCACATGGACGTCCTGTCGTCTGTGCGGATTCTGACATGTTTGTTTGTGATGGTGGGAAGAAAGTGCCGGCATGCGTGTAAGACTGCTCTGAGTTCGAGAATGTTTATGTGAAGTTGGGTTTCTGCGGGCGACCAGTGGCCCTGAACCATGTGCTGTTGCAGAAAGGCTCCCCATCCCATGAGAGAGGCGTCGGTAGTGATGGTGAGAGATGGTTGCGATGGCAGAAAGGGGATGCCCTGAAAAAGGTTGTTTGGATCCTTCCACCAGTTGAGAATATGTTTGACGGGTGGAGGTATGGTTAGGGTTCTGTTGACGGATCGGTTGAACGTGCGACACTGGGACAGAAACCAGAGCTGAAATGGACGTATACGAAGACGCACGTACCTGACCAGGTAGGTGGTTGCTGACATGTGCCCTAGTAGCGCCATGCAAGTGCGAGCGGAAATGAAGTTGGAGTTTTGAATTACATGAATCAATTGAGTTATGTTGTGGAACCTGTCGGGAGGTAGAAATGCCCTCCCTAGAGGGGAGTATATGCTTGCCCCTTTAAACTGAAGGATTTGTGTGGGTTTCAGCATAGACTTTGCGTAGTTTATGGTTAGGCCTAGAGCGAGGAAAACGTCCTGAGTACGACGAACTGCTCGCTGCACATGAGAGAGTGAGGGCCCCACTAGGAGAAAATCGTCGAGGTATGGAAAGATGTTGATATGATGTTTCTGGAGGAATGCAGCCACGGGTGCCATGAGCTTGGAGAAGACTCTGGGTGCCGTGCAGAGGCCAAAGGGAAGGACATTGTATTGGTAATGCTTGGAAAGAAGGGTAAAGTGTAGGAAACGTCGATGAGCCTGGATGATAGGGACATGAAAATACGCATCCTTGAGATCGAGAGAGGCCAACCAGTCCCCCTGGTGTAGGGCCGGGAGGATAGTGTTTAGAGTTACCATTTTGAATTTTTTTACTTGGATATAATGGTTGAGGCGCTGAAGGTTCAGGACTGGTCTCCACCCTCCCATTTTTTTCTTTGTGAGAAAATATGGGGAGTAACAACCGTTTCCCCGCTGGTGATTGGGAACTTCTTTGATCGCTCTGATGTAGAGAAGGTGTCTGACTTCTTCTTGAAGAAGTTGTACGTGAGTGGGGTCCCTGAAAAGGGACGGGTAGGGGTATTGGGATTTGGGGCATGCAGTGAACAGTATGGAATAGCCCCATTGAACAATTTCTAACAACCACATGTCCGATGTTATTCTGCGCCATTGTTGGGCAAAGGGTTGTAATCTGCACATAAAGATAAGATGACGAGGTGGTGACTGGAGTCGGTCTGTTACGACATGGTTGGCAGCTCTCTCGATGGGGACGTCAAAAGTGTTGAGTCGACTTTGGGGGTTGAGACGTGTGCATGGGTTGGTTGTTTGGTTTTCTGTGAGGCTGACGAGATTTCAATCTATAGGTCTCGGACCGACGGTTAGGTTGGTATTGTGGGGGCCTGGAGTTGTATGTTTGGGCTTTGTGGAAGCATTTATTTGGAAGGGAATGGGTGTAAATACCCAATGTGTGCAATGTGGCGTCGGAGTCCTTTAATCCGTGCATTATCTCATCTGTTTTCTTGGCAAATAAATTGTCTTTTTCAAAGGGAAGATCTTCAATTGTGTGTTGCAGCTGCCTGGGTAACTCAGCTGAGTGAAGACAGGAGGCCCGCCGCATGACGACTGGTGTACCGAGTGATCTGGCGGCAGTGTCTGCTGCATCTAAGGAAGCTTGCAAGGCTGTCCTTGCGACCAGGTAACCTTCTGAAATTAGTGAATGAAACTGATCACATTTGTCCTGTGGGATGTCATCTGTGAAGTCCTTATGTTTATCATATAGGTAATAGTCGTAGTTGGAAAGTAGTGCCATATAATTGGCTATTCGAAGTTGTAGGGCCGCGGAGGTATAGGCCTTCTTACCAAGCATATCGAGTTTCTTGTCGTCCCTGGTCGTGGGGGCAGATCTAGAATAGGATTGTTTGCCTCACTGGTTGGCAGCCTCCACCACTAAGGAGTTAGGTGAGGGGTAAGAAAAGAGGAATTCGTTGGTCGCAGAAGAGAGAAAGTACTTTTTGTCTGCCCTCTTGTTAGAGGGGGGGTTGGATGCTGGCGTTTGCCAGAGCACAGTTGCGGGCTCCATGATACCAATGTCCATTGGGAGGGCCAGTTTAGAAGATTCCGATGTTTGCAGAATTTTATATAACTTGTGTTGACTCTCAGAATGGGAGTCTAGTGAAATGTTCATAACTTCTGCGGCTCGTTTGAAAAGCTCATGGAACTGTCTCAAATCGTCAGTTTTGTTGTCAGGAGTATGGATCCTCAGGGTACTCTGACGAGGATGAAGGAGCTATGGAACCTGCAGGTTGTGGTTGATGTTGCGGGGTTGGAGTAGTTTGTGGTAGAAGATAAGGATACATTGCAGGCGTTGGGATAGTGCTGTTTGGCCAGCTATTAAGAGGCATCCCCGGTACAGGAGGATAGAAATAATATGGATATGGCCATGAGAGAACTGGTGCAGGGTTGGCCGGAGACTGTTGAATCTTTGGATCCGCCGGGTCTGGTGACCTAGGGCTAGAAGAGGAAGAAGAGGGCGAATGACAGGAGGAGCCCGAAGTTGAGGGTGGACTAGATTGGGAAGTGTCCGACCGGAATAAAGGAGAGCCAGGGGCAGAGTGAATACTTAGGACCTCCCTGGCCTCAATATGTTTTGTTTTACTTTTATGCTTGGAATGTACTTGTTGGCCAGGCTGCAGCTGACTGCCAATATTGGCTGCAGCATCTGGCTGTGCTGTCGGCAGCGGCGCGGGAAAGGGAGCCGGTGCCAGGAGAAAATGAGGAACCGGGTGCGGCGTGGTTGACGGTGCCATGCCCGGTGCTGTGAGGGTGGTCGGCACGCTTGACAGTTGTAGAAGCAGTGCCGTCGCTTGCGGAGCCGGGGTCTGCACCGGAGAGGCTGTCGGCACCGTTGAAACCAGCGCGGCTTTGACAGAGCGCACGCGGTTCGTTTTAACAGATTTTGACTTCACTGGCTGGGAGGGTTACCATGCCTTGTGGAGGACCCTTCAACAGCTCCCTGGCTGTGGAATCAGAGGTTCTCCCTTGCTTAGAGGAGACCGGGGATGACGTTGTAGACGGGCATTTTAGCGCTCCCTCAGGAGACTGAGGAGAGGCGCCCAGGTCCAACGCAGGGCGGAGAGCCCCTTCAAGTAGTAGGAGCTTGAGTTTTCGCTCCTGATCTTTGCGAGCCCTGGCTGTTAGATTTTTACAGTGCTGACATCTCTGGGAGAGATGACCTTCTCCCAGGCACTTGATACAAGCTAGATGCCCGTCGGACGCAGGCATCGCTTCATTACAAGAAGCGCAGCGTTTAAACCCCGGTGGGGTTTGCAGCTTGGCTGCATGAATCAATGTTTGTTCCATCATGTTTAAGTTGTTCCTTTTCTTCTTCTTTTTTTTTGCAGGTAGAGTGACAGGAGCCACCGCGGACTCCGTCTGGAGTCGGAGGCGGTATGAGGGAACTGAGGAGGGCAGCGGGGAGAGAGCACAGATGACATCAGCAAGGCGGGAAGCGCTCCAGCCTGCCTCTGCCATCTCCGTCTCTCCCCACTCAGGGAGCCACTGCTCTTGAAAAATCTCTGGGCTGGAGTGCAGTGCCGCACAAAGACCTACGGTGGAGCAGTCAAGAACACTGCTCGATGAAGAACCCATCAACCCACAGTCTCTCTTCTGTTCAAATACATTTAATTTCTTGTCTTTTAAGTAAACTGTCTCAGCAGACACTGTGCTAGTAAAATCTGTATATGAAGCTAGGTACTTTTATTTTTCTCATTTTATAGCAGTAGCAAAAAAATGCAGAGCTATGCACTTCTGTCACAATTTAGTCCATTGCATTTTATTTTTTAATTTGAAGAGCTACATGTGTTAAGGCTGGAGTTCTAATTCTTGCCTGAATTCTATTTTTAATTTTAAAATTAAATAGCGTGGGTTTTTTTGGATAGTCATGTGTTGTTTAACGTTACATGGAGTAAATACTAATTGGGGTTGTTGTTTTTAACTAAAACTATGAAAGGGTTTCAGATGAGATGACTAATATTTCAGATGCCAATATCAAAACAATTCAGAATCAATGCTTTACATAACTCAATGTAAATTTTCAGCTGCTAAGATTTTGCTATTTGATTTTGCAATTCCCAAGAGTGAAATTGCTGAGACAAATTCTGCCCTTGGTGATTCCTTGCCTCTGAAGTAGTACAATGGCACATTTGTCAATGGAGTTGCAAGTAAGGGCAATATCCACCACACTGGATTTTTGTTCAAACCCAAGAAAATGAATAATGCTTTTGATAAAAATGAATAAAAAGGCATAAAAAGATATTCTACAAATGTCATGCAGAAAAAAAATACTAAAAGCTGTAGTCTGGCATACAGGTTACCAAAATATCAATCAACTATTTGAGTTGGCAAACACTTCTTTTCCTCATCTGCTCTGTTCCTTCTGATCATCAGAAAAGTAAGCAATAAATAATTCATGATATTTCTGCAGTGGAAATACTTTGAGGAAGTAAAAAAGGTGAGATGTTTTAAATCAAAGTAATAAAAACTCTGCTTTTGTTTATTTTTTTACTTAACACTTCTTGGTTTATTTCCCCTTTCCTTCTCTGCTCCTTTTTTTAGTCACTCAAAATTTTGGTTTTAAAAGTCTAAACTATATAAATCTGTTTTTATATTGCAATAGTTTGTTTACTTTGCAGGTGAGTAGTAATTTTTGAGGCTTCTATCTATCAGTAATTATCCTGAGGTTGCTGATTTTGGCCCTGTGGTAGGAAAACTAATGCACTAGGTCAGCTACTCAACAAAAGCCTCTCCTCTCCATAGGAATCTGAAGCAGACAGATAAGGAAGGAAAGCTAATTATAATACTAGTCAGTCAACCTAACTAAGTAATATGGTGATCCAGCATCGTGAATGAATCATTTCTAAAGATTAAATTAAATCAAGTTAGATACAAAATTCTAGTTTCTTGCCACTCCCTCACTATTCCATGCAGCCTTTCATCTCATTTAAAAAAAAAAAATCAAATATCATCTGCTCTCCTATAATTTGGAAGACTAAAGTTCTTGCTCCTTCCCAGGCTGTTCTCGTGCAAAGGAAGAGAAACTACTTAATACACTGTCACTACCTACCTAACCACTCCCTCTCCTCCTGCATGTTCTTCCCACACACACTTTTTTCCTTCCAAACATGCCTTGCTCCAGAACACAAAAAAGTTCATCAGTCCCACGAACTACAGATCTCTGAATTCTCTGGCTTTACCCTGAAATCATGAACAGAGCAATGTTGGACAAAGAAGCTGACCAAAAGAGGCTATGTCCACACATACATCATTATTTCGAAATAACTCATTTTGAAATGAGTTATTTCAAAATAAAGTCCTTATTTTGAAAGAAGTTAATTTGAATTAACAGTCTGTTAATTCGAATTAAGGGAAAATCTGCTTTCGAAACAAGGCCGTTCGGACATGTTGTTTTGAAACAGTTGTTTGTTTCGAAACAACGTGTCTGAATGCCGTTGCTTCGAAACAACCATTTCGAAACAACAGCTATTTGGATTAGATGCGAGGTTTAACGGTTTCAAAATAACGTGCGTCGTGTGGACACAACCTCTGTTGTTTTGAAATAAGAAGCCTGTGTGGACATACCCAGACTGTCCTTACTGATACACAGAATTACAGTGACATACATAGCTCAGAAATGTGTCCATAAAAAGAAGTGGTAGCTTTGTTGTGGTAATAGGTACTTCTGGCAGCTGAAGCTCCAGCTTTAATTGAAGCCAGTAATGACATTTGCATTTGTTCAAATAAGAATAGATACAAGGCCTTGATCAGGATTTGCCACCAAGTGTACCATGCTTCCAAGACTAGCAATATGTCCTATAGTATGAAAGCCAAGAGCCTTAAAATTAAGGTATGGCTGTCAGTGCTTCTCTACCTTTTCTATATGAGGACCCACATATCTAGCAATATGAGAATAGCAGTGTAATTGTATGCTCCTGAAGCCTGTTCATGACCCTTTGGGGATGAAAATCCCTGCCTAATCAACCTGATATTAAGTAAATACCCCATATTTGGATGGAGAGAGAGAGGCACAATAAGGACACACATGCAACAGGGATTGATTGTATTGTTTGGGATTGCTTTATTTTGCTTAATTTTTGGCTTGCGAGTAAAAAGCAGCTGCTGGCCATGTTTTTGGCAGAAATGCCAAGAGGGAAGGTACCTTTTTGTAAATGTTTATCATTTAGAGAAATAAATAGAGAAATACTATATGAAGAGAACTATGGGAATGCCTATTTCAAAAATAAACTGAGGACATTCACTGTGTCTGCAGTAGTTATGAGAGAGTTGGCTTAAAAAATTCCCTCTTGAACATTTTGAATTTTCAATTAATACCAAACAAAATTGAAGGGGGGAATAAATACATGAATAAATAAATAAACAAACAAACAATCAAGCTTGGCTGAAAACAAATTTTCAGTATGGAAAATACTGCTGTAGGCCCATATAAAGTTATTCAGGTGCCTGATGGCCCCATTTTCTTCTATGGATCAGGCTATTATGATCAGACTAAATCTTCCATGATGTACCACAGTCTCCTCATTAGTCAATGGCAGTGGCATCGCTGGTATTGGGCATGCCGGGGCACATGTCCCGAGTCCCAACGCCAGTGCCCCGGATCTCTGGCCCAATCAGGCCGGAGATCCGGGGCCCAATCCCAAGCCAGCCGTGGCCACAGCGGCCCCGTTCCCAGCCGGGGATCCGGGGCCTAGCTGGCCGCCCGGTGGGCCCCACCCCTGGCCAGGGATAGGGCCAGGGAGAGGCCATGCCACTGTGAGTAGCTAGGCTCAGGCCCAGGGCTGCGGCCGCAGCCACTGGTGGCCAGGCCCCCAATCCCCGGCCAGGGATCCGAGGCCTGGCTGGCCACCTGCTGCCACGGCGGCCTCATCCCCTGCTGGGGATTGGGGGCCTGGCCATCTGCGGCTGTGGCGGCCCTATCCCTGGCTGGGTATCCAGGGCCGCGTACACGGCCCCGGCCTCCAGTGGCCGCTTCTGGCTGGGCCACGCCGGGCCGCGCCGCAGCCTAGCTGCCTGTGGCGGCGCGGCCTCCCCCTGGCCCTATCCCTGGCCAGGGGGCGTAGCCTTCTGGCTGGTGGCGTGGCCTTCCAGCTGGAGGCAGGGGCTGGGCCCGTGCCCTGGGTCCCTCCACGCCCCAGCGACGCCCCTGGTCAATGGAGTCACTCCACTGAGCCTTTTTAGCGTGTCTTGGGACTCCCTGACCTTAGTGCAAGATGGGATATGTAAATGAATTATAGAACACAGTCCATAAATAGACAACAGGTGCCATTTGGCCCCTGAACTACCACTGCCATGAGACAATATAACGGCATTTGCTAATAAAGTTTTTTGGGGGGTTATACCTGAAATGCTTCAGTTTTCACATTTTATTTTTTAATTAAAAGTCAAAATTTTCCAGGGAAACCAGTCATTTAAGATGAAAATCTAATTGTTCTTTGAATAACAATTTTAATACAACAATCTTTAAGCAGTCCTAATGAATGTGTTTAAAACACTTTATCTAATTCCGCACTTGTGGTTCATTTCATGACAATCATTTTAATGATTAGAATTGAATCTATTAGTCTTTATTGGTCTGATCCTGCAAATCCTAAATTGCCTATGGAAAATATATATATATTAGTAATATTAAGCAATATAAAAGGGATAAAAAATGCTGTAAGGTCACCTCTGTATTTCCTTTAAACAATCCCATCACAAATTTTCCACGTGTCTCAAAGGACACCTGTGGCACCCAGGGCCAGTTTAGATGGACTGCTGTACATTATGTAATCAGCTGACCAAGCAAAAAGCATCTTCAACTGTCCTGAATGTGTTACATAAGGAGGGAATGATTTCTGCAGCTTTTACCCATTCTGAATAGTATTTACTAGCATGAGTAGGCCAATTCAGTTCAGAATGGCACTCAGAATTTGATAGTTCATGGCAAAGCCTAACCTTGAGTCCAAGAAAAAAAGCGCTTCTGGCATAGGAATCACTATGTCTCTGCACCCTTTAGTAGACTTCATGTGAAAACCTCCATAAAAACTTATATGGAGAAATGGACTGAATTTTACTTGTGCCTATGATGAAATAGGAATTAGTCCTGCCAGGCCCTAGTCTCCCATACCAGGAAGGTATACACTAAGAAGTGGTGGTGCCATGCTGAAGAATGCTAGGGCTATGTTTATACCAGGAAACTTAGTTCAGACTTCCTTAGTCCGAACTAAACAGTTCCAAGTTAGTTCAAACTAACCATGCTTTAGTTCAAACTAAGTATGGCTTTTCAGTTCAAACTAGCCACATTTTTTAGTTCAAACTAACTTTTTAGTTTGAACTAAAAAAGTGTGGCTAGTTTGAACTAAAAATTAATTTGAACTAAAAAATGTGGCTAGTCTGAAGTAAGCACTTAGTTTGAATTTATTTAGTTCATACTAGCAGAGCTACATCATGCTAGTTCAAACTAAAGTTCAAACCAAGTGCTGAGTTCAAACTTACTGTTCGAACTAAGTAGTTTGAACTAAGCTTTGTTTGAACTAACAATTTTTTTAGTTTGAACTAGGCAAAGCCCAGTGTAGACAGGGACCAAATTAGTCTGGATTAAACCTCCTTAATCCAGAATAGTTTGCTAATGTAGACATAGCCTATCTCACCATCACCAAGGATGAGATCAAAAAATTGTGCCTTCAAGCTCTAGTGATGTTCCATGTATAAAAGATATAAGAAAAAATTGTCTAAAAGATATTTTGGTGGCACCTCTGAGCAGTGCATCCCATTGTATACCATGCAGTTCAAGATTTACAGTGATCACATGGTTAAAACAATTTTACACCCCTAATTAAATTCAGAGGAATGCCACTGATATCTGAAAGAGTGAATTAGTATAAATATGCCAGTCTGCTGGGTTTTAGATATATTTAATAATAATTCATAAATAGCTCTTTGGTGTAAAAGTTTAGTTAACAAGCCAAAGATTGCATGTGATTTACAAAAAGAGATCGTTTTATCCACTGACTTGACCACTGTGTTAACTAAAAACACAGTCACCGGCTGTATCCATGAGAAAACATCCTAACATAAACAAATGCCTGAAATAGAAATGTGTACGTACCCTGCTAAGGGTAGGTCCTGTTATATACGTTTAAGAATGTACAGATTCAGCTAAATTAACAAATACAACAGAGTGTCTAACTTTAAAAAACAACAATAACAACAAAAGAAGAAAACACAATCATATTATTTTGAAAAAAAGCAAGGAAAATCAACTCTGATGCTGATGTTTCCTACTTAAATTGTCCGTTTGCTTAGGTATAAAAAACCATCAGCAGCTAACAACACATATTGATAGGAGATTCAGGTTTTTTTTTTATAAATTCAATGTAAAGCTCAGCAATACTGGCACATAATTGTGATAGATCCCTAGTCTTATGCTATGTCTGCACTATGAGGTAGGGATGTGATCCCCTTACATATGTACATATATTCATGCTGCCTATGTCCACACATCGCTTTTAAATTGAAACAATGACCGTTTTTTTAATTTAAAAAAAAAATCATGTCCAGACGACATTTTGTTATTTTGAAACGATGAGCCCTGTCATTTTGAAACAACAATCCTTATTTCAAAATAAGAAAACCTACTAGGCAATCGAAACAGCCGTTAAATCAAAATTGTTGTTTCAAAATAATGCCGTTCAGACATGTTATTTTGAAATAACCATTATTTTGATTTAACACTTTTGCCCTTATCCTTCCTAGGGTGCCTTCCTTTTTCTATATATTGGGTGGGGACATGGCCCAGCGAGGGGGCAATGTTGCCAGAGCTCCCATGGTGCCCCTCTCCTGAATTGAAATTGCAAGTCCTGTGCCCAGACTTGCTATTTTGATTTGGTGTTTTTGCTTAACTTGAATTAAGCCTGTATGTGTGGACATAGCCACTAGCTCTAAGCTAGCATGAGTATAAATAGAAGTGTAGCTGGAATAGACTGATAATGGCAGCACAGGCATGGCTGAATGCTGTTAAATATAGACCTTAACAGAGAACAAGTTAGCATGAGCATGAGTACGGGAGTAGGGAAATTATAGCCCAAGCTCATAGTGCAGACATATTTTAAAAAGAAATGTGACCATGAACAGAACTGACACAGGCCAGACAAGTAGTTGTCATGGTTAAGGTCACACCGACTATCAACAATGGCCAACTTCGACCTACTAAATTAATGGAAACAAAGCACTGATGTTGGGAAGGAAAAGGTGTGTGTACAGGGAGAGGTGGAAGTTATTTTTCTTAATTATTCCTATGGAAATAAATGAGTTTCAAAATGACATTTTACAGGTGTGGAGCTAAATTTCTGTGGCCATAATAAAGTAGTTAGGTGAGTAGGTGTAATAAGGTAAATGGCTAAATTATATAACATCCACAAATTATAGGCACAAAAATGAAGTCCAAGTTTTGAACATATGACCCTATATTTAGAGTATTATTCAGGTAGCAATAATATCTCTAAGAACAACTATTTATATAATGCTATTTCTATACAAAAAATATTTGCCATTAGAAAGCTTTCATCCAAGAATCTTAAAGAACTTTACAAACAACATGTAAGGATGGTATAAACCCTAGTAAGAAATTACTAACATACTCCTATGTCCCTTTGGACTAATCACATATGTAAAGTAAGTGTATTTTTCAACTGGGATTCCATAAGTCTAAATCAGATTCACGAACCAACATTTCACTAAATAACTTAATTATTTAAAACCATTTTAGCTTTGCTGCCCTGTGCCATTCTACATAAAAAAAAAATCACATTTACAAAAACATTTTTATCAAAAGACAGGAATTAGAAGTCGAGCAAGAGAGCCTTATGGCTCTGAGAATTCTGCATCGTGCCATTCCAAAAGGCTGTTGCTACTTAAGGTTTACATGCAGTATTTGTTTAAAATAGCCACACCAACTGCTCAAAAAGTTTCAGATGTAGCTGTTGAAATAAAAATTGTACTCCAAAAACCAATGACCATTCTTGAAGTCATGTCAACTAGAGGATGACATTAGAAGGATTTCCATTTTGAAGACTAATTACACAAGAAAAACTACTAGGCATGATTCAAAAAACACTGCCATCTCCCTACAAGTTTGCCTCTGTTAGTTTTTAATCCCTTCCCAAATTTTAAAAGGTGTTTTGGCTTTTTAATCTTGGAAATGTAAAATTTCTTATCAATATTGTTATGAAGTCTTGGAATTCCATCACCTGTTTCACTTTAGTTGATGTTTTTCTTAAAGGAACAGTTCCTAGAAACAAGTTATTGTGAGATAATCTCAGATACATAAATTTCCAGTCTCTCTTGGCTGCAAAACTTGGTAATGCTCTATCAGTAGAAGGCATATAAGATCCTCACCTTGGTGATATTTTAAATTTAACAATTTTTAAACAATCCATGATTTTGGGGGGCTGATGGATGCAGTCACAGAACAGGAAATGGCTCGTGAGTCACAGATGACAGTCCCAGTCTGTCAATGTTGTTTACTATAAGACTAGAATTTTAAAAGGAGGGAGACTGAAGGGCTCAATGATTGTTGGAAAATATTGTTCCTAGGCACTCAGTTTGTTGTTCTAGATCAACAGTTCCCAACCTTATCAAGTATGAGGGCCACTTTTTAATGTCAAAAAATGTTGTGGACCCCAATGATAATAGTTGTTACCAGGGACTGACTGCAGGCAGTGATGCTGTAGAAGGGTGGTGGAGGACCTGGCCCCCACCTGCTCCCAAGGGGTGAGGACATATCTAGGGTGTGGCTGCTCACAGCAGGCAAATACAATTTACTTAGAGCAGAGGTATCAAACTCATTCAAAGTGTCAGGGGCCACACTGGAAGGCAGGACACCTTTCACAGGTCATGTGGCCACAGAGGCTCCCCAACTCTTTCTCCCTCCATGTTCAGAGCAGCATAAACTCCCCTTCCCCCTCCCTAACCCCACAGGCTCTTCCACACCTTCCTTCTTCTCTGCCCTGTGGATTCCCCTTCCCCACGCTGGCTCCCTAAACCTCTCCCCCTCCTCTTCCCTTTCCACTTCCACTACCTGATGGTGGCAGACAAAAATATCAGTCTCAGTCACAGGCAGCCAGCCTGGGCTCCTGCCTCTTCCCTTCCCAGCCCACTCCCTATCAGTCATTCAGAATGCCAGCCTTTGGTTGGCTCAGTCCCAGGTGGCCTTTCATTGGCTTGTTCCCACATGGTTGCCAGCCACTTTTTCCTTTTTTATTGTGTTTCATGCAATGTGCTGTCAATCAAATTAGCATGCTGACTGACTGATTGCCAGTGAACAGTTGGGGGGGGGGGGGCAGTGCGGTGGCTCTGTGGAGCCAGGCTAGCCTGCTATGACTGAGACTCTGATTGATTGGCAGACCACAGCAGAGTTGACCTGGTATTGGCTGGAGTGCTTCCTTTGTTCCCCTGGGCTATGACTCAGATCACATGAGTGAGCCAGAAGCACACCTAGCCCTGCTGTGCTGGGAGACTGTCTTTGGAGTCTGCTCCTGCAGACAGCTCCCAGGCACAGCCCAGGCAGCAGCTCCATGGGCCGGATCGTCACCCTTGGTGGGCCAGATCTGGTCCCACGAGCTGTAAATTTGACACACCTGATTCAGAGCCCTGTCCAACATGGATCGCTGGCTGGCAGTTGCCTTGAAGAAAGGACAAGCAATCTATTGCTTTCTTTAGTTTTGGATTTTGGAGAGACTTTGCATCTTCCTTTTTTAATTTTTCAGTTTAGCAAAAACTTGAAAAAGTTCATTTGGGACATTTCAAAGAAAAACATTTTTTTCACTGAGCCAGCTAACCCAATAAATAAATAAATAAATAAACAAACAAACAAACAAATAAATAAATAAATCAGTTATGCACACAGCTCTGTTCCAGAATTCCTTAAATACTTAAGTGGCGGATCAACTGCCCTCAAAAGAAATTCTAGTGCTACAACAGACTTAAGAAATGAGACTCTGATATGATCTGATTCAAGGGACTAGGTTAGGTGCTAATTTTTCATGAAGAGATTGGTGACCTACCAGGCAGAACAGGATGCTCAGTCATTCCTTGAACAGCAGGCACCAGAAACAAAGTCACACTAAGGGAAGAGATATAACTAAGAAGGAAGGCTCATCATGTCTCACAGGTTCAAAGAATTCAAAGAAGCATCCAAGATGTGTATCCGATGTCTACGCTATTTCTAAATCTTGCACGTTTGAATAATTTTCAGCTATATATGGAATCATACATAAATTTAAACAATGCTGAAAACTAAAAAAAAAAGAAAAAAACACCAGACTTCAGCATGAAACTGCAGAGTTGGAACTGACTTGCAAACATGACACAATCAGACTGGGTCTGAATAGGGAGTTGAAATGGTTAGCACATTACAAAAAGTAATTGTCCCTATTCACACATGCTCACCTTCTAATCAACTGGTGTGAACAGGCCTCATCTACCCTAACTGTATAATCTTTGCTAACATCTGTCCTCCTTCATCCTGGCAGGTGTATATATACTGCTCAACTGTAGTTTCCACTTCATGCATCTGATGAAGTGGGTTGGAGCCCACAAAAACTTATGCCTGAAGAAATCCGTTAGACTATAAGGTGCCGTAGGACTCTCGTTGTTTTTGCTGTTAAACAGACTAACATGACTACCTCTCTGGAAATTTTCACATAAATTTAGAATCAGTGCATTTTTTCAATGAAGAATAAATGAAAAACTCATCTGGTTTTACTACAATGCGTGAAATATATTATAGTATCTACAGTGAATTGCCATAAAGTTAGCTCTACGTGTCCGTATCCTGACAACAATTCGTGGAAAATTATGTGTACTGTATAACCAGTGCTATGCAAAACTCTGCGATCCTTATTCACGTAAAGTTTTCATTGAACTCCGGCTCAGTTTTTCCCAGTTAAGGACAGCTGAACTGGGCCCATTATTGCTGAACCAGGTTTAGGTCTGATGTTGTGAAAGTAATTATCCTCATTGCAAAGAGTAACTACATGTTCCAAATGGGTAGCCATGTTAGTCTCGTTCAGCAAAACAAACAAGGAGTCCTGTGGCACTTAAAGATTTGACCTCATCTTCCTCTATTTGCTGTTACTCAGAGTTTGACTCTTAACAACTGCTTTGATTTGCTGTTACAGTGTGACCTGATCCCATGACTTACACTTCACTGCATTTATTTTCATTTTCCTCTCATTCTGTACATTCCCTATATTCAAAGTGTCTCATAAACTAGGATTTTCACCCACAAAAGCTCATGAGATAAATAAATTTATTAGTCTTTAAGCACCACAGGTCTCCTTGTTGGTAATTACATGGTACGTTTTTAAAATAAAGTGAAATTTGATCACAAAAACAGCTTCTGAAGAATTTCTTACAGACAAGAAAAAATAACATTAGTTTGGATCTGGCTTATTACCAATCCAATGGAAATTGACACCACTTGTCAATCATGTTCAGCTTTCAGTGGAAAATAAAACATTTCAATTAAAGAAATAACCCCACCTCCCCTCAAAAAAAAAAACAAAAAAAAACAAAAAGAAGGCCAAGGTTTACAGGGAAAGTTTATTCTTGGCCATAATGTCCTAATAGTGAAATTAGACTTTGCTTATCAGATTTTCTTCTATTGATTATTATTGGAATATCTTGAAACAAAGATTTAAAGAAATGCATGAAATGCATCCAGAAATGCATGAAATTATAAGTGACAGATTTTGTGCCAAACTGTACTGTGTCTTGTCTGGAACCTGAGGAACAATTCAGATAGGAGTGGGTAGTATCACTTCTGCATTCAGATCGCATTTGGATAATTTCCAGCTAGTATATAAATCTTTCCAACAATGGTAGATAAGATGTTTCACTAGCACTGATTTATTAAGGGCAAACTAGTCTATGAACTGTTTCTTTTTTTCCTACTGCATATTGACTGTTGTATTCTTTTTTACTGAAGTGTTTAATACAGGATCTGATAAGCCTGCCTCTCTAATATATCACATGTGTTATGCAAATGTGACTTCATGGAAGTCAGTGGAATCACATCAGCCATAAAACCAGCATGAGGCAGAGGAGAATCAGGACCGGTACATGCTATAGGTAAAATAAAGACAGTTAAAAGTATACAAAAGCTAAAACCAAATACTTAAGCATAAGATCATCCAATGAATGTAAACTGTTCCCAGAAAAAGAGAGGTCAGCTTCTGAAATCTGGTCTATAATAAATCACACTTTTATAGCTATAAAAGCTCACCATTCCTACTGATAAATGTTCATAGCCTTTCAAACTCTTCAAGGAAATGCTAATTGACTTTACTTGTCTCTCAGCAAAAATACTCAGAGTTGAATTCAAAAAGATTTCAAAATGTGAAGGCCCAAATTCTGAGGAGGACTTAAAGGAGTCCAAATTTCTGTGAAACAGACAAGGAGTTCTGTGGCACTAGACTAACAAAATTATTTATTGCATGATGAACATAAACAAATTTCTGTGTTAATTCCACCTTCTAGACACACTGACTTACATTAGCTTTGTCTCCCATCCAGTTAGTGGCACATATCTCTGAGCGTATCACTTCTCTATTAGGCCTCTGAATACTAAAGAGGTCCATTGTGATAGAGCAATAAAACACATTTACTTTATCATACACACTCATATTGGTAGCATTTTCTGATATATAGCTCTCTAACTTCCATTAATTTACTATTAGTTTTAAATTTAGAGTTGAAGAATAATGGGTTTTGATAATTATGTTAGTAAGTGGATAGTGTCTGAGTTTGACACTAATTGGTTTGCTTTACATCACGAGGGAATGTAAAGACACTACACTACTGCTTAATTCAATTGAACTTGCATTGCTCAGGGATGTAAAAATGAAACCACCCATCCCCAAGCTATGAAAATTACAGCAACCTAAGCATTGTCCTAGCCCAATCAAACCCTGTTTCCAGATCTTTAGGTGCTATGTAAAGAGCAGGGGTTAAAGTAGGCCGGAACAGCCGGGAACCCCATTCTGGGGCCCACTATTTTTAGGGGCTCGGCATCCAGGCCCCCTGAAAATAGAAAATGGTCCCAGAACTCTGGGTTCCAGGGCCAACCATTGAAAAATAGCAACTCCTGAAATGCAGGGTTCCAGCACCATTTTCTGTTTTTAGGGGCCAGAACGCTGGGCCCCTAAAAATAGTGAGCCCCAGAACAGCATTCTACTGCATTCCAGGAGGTGGAAGGGCAGGCTCCCCCGCACATGCACAGGCTGCAGTTTCCCTGCCCAGCATGCTGCTGGTGAGGACCAAGGCGACCCTGCTCGTGCTTGGGAGGGAGTACTGGGGGTTCCTGAGCTGGGGGCGGGTATTGGGGGCAGGAGGTGGGTATTAGGGGTGTGTATTGGGGGAAGGGGGTGTGTATTGGGGAGAGGGGAATGGATAATGGGGGCAGTAGCTGGGGTGTGGGGGGGCAGATGTGTTGGGGGGGCTCACCCGTGCAGGAGGGAGGCCCACCCATGCAGGAAGGGGGGCCACCCAGTTAGGAGAGTTCCAGGGCCTGCCAAATTATACTTTAACCCTTGCTAAAGAGCATATAATCAAGATAGTAGGTACAGAGAATAATATTTTGTGTAACAGAGAAAATACCAATATTGCTCGTGTACATAAGGAACTGATTAAACTGCACCTGAAAAAAAGAACAACAAACAATGGTCACCATTCCTAAAAAAACCAGAATTGGTCTTAAAATAATTTAGTACACAATTTAGGATAGAGATGGAGGAAAAAGGTCAATCTCACACTGGAACATACGAATGACCTACAATAACTACTGTATTTAACAGTTATACTGTTGCTACTTTTGGTTAAGCATGTTGTAAAAGGGCATAGAGTTTTCTATGACAAATCTGGAGGCTCAGATTGTGAAGGAATGATGCTCATTTTTTTTTCTCTGTTATTTTAAATAAAACATGTTGCAATTTCTTGCTGGGACAGCTCGGAAGTTTGTTCGAATAGTAACATTTGAATAAACCCACAAGGATACTAATAGAAATGAAGCTTGTTTTTATTGATGAGGGTGTCCGATGGAACAAAATTAAAATAAAAAAATTTAAACAATTGATCCAGGTGAAAATTTCTTTACGATTTCAAAGCATAACACCAAAGTAATGTTATTTTCTAGATTGGAAAATAAGAATTAAATATAGGAAATGCTCAGGCAATGTAGTCAAACTGTGAACACCAGCTGTACAGTCTCATGGGGGTAGTTTCTTATGCAAAGTGAAACAGCAACATGGTAAACTGATAAAAATCAGGAAAGACATTTAGTTGTGTTAGAGAAACTTGGATTTAATGATGGAATTTTCAAAAGAAAAAATGGTGTAAACAGAAACAGTCGTACCACATGGATATGCTATAAAACATATTGAAAAATGACAGTCTCAGGAATCCTATGAAGATCATAACTCATCAAAAACTAGAAACAGATGATAGGGCTCTAACCCAATTGAGATGGTATATGGAGGTTACTCACCTTTGGTGCAGTAACTGGGGTTCTTCGAGATGCGTGTTCCTGACATGCTCCACTGAAGGTCTTTCCACGGCACCGCACCCCGGATCGGAGATTTTTTCTGTAGCAGTGGCTCCATCAGCGGGGAGAGATGCGATGACGTGCAGCTTGTGTGCTTCCCGCCTTGCTGACGTCAGCATTCTGATCTCCCCGCTCCTCCAGTTCCCTTCTACTGCGGAGGTCATGATTATAGAAGTTACAGAAGAGACTGAACCTCTGAAGTAGAGGGGAGGAGGGCGGGTAGTGGAGCATGTCAGGAACATGCATCTCGAAGAACCCCAGTTACTGCACCAAAGGTGAGTAACCTCCATTTCTTCGACAAGCAGTGTTCCTGACTGCTCCACTGAAGGTGACTTCATAGCAGTTGTTACGTCTGGAGGTGGGCACTTCGGTTTATGTGTGGCGGACTGAACTGAGTACTGCCTGTCCTACTGCTGTGTCCATAGCCGAAAAACGATCTAGAGCATAGTGTCTGGCAAAAGTCTCGGATGAGGCCCATGTTGCTGCTTGGCATATCTCATGCAAAGGCACTCTGTTTAGGAACGCGACCAAAGAGGCCATGGCTCGCGTGGAATGCGAGTGTATAGTTCGCGGTGGGACCGTTTGAGATGTTATGTACGCGGTTTGGATACAGGTGGATATCCATCGGGATATACGTCGTTTGGAAATTGGTTGGCCTTTGGAACGCTCTGTGGTTGACACGAAAAGTCTAGGTGTCTTTCGAAAAGCTTTCGTCTGATCAAGATAGAAAGCAAGTGCCTGTCGTACGTCGAGTGTATGTAGTGCTTTGTCTTGAGACGTAATGTGTGGTTTTGGGCAAAATACAGGAAGATGAATGGTTTGATTAAGATGAAAGCTAGATGACACCTTAGGTATAAATTTAGGGTGCAGTCTCAGGGAGACTTTATCTTTATAGAATATTGTGAAAGGTGGATCAGCTATAAGGGCAGCGATTTCGCCTATGCGACGAGCGGAAGTGATAGCCACTAAAAAGGCTACTTTCATAGATAAGTATAACAGTGAGACCGTAGCCAAAGGTTCAAATGATGGTTTTATAAGGGCTCTGAGCACTGTTGTGAGGTCCCACGGCATAGTCAGAGGGCGCACCTGTGGATATAAGTTCTGTAAGCCCTGCATGAACCTTTTGACGGTATGGTGAGTAAACACAGAGCGATTGTCCACTGGATCATGAAAAGTGGAGATGGCTGCAAGATGGACCCTAACAGAAGTTGTCGCTATATTTGTATGTTTTAACTGCAGAAGATATTCAAGGATTCGAGGGACGGAGGCAGTTGAAGCATCGATGTTATGATTAGAACACCAGTGTAGGAAACGACGCCATTTCTGCAGGTAAGTTATTCTGGTAGTGGGCTTTCTGCTATTTAGTAGGATATGTTGAACTGACTGTGAACACTGGAGTTCTAGAGGAGAGAACGATCGAGGTTCCAGGCTGTTAAGTGAAGACGGTGTAGGTAAGTATGTAGTTGAGTACCATGCTCCTGTGAAAGAAGGTCCGGGACAAGAGGTAAGGTGACTGGTGGGGTCCTGGACATGGTTTTGAGTAGAGTGTACCAAGTCTGCCAGGGCCATGCTTGTGCTATTAGTACCACCCTCGCTTTGTCCTCCTGGATCTTCCGGAGGACCCTGGGAATCAAGGGGGTTGGGGGAAAGGCGTACATTAGGTGCTGCCCCCAGTGAAGCAGGAAGGCATCGCCCCTGGAACCGTGACCGTTCCCCCCTCGAGAGCAATAAAGTTTGCACTTCCTGTTTTGGTTGGTAGCAAACAGATCCATGGTGGGAAAACCCCAACGGGCAAAGATGTCGATCAGGATATCGTTGCGGATTTCCCATTCGTGTTGAACCAGGAAGAAACAGCTCAGAGAATCGGCTAGGATGTTGTCTCTGCCTGGTAAGTATTCTGCTGTAAGGTGAATAGCGTGATTTATGCACCAGTCCCACAGGGTCATTGCTTCTAGACAAAGTACTGTCGATCTGGTTCCGCCTTGGCGGTTGATATAGAACATACATGTGATGTTGTCCGTGCGAATTTTGACGTGTTTGCCTGTGATAAAAGGGAGAAAGTGCTGACAAGCCCTTAAGACTGCCCTGAGTTCGAGTAGATTTATGTGCAGAGAAGTTTCTGTGTGGGACCATTTGCCCTGTGCGGTTTGCTGGTGAAGGAATGTTCCCCAGCCTGTAAGGGAGGCGTCGGTAGTGATTGTGAGAAGCGGTTGTGGTAGGAGAAAAGGAACCCCCTGTAGTAAGTTGTTGGGGTCTGTCCACCAAGACAGGGAGCGTTGGACAGCTGTTGGAATGTGCAAAGTCTGATTGAGGGATCGACCAAGCACACGGCATCGGGAGAGGAACCACAACTGAAAAGGACTCATGCGAAGCCGGGCATAGCTGACTAGGTATGTGGTTGCCACCATATGTCCAAGCATTTGCATACAAAGACAAGCTGGGATGACTGTGGACTTTTGTATTTTCAGGATGAGCTGGATTATAGTGTGAAACCTGTCTGCTGGAAGGAATGCCCTTGCGACCGGTGAGTAGATCCGGGCCCCTATAAATTGGATCTGTTGGTTGGGTCGTAACGATGACTTTTCGTAATTTATGTTTAAACCCAAAGAGAGGAACAGGGTTTGTGTGACTTGTACTGCCTGTTGTGCTTGTGCATAAGTGGGAGCCGTGATGAGAAAGTCGTCGAGATAGGGAAAAATAACGATGCGCTGTTTTCATAGAAATGCCGCTACCGGAGCCATTAGCTTCGAGAAGACTCTGGGAGCTGTGCACAAGCCGAAAGGGAGTACCGCGTATTGATAGTGTTTGGAGAGGAATAGGAAGCGAAGGAATCTCCTGTGAGCAGGGAGTATGGGGACGTGGAAATAAGCATCCTTTAAATCAAGAGAGGCCAACCAGTCCCCTTGATGTAATGCTGGAAGGATCGTGTGTAGCGTCACCATTTTGAATTTCTTCACTTGAATATACCGATTTAGACGCCTGAGGTCTAGAATAGGTCTCCAACCCCCTGTTTTCTTTTGTGTGAGGAAGTAAGGTGAATAGCATCCTCTTCCTCTGAGGTGCTCTGGTACCTCTTCTATTGCCCCGATGTGAAGGAGGTGTTGGATCTCCTGCTGTATGATCTGTACATGATTGGGGTCCCTGAAGAGGGACGGGTGGGGGTGTTGGGATTTGGGGTGTGATAAAAATGGAATTGTATAGCCCCTGTGAATGATTTCTAGTACCCATTTGTCTGATGTTATCTTTTGCCATTGACGGAAAAAGGAGCTTAGTCTGTTCTTGAAGAAGTCTGTTCTTGTGGTAATGGTAATTGTTGATGACGCGATATTGTGTGGTTGGCGACTCTCTCTACGAGAACGTCAAAGTTGTTGTCTGGAAGTACCTGGTTGTGAGATCTGCACAGATTGATTGGATTGTCGTCTGCGAGGCTGGCGAGATTTAGCTCTATAGGCCTCGGATCTTCTGTTAGTTTGAGCATGAGGTAATCGAGGATTATAGGGCTGGGTCCTCGGAAATCGACGCTTTGTTGACGCAGGAGTATAGATGCCCAAAGTGCGTAGGGTAGCCCCGAGTCCTTTAAACTGTGCATTACCTCGTCAGTCTGCTGCGCGAACAGGTTACCCTTATCAAAGGGTAAATCCTCAATTTTTTGCTGCATTTGCTTGGGTAAATCAGCCGAGTGGAGCCAGGAAGCTCGTCTCATTACGATCGCTGTCCCACGGGCTCTGGCCGCAACATCAGCTGTGTCTAGGGAAGCTTGAAGCGCCATTCGTGCTATCAAGTATCCCTCCATGACTAGAGAGTTGAATTGATCGCGTTTATCCTGTGGAATCTCCTCCGAGAATTCCATTATTTTTGTATATATATGGTGGTCATAATTAGACAGTAATGCAGCATAATTAGCTATACGAAGCTGTAGTGCTGCAGACGTGTAGGCTTTCTTGCCCAGTAGGTCAAGTTTTTTATCATCCTTATTTGATAGGTTATATCTGGAGTATGACTGCCTTGTTCTCTGACTAGCCGCCTCTACTACTAATGAATTCGGTTGAGGGTGTGAAAAAAGGAATTCATTGCCCGAAGGGGCTATAAAATATCTTTTATCTACTTTCTTATTAGCCGGCAGATTTGATGCTGGTGTCTGCCATAAAAGTGCTGCGGGTTCCATAATCCCGATGTCCATCGGGAGAGCTAACTTGCTGGACTCTGGTGTTTGTAGTATTTTGTATAGTTTGTGTTGGTTACTGGATTGGGAGTCCAATGAAATGTCCAAGGTATCCGCAGCTCTTTTAAAAAGTTCCCGGAATTGTTTTATGTCGTCTGGTTTGGGGTCTTGTGTTTGAATTTCTATTTCATCGTGTTCAGAATTTGATGATGCTGACACTGTGACAGTGTCCGGTTGTTTTGTCTGTTGTTGCTGGTAGGTATATGTAGGAAACAGACTGGGTAGAGAGGTCGGAACTAACGGAGTAATTCCCGGCCAGTTAGGATAATTGACCCCTGCTACAGGTGGGTAGAAACACCATGGTGGATATGGCCATGGGCAGGGAACTGGTGGGTTCTGACCTGATGCTTGTTGAAGTTGAGGGATTGTTGGCTGTGATGAAGCATTAAAGTCCGAAGCCACTGTGGGCGAATGTCCAGAGGAATCTGGAAATGAAGGCGGACTAGATAGAGACGACTCCGTTTGAAATAGCGGGGACCCAGGAGTGGACTGAATAGTAATGTCCTCTGTCGGATCCAAATGCTTTGATTTATTTGTGTGTTTGCTATGGGGCTGCAGGCTAGGCTGATGCTGCCCTGCGCTCCCAGCTACTAACGCTTGTTCGGCTTGTGGAGGGGGGGGGCGGTACAGCGGCGGAGAACCCTATCGGCGCCGGGGAGACAAACGGCGGCATGGTCTGGGGCACCATAGGTGGCACCGTGAATGGCAGGGTGCTGTGGACCGGTGCAGGGGTCGTTGGGGCAGGCGGCGCCTGAGGCTGCTCTGCTACCGCAGCTGTTACCGGCACCGTTGGCTGAACCGCGGTTTGACAGCTGGCGCAGTTTGTTTTCGGCGCTGAAGTTTTCTTTACTTTGACAGGGGGTGCTGAGCCCGAAGGGGCACCCCTCTGCCTGTGGTTGACCCCTGAATTAGCTGTTTTTGGGCACTTAGTCAGCCCTGGGGATGACAGGACGGAGCGGCGCCGCTGCGCTCCCTCAGAGAGCTGAGGAGAGGCAGTTGGCTCCGAAGCCGGGCGCAGCGCTCCTTCTAACAACAGGAGCTTCAGCTTGCGCTCCCGCTCCTTCCTGGTTCTTGAAGTTAAATTTTTACAGTGTTGGCACTTCTGTGCCAAGTGAGTCTCACCCAAGCACTTAATACAAGCTTGGTGACCGTCGGAGTTTGGCATGGCTTCTCTGCATGAGGCGCAGCGTTTGAAGCCAGCCGCGGTCGAGAGCTTCGCTTGGATAAGCGTTTGCTCTGTCATGGTTCAGAAAGATATTTAATCCTCTTTCTTCTTTTCTTCTTCTTCTTTTTTTTTTTTTGTTAGGTTGAGGAGAACGATCCTTGTCACCAGGATCAGGGAGCCACCGCTGACTCCGTCCGGAGTCAGAGGCGGTAGAAGGGAGCTGGAGGAGCGGGGAGATCAGAATGCTGACGTCAGCAAGGCGGGAAGCACACAAGCTGCACGTCATCGCATCTCTCCCCGCTGATGGAGCCACTGCTACAGAAAAAATCTCCGATCCGGGGTGCGGTGCTGCGGAAAGACCTTCAGTGGAGCAGTCAGGAACACTGCTCGTCGAAGAACCATGTCTTCACAAACTTTACCAGTGAACTTTCACGAATAGGTTTTGGACATTCAGCAAAGTTCAGAGTTTGTGAAGAAAGCTTTCACTCTGCCAGTGTCAGTGCACAAGACTGATTAAAGACAAAAATGACAGGTAAGAAACAGAACATTTTTTGTAATAAATGCACAGTACTGTAGCAAACAGAATATTAAGCAAATGAGAAGAAAGATGACAGAATTTTATGCAGCAATATACAAATTCTTTAACCATGTTCTACAAGCAACTTCCATTAACAGAACTGCTGGGGATAAGTAGCATGGTATTTTTTGTAGAGAGCCCAGAAGGCTCAGAACATCATTGTTCTTTGCATTCTTGTCCAAGTGCAAGATTGACATCTTTTAGGATATGATTCAAGACAGCCTGCCTGTGTAGCTAGTAGGAAACTTATTATCTGTGAACATCAGGTGATAATAATAAGGAAAGTAATCTGATGTGACGTTGATAATGTCTCAGCATTGGTTCTATTTATTTCTCCTTTGTATGTGTGCCCAGATAATATTTATGTGCCCATGATGTACTAAGGACCATATCATACCAGATAAATAACTATGTGATCATGACTTCCCTCTTAAATCATGAGGGCCTGATTTTGCTGTCACTTACTTGAGTCAGTGGAGTAACAGGGAGGAGAATAAGACCACAAGTTCCTAATAGGGGGGTGGCTGATTTTCACACATAATGAAAAACCACAATTCCAGTTAGAGTCAGTGGAAGCCCTGGGTGCTCAACTTCTCTGAAAATCAGGCCTATAGCATTTAATTTTGCATGTATTTTAAACCTGTTAAAATCCTACATAATTTAAGAGCAGTTAGTTTGGGTACTACAGAATATATTTTAAAAAACACATTTAATTAAAAATATTTTAAAGAACAACATTCACAAGGTAGTTATGTTTTGGGTTTATTTACACAACCTAATTCCCACCCACCACATATGCAAAAGAGCCTTCTATCACATTTATATTTTAACATATATAGTAACAAACTACAACTAACAACATACAAAGAAGGTATTTTTCCATAACTGTGTGACAAATCTAGAGGCAATAATATATAAAGATACGCTCATTTTTCTTATGATGCTTTTGATGTGCTTACTAACGACTTGATGTATACCACCAATGGATAACTCATTAGTGTCTAGCAAAAAAAAAAAAAAAAAAGGCCAGTTAAATGAATGTACAGATGTACTATCTGTAGGCTATAAAAAGTTAAAGCAACCAAGGCTTCTTTCTGAGGCAGGTGGTCATGAAGCAGCCCTTTCTCACTAGCTAGAGAAAATGCCTCTGTAGGCATTATGCTAACACCATTATATTTGCCATAGCAACAAAAGCACTTCAGGAGTCTCATATTACACAGAAATACTGCGAACAAAGGAGTGAATAGAAAGAGCATTTAATAAAAAGTCTTTTCTTTTGGTTCCCAGCAGCAGATTTATTGTAATATAGAATTGTTGGGGCTCAGGTAAAAGCACCTGGTGAGCAGTAAGCTCAGTTTTACTAAAAACACTCAACCATTTTTAAGTAAAAAAATGTAACAACATTTCAGCTTAATTTAGTGACTGGAATTCTTCCCCTTAAAAATAAAGTCAGTTGGTACTTACTGTACTAGTTTTGTACTAGATTCAGACAAAGTCTTTCAAACAGAACAAACTGTTATTGGATCTCCATAAAGAAAGGCATTATAGACATCAACCACTTTATTCGTAGTGATACAAAGATCTTAAGTTTCCCAGCCCTACCTGTTGTCAAGTATACAGCAATAAAACAATATAATCTCAAAGAAATTTTTTTTTCACATGTTCAAGCATCCTTCACTCAAATAAACTTTACCTAGCCTATATAGAACTCATCCAGCAATTATGGAAATTGATTTGGTGAAATGGCAGAGTCAGAAGATTGGGAAGAGCATGCTCATGAGTCTGAAAGGAGTTGGAAAGGTCCCCGTTCCTCACTGTAGCACTAGAGAGTGGCAAATGAACAAGGCTAGGACTCACTGGGGTTTCTGATAAGGTATTTTAGAGTAGACTAAATTAGCTAATGGGGTGGATAAAAAGAGGCTTCTGTCCTCTTCATTTTTGCCCATTGTTGGCACAAACTTAAAGTTCTACCTTTTGTAAGGTTCTGAATAATTCAGACACAAGACCCACCATCCCTTCCCCACAAATACACAGTACGTGTTTTCTCTGAGTATTAAATCAAGGATAAGTAAAATTTTGTCATTCATCAAATGTGACACTCACATTTGTCAGCCCCATTACTTATTTGCCTATCACAGCTGTTTCTTCCTACGTCTAGGTAAAACTTGTAGTTCCTGCTCTGAGGGTGGGGTCTGGGGAGGTCATAGAATCAAACGGGACCAAAAATTGGGAGATAATTGGAGAGGAAGTAAACTGGTATATAATGGGCATGGGGACTGAAAAGGGATGGGGGAGTTTGACAGTGCCCACCCCTCATAATGGCAGTAACCACAGGCTTCTACTGTCTCCCAATACCCTCTCTAGGAGTTTACCTATACTGGAAAAGAGGGTTAAGTTTAATTGCAGGTGCTTTAACTAATCTCAGGCTAAGATGTGTAGACACATTGCAGCTCCTTTTATTTTGACCAAGCAAGTCAGGGAAGAGCTTTGGGGGGATGTTAGAAAAAGTTAGTGGTTAGGTTAAGATTAGTTACCATCCTGCAATCTAATCTCAACCCATTTTCCTTTGTGTAATCATGTCCTTAGGATTCCGACTGACCAAGCATAGTCTTCTCACAGTGCACCATGCTCTACAACAGACAACAACAACAAAAACAACAAAAGGAAAATCTTATGCCTCATCGCTCAGCAACCCCTCTTTCAGCAGCTCCTGTGATTTATAGAATTTGCACAGGGATTTATTTTTTTAAGAGAGTTACTTAGGTGTAAGTGGAGGCACAAATTGGTCCTTAGGTTGCTGATCTTTATGTTCTAGATCTTTATAAAAAATGTTGAAAAACTGTTCTGTAGTAAATGATTAGTAAAGATGAGAACTCACTTAAACTGATTTTTCAGTGATCCCAGTCTTTAGTCTTTTCCTACACTTTTTTGCAGTAGCACACCAGTATTACCTGTTCCATCAGAATACAGTTCCAAAGGGGTAGCCATGTTAACCTAGTCCAGCAAAACAAGCAAGGAGTTTGATGGCACTTCTAAAGAATAACAAATTTATTTATTCTGTGACCTTTCATGGGAGAAAATCCCACTTCGTCAGACACTTAAAGATGGAGGAACTTACAGAATGGGAGCAAAATCAATGCAGGGACATGTAAATCATAGGATCTGGTTAGACTGTAACAGCAAATCAAAGCAATTGTTAGGATTCAAATAGAGGAAAATAGCAATTAGCAGGGAGGCAGGTGGAGGGACAAGGATCTCTTGAGGATCTCTATCAAGCATTTTTAAAACTACAATACCCACCTGGAGTAGAGAAGAGACAGATTGACAGAGCCAGATAGCTATCCAGAAGTCAACTACTACAGGAGAAGACCAAGAAAGAAAACAATGGAACGCCACTGATCATTACCTACAACCCCCAAGTCAAATCCCTACAGCACATCATCAACGACCTACAGACTATTCTATAAGATGATCCCCTATTCTCTTGGGCCTTAGGCAGCAGACCTCTCCCTGCATACAGACAGCCCCCCAACCTTAAACAGACACTCACCAGCAACTAGAGCCTAACAACAGAAACATGAAAGCACGCACATACCCCTGCAACAAGCCACTTTGGCCACATATCTGCACAAAAGACAGCATCACAGGACCTAATCAATTCAGCTACTCCATCATGACCTCCTTCACCTACTCATCCACAAATGTGATTTATGCCTTCATGTTGTACTTAGAAAAGGAAAGACTAGCAAGATCTTATTCAGGGGGACAAGGCAATATGCTACATTTATTATGAGAAAAATACAATTATGTTAATACCTAGCATATAGAACCTACACATACATACACACACCAGATGTTCTCCTGTTGATCATGTATAGTTACCAGTCCTAACTGTCACTTGTGATTGTACTTTGAACTTGTGGCTGGTGTTCACAGCTCATGGCAGCTACCTAGTCAGGAAGCGTAGGGTCTCTGTTGGGCACACAGCTATGCACCAATTCTCTTGTATGCTGTGCAGAACATCACCCAATGCTATGCAGTCTCACCCATTTTTTATGCCTCTTAGTTCAGCGATCTTGCTGTGTCACACTGCTTCAGGGTACTATATAACCATGAGTCATCAGTTAATAGCAGATGTGATTTTGATCTTGTTCTAGATGGGGCTTTTTGTGCCTTTCTTTCTGGGGTGGATTCTTCTTGCTTTTGCAGGCTTTGTCTGCATTGTTCTTCAGTCATTAAGGTAGTGCCAGAAGCTTGTCATCAAGACAGATCCCATCTCTCTCTCTCTCTCTCTCACACACACACACACACACACACACGCACGCGTGCTTCATTCATACATCCAGACTAAATTAACACATCCAAATACAGTGTCAGCAAAACTGGCAATACAAAATGAAGTAAACAATTCAAAATAGAGGTTTAGTTACAATATGGAGCTACATCAGGTTTTGGTTATGATATTAAAGAACAAGTGAATGAATGAGCATGCTATTTCTATCAATGAATAATAGCCATTATTTCAGATAGAAATTCTTGTTGGAAGCAATTCTGTGGTATAAATTCATCTTTAGCCCTATAAGCATGTGCCAGAAATGCCCCCTTGCCTTATACATTGGACAAACAGGACAGTCTCTGTGCAAAAGAATAAATGGACACAAATCTGACATAAGAAATAACAATGTTCCAAAACCAATACGGAAACACTTCAATCTCCCTGCACACTCCATTGATGATCTGTTAATAGCTGTATCCAAACAAATGGATAACAAAATCAAAGCGTCAAAGAGAAACTGCAGAATTGGAATCCATTTGTGAATTTGACTCAGTGGACTCAGGCCTGAACAAAGACTATGGATTTCTTTTCCCATTACAACTGGTAATTTTGCTTTCCTTGCCCCCCAGCTACCTTACTGCTAATTGTTGTATTCCACTGTTTGAATCTTAACAGCTACTTTGATTTGCTGTTACAGTCTGACCAGATCCTATGACTCATGTATCACTGCATTTATTTTGCTCCCATCCTGTAAGTTCTTCATCTTCAAGCAGCTGATGAAATGGGATTCTCTCCCACGAAAGCTCATGTGATAAACAAATTTGTTAGTCTTTAAGGGTATGTTCACACAGGGGTTTAAGTCAACTTCAGGATGCTTAAGTCAACTTGAAGAACACCCTGACCACATTTGGAGTTCATTAAGTTGACTTAAGCCCTTAAAGTTGACTTAAGCCCTTAAAGCCTTTAAAGGTCAAGTTGACTTTATTAACACAATGTGGCCATTCAAGTCAACTTTATAAAGTCGATGTAAGCCAAAGGGCCCTTTTAAAACCGACCTTATTAAGTCAGTTTTAAATGAGTTCCCTAGCTTAAGTCAACTTTATAAAGTCGACTTAATGAAATGTGGCCTTACTAAGTTGACTTAATAAGGTCTACTTAAAGTCAGTTTTAAGTAGACCATATTAAGTTTACTTAACTGAGCTCTGTGGCGTAGACATAGCCTAAAAGTAACACTAACCTCCTTATCGAAGCACACTATACTTTCAGAACTCACATTATCACTTTGTCCCTGTTCATCTCACCATACAAGCAGGCCTAAATCCATGTCAGTAACAATCACCCTAAAATACTCTGGCAATCATGTCATTTTGGTTTCCACGCTGTTTTTTTTTTCCTGTATAATTGAATTTTATTTCTCAGCATTGTCAAATGTTTCCACTGTCCCACTGCTCCATTAGTCATTTATTTTCCTAGGCTACTGGTCTATAAAAGACCAGTCTCAAACAATCTCAGACAAAATGAAACAGAAATTACAAAAAAGAAAGTGTGAGGATGCAGCCACTACGCCTGGGCCTGCTTCTGACAGTACATTATGTACTCTGTGGCTGGTGTTCTTCCAATGTCTCCAAGGTAATGACTGCCAAATGAACGGATTCTTGACAAATAGCCCACCACCAGGATTTTTTTTTTGTAAATGTTATCATCCAGCAATAGAATTCTGATACAATACAGCATGCAATACCATTTCCACTAACAGAGCATGTAGCAGTAAGCAAGCACTTCTGTAAAAGGTATCTGAAACTTCTGAATAAAATAATGCATTTCAATTCCCTGCATTTTCCCCAAGTCATTACTGGAACCACTAAAATATTGCCTGCCAGGCAGCTCCATGTCATTTTCTTTTCTTCTCTTTTAAATAAATGCAGCTCTACTTATTCATAAGTTCTCCATAAGTAACTCCTGTTATGCCTCAATAAAGTTCTTAACCCCCGTTATTCCCTGTTTGGTTTGTATTACAGATTTTTGTCAGCTGGCTCTACATAAAAACATCCTAAGGAAATTAGAGAAAAGCAATCACCATAAATCTAACTTCTGTCAATTTTTATTTTTGTACCAACTAAAAAATATTTGTTTTCAGCAGATGAATTGAGTAAGATCATGCAATTTACCAAAGACAAAACATAATCCTAAGTGTCCTAGCATAAAACTCAACAGCCGCCATAGGAAGAGGATAGGCAAGCAAATAAGTTGGTGATAGGCACAGCAGAAGAATCAATAGAATAGGATATCTGAGTTATTAATCAAGAATGTGTTAGTGACAAATGCACCATTTCCACATACTGGAGAACTTATAAGGAAATGCTGCAGGATATGCTGGTTGATGGGAAACATTGTAATGAAAAATTGATTTGTTAATTTTTGGGAGTTTTTTAAGAATTATTTTACTAAGTTACAACTGGAACATGAGTTCTTAGCTCTTTATATTTTTTTGTTCAAGAGACACCATAAAATGAGTATTGACTTAATAACTGGGATTTTTAAAAAATGGTTTAAATGTACTTTTTGTAGACCCGGCTCTCTTTACAAAGATGTTTATTCTGTTGGTGAGACACAAACATTCAAGCTCACTCAGAGACCTTCTTCAGGTCTAGGAAATATACTCAGACTGTCACAGCTAAATACAAGATGGAATAGATTGTTTAATATAAGAAGGAACCACATTTCAAAGGACTATTCAAGATGAAGTGGAATATTAACAGCTCTCTAATCACACAGGGGAAAAGAAAAAAGGTGGGGGTGGGTGGTTCGTAGATTGCTGTAATAAATTATAAAACCGGTGTCTACTCAGTCAATGATTTCTAGTATCTAACAAAATTATAAAATTTAAGATAGGCTCATCTTTTGAAAGATGCAGTTTCCACGAAGGATGAGAAATTAGAGGTTATATATAGACTGATTGCTTTGTGGAAAGTGTTCACCCACACTGTTCTTATCTTTTATTATTTTTCTGTGTGAGTTCATTCAAGACATAAGTGATTATCTTGTTTCTTCCACCTAGTTGTTATTAAATGCCAAAGGGGCAACTGTGTTAGTCTAGTTCAGCAAAACAAACAAGGAGTCCTGTAGTACTCTAAAGACTAACAAATGGAAGTTCATGCGATAAATAAATTTGTTAACCTTAAAGGCTACGTCTACACCAAAAATCTTAGTTCAGACTTGGTTAGTCCGAACTAAGTAGTTCGAAAGTTAGTTCAAACTAAGTGGGTTTTTTTGTTTTTTGTTTTTTTGGTTTTTTTTTAGTTCAAATTAACTTTTACTTGAACTGGCAGTGCTTTTTAGTTTGAACTAAAAAGTTAATTTGAACTAAAAAAGTGCAGTTAGTTCTAACTAAAGGTTAATTTGAACTAAAAAACTGTGTTTAATTTGAACTAACTACAGTTTGAACTTCCTTAGTTTGAATTAGCATGTCTCCATTGGGCTAGTTTGAACTAAAAATGCAAATGAGTTCAAACTAAGCAGGTAGTTCAGACTAACCAGCTGAATTAACTAGTTCAAACTAACCTTTGATTAGTTCAAACTAAAATTTTAGTTCGAACTAGCCAACGGCTAGTGTAGACAGGGTTCAAATTAGTCTGTACTAAGCTTGCTTAGTTCAGACTAATTTGCTGGTGTAGACATAGCCAAAAAGTGTCAGCAGACTCCATAGTTGTTATTGTGGCAATTAGTGCACTTGATGAGATGCACCATATGTTGTAATAGGAATGGGTAGGACCCATTGGTCTTGAAAGTTTGTACCTCATCCCAAAGAAAAAGAACTCTGTATAACCTGAAAGTTTGTCTCTCTCACCAACAGATGATGATCTAATAAAAAATATGACCTTGCCCACCTTGTCTCTCTAATCTCCTGGGACCAACATTGTTACAACAACACCATATTCAGATATTTATTCTGGAATAGAAATCCAGACTACAGTAGAGAACTGACAGCAGTTTATTGATTGATGTTATCAAATTATTTTCTAGCGGGACTTTAATGGACTAGCACAAAAGTCTCCATGACAACAGCATACAATAAGGTGCTCAGTTAATATGAGTTGTAATAAGACAAACGATCAGTGCTTACAGGAGAGCAATTTAATCAAATTTATCAACATTTTGTCCATTTTATTTATTATTTCTTTACCCTTATAAAAATGGCTGAGAAATGCAAATAAGTCTATTTAACCAATCTGATTTAAACACCCCAGTTCATAAATCTGAATGATTTTTCCTTTGTGGCATTTCTTGACTGGTGGTAGTAGAGTAATACTTTTGTGAAGATGTGCTACCCAGCTATGTAATTCTGGCAGGGCAGATCAGCCAACTCCTCTCAGAAAATATAAGCATTAGCATGCTTTTCATCAGTTATTCAATCCCTGCTTGGTTTGTGAGCTCGCTGCTATTAATCTGTTAGAAGCTTATTCAGCTCACCTTGCTCCTTTGTGCCACAGTGCTCTGACTACTTTGGCTGAATTCATCAGAAAGACTACTGCTGACATAGCCAACAGGCTGTCTGGTGGGATCCACACTGAAGCTGTCACATGATATTGGTGCAGGGAAATAGCAGTTGGCTTTCAAAATAAGGAAGAGTTGATGGTGACTATATATTTTGCAACTGAAAGACTTATGAAAACCTTGGAGAAAACCAGGGTGTGGTTCTTCAGCAAGGCAGGAGAGGGAGATAACCTAGATGGGATATAGTATTTTAAAGTTACTTTTATTTACTTTGTAGACCATTCAGTTTTGATGATCACTGACACCTGCAGAGGCCTGCAAGGTCAAGTCTTCTATTTACCCATAGAAAACATATGGTACATCATAGACTGCAGGTGTAACCCATGTGCATAAAAAGGTGCAATCTCTTTCAGGGATCCCTTATGGCTGGGTTACATTGCTGGGCAGAGTTTGCAGCCCAGAAACCAGAATCTTCTGGTAAGAGGGTGTGGTAGCACATTGAGCATGCCCCACAAGTTTTGTTGTTGTGATAGAGTTACATGCCCAGGGAGAAGCCTGAGAGGAGCAGCCTGGAGAGGAGCAGAGAGCTGCAGAGTATATCTGCCAAGGGACCCAGTGAAAGGAGCTGAGCAGGACTGGGCTGCAGGATGTTTTCTCCCTGCTTTGGACTTGTTTGTTCTGGTCTACAACCTCCCTTTGTGAATCAACAGGGGGATATTTGAATATGGGAAATAAGAGACAGAAGCTGGACCTAGAAGACTGAACTTAACTTCTGCAAAATATGATTACAGACCTTGAACACTTAGGATTGTCCTCTGTAAATTCTTCAAACACACAAGCATGCTAAATGTATAATGTAGTGTATTATAATGTAATAAAACTACTGCTACAGGTTGAGAAGGAAGAAAGATAGAGATTATTCTTTTTTTTCTTTAGAATATTTGTGACATTCAAACCGTATTATGGGGACCAGATACTAACGTAATAATTGTGGTATTAGAATCTATACATATTATGGTCTAAGAGAATTCAGATAAACAGAATATGAAATTGTTAAATGGAAGAGGAAAATTGGTGTTCTAATTTTAGCCTGGATTTATTTTAAAGTTATTAAAAATTATGAATTTGTATTACATTCTTGTTGCTACAGTATCTTCAGGACTGATATAACAACAGCTAATTCTGACTAGGTA
Source organism: Podocnemis expansa (assembly GCA_007922195.1). Classification (NCBI taxonomy): domain Eukaryota; kingdom Metazoa; phylum Chordata; order Testudines; family Podocnemididae; genus Podocnemis; species Podocnemis expansa. Next base: position 26,764,699 of record ML681966.1, read on the forward strand.
AAATCTCTATTTTCACTCTGGTGAAGTATTTCTAGGCAGAGACTGAGGTTTCATGAAAGACATAAAAGCTGTATTTAGTGTACTGTACATACTAGTAAGGAAGGTGATGTTTAGGTATTTAAAAGTTTAAGTAAGTCCTGTCCCATCTCTAAAATAAATTAGCATAGTACGTTGGATCTGAATGAATGTCTCCATATGTGAGAGGAGTGAGGAGAAAAGTCAATCATGATGGTTTTAATTGCTCCATTAATAAAATTACATAGGCTGGCATCCATGCCTCTTGTTCAAAATGGAAATGCAGAAGGACAGAACTCATACACACATTCCAACAAGCATCATGAGGTTCTCTGAAGTACAGCCCTTCTATAGCTGCAACTATATGCCATAGATTCAAGAGCAATTACTGCTTCTCTGTAACCAAATATTAGAACTTTGAATTATTCTGATGGTTTCGTCCATCTCCAGTCATTCTTCAGATCTCTCCTATACAGTTGCCTTTCCAATATCAGCATAGAAGCCCCTGCCCCACTATATGAGTTGGGTACTCAGACCATTTGCATTCATGCTGATCTCTCACAGTCTCACTGCAAAACTTAAGGTCACTAGACCAGTGGTTCTCAACCTTTTGTAGGTCATGACACACTTGGCAGCATGTCATGACCCAACAGGACACACCAATCCACCACCCCATCCCTTCCAGCCATCTCCCCAGCTCTTCAATGAGACACTTAGAATCACAGAATCATAGGGTTGGAAGGGACCTCATAGGTGATCTTGTCCAACCCCCTGCCAGAGGCAGGACCACTCCCGCTTAAACCATCCCAGTCAGGGTTTTGTCCAGCCGGGCCTTAAACACCTCCAAAGATGGAGACTCCACCACCTCCCTCAGCAGCTCATTCCAAGACTTCACCACCCTCCTAGTAAAAAAGTTTTTTCTAATATCCAGCCTAGACCTCCCTAACCGCAACTTGAGACCATTGCTCCTCGTTCTGTCCTCTGTTACCACCGAGAACAGTTGAGCTCCATCTTCCTTAGAGCATCCCTTCAAGTAGTTGAAGGTTGCTATCAAATCCCCCCCTCAATCTCCTCTTCTGCAGACTAAATAAGCCTAATGCTTTCAGTCTTTCCTCATAGGGCTTGTGCTCCAGCCCTTTAATCATTTTGGTTGCCCTCCTCTGAACTCTCTCTAGCATGTTCCTGTCCTTTTTGTAGTGGGGAGCCCAAAACTGAACACAGTATTCTAGATGTGGCCTCACCAGTCCAGAACAGAGGGGAATGATCACATCCCTTGATCTGCTGGTAATACTTCTTTTGATGCAGCCCACTATGCCATTGGCCTTTTTGGCAGCAAGAGCACACTGCTGACTCATATCTAGCTTCCCATCCACCATGACCCCCAGGTCCTTTTCTACACTGCTGCTACTTAGCTGAATGTTTCCCAGCCTGTAGCAGTACATGGGGTTTTTTTGCCCCAAGTGCAGGATTTTACACTTATCCTTATTGAATCTCATAAGATTTCTATTGGCCCACTGTTCCAATTTATCTAGGTCTCCCTGAATCCTGTCCTTGCCCTCCAACGTGTCTACCGTTCCCCCCAGCTTGGTGTCATTCGCAAACTTACTGAGAATGCAGTCTATTCCATCATCCAGATCATTGATGAAAATGTTGAACAGAACCGGCCCCAGGACCGACCCCTGGGCACACCACTCGTGACTGGCTGCCAGCTAGACATGGAACCATTGATTCCTACATGCTGAAACCGTTGATCTAGCCAGTTCTCTATCCACCTTATAGTCCACCTATCCAACCCATACTTCCTTAATTTGCCAATGAGAATGCTGTGGGAAACTGTATCAAAAGCCTTGCTAAAATCAAGGTATATCACATCAATGGTTCTTTCTGCATCCAGAAAACCAGTCATCTGATCATAGAAGGAAATGAGATTGGTCAGGCATGATTTATCGTTGGTAAATCCATGCTGACTGTTCCTGATCACTTTATTTTCCTCTAAGTGTTTGAGGATGGATTCTTTGAGAATCTGCTCCATAATTTTTCCAGGGATTGAGGTGAGGCTGACTGGTCTGTAATTCCCCGGATCCTCCTTTTTCCCTTTCTTGAAAATAGGCACTACATTTGCTTTTTTCCAATCCTCTGGCACCTCCCCCGTTCTCCATTAGTTTTGAAAGATAATGGCCAGCGGTGCTGCTATTTCGTCGGCCAATTCCCTTAGCACTCTTTGTTGCAGTTCGTCCGGCCCCATGGACTTGTGCACATCCAGCTTCTTTAAGCAGTCCCTAACCTGACCTTCCATCACCAAGGGCCTGTCTCCTTCTCTCCCATCTGCCACACCCATGGTAGTGGGCTGGGAGCTGACCCTGCCTGTGAAAACTGAAGCAAAAAATGCATTGAGCACTTCAGCTTTTTCCTCATCCTCTGTCACAAGGATGCCTGCCTATTCAGCAAGGGGCCTACACCATCCCTGATTCTCTTTTTGTTACTAACATACTGGTAGAACCCCTTCTTGTTATCTTTTACATCCCTTGCTAGTCGCAACTCCATTTGTCCTTTGGCTTTTCTGATTTTATCCCTGCAGTCCCTAGCAATATCTTTATATGCCTCTTTGGACATCTGACCAAGCTTCCACTTCCTGTAAGCTTCCTTTTTATGTTTAAGATCAGAGCAGAGTTCTCTGCTAAGCCATTCTGGCTGCCTCACATGTTTGTTCTTTCTCCTAATTGGAATGGCAACTTCCTGTGCCCTTAGCAGGTTTTTTTTTTAAATATAGCCAACTCTCTTTGACTCCTTTCCCCTTCAGATTAGCTTCCCAAGGGATCCCGCCCATCAGTTCCCTGAGGGAGCCAAAATCTGCTTTTTTGAAGTCCAGGGTTTTTGTTTTGCTTCTTCCCTTCCTTCCTTTAATCAGCATCCTGAATTCAACCATGTCATGGTCACTACTGCCTAGCTTGCCATTTACCGCTACGTCCCTGATCAATTCTTCCCTGTTTGTGAGCAGCAGGTCGAGCGGTGCAAGGCCCCTAGTTGGTTCCTCTAGCATTTGCACTAGAAAGTTGTCCCCAACACTCTCTAAAAATCTCCTGGATTGCCCATGCACTGCTGTATTGGCCTCCCAGCAGATGTCAGGGAAACTGAAGTCCCCCATGAGCACCAGGGCCTGTGATCTAGAAGCTTCCGCTAGTTGTCCATAGAACAACTCATCCACCTCCTGCTTCTGGTCTGGTGGTCTATAGCTTACCACTGTGTGGTGACAGAATAATGTGTTCTGACACAGTGGTTGAGAACTACTGCACTAGAGGACCTTACATAGACTGTGCAGACCTGTAATGCTCCCCTCTGTGGTCTAGATTAGTGTATTGCTGGGTTACCACAATCCCTCACTCTTGGAACCCATCTTACTCTGTTTCACTGTGTGACTCCCCCATCCCAGGACAGCTCATACACAACCTACAGCAGACAAACTGATCCTAACTGAGTCACTGAGTCAGCCACTGTTAGGATTATGTGCTAGTATGTCCTCAGTCCACAGATGCAATCTAGGAACAGCAGTCTCACATTGCTCAGCGCTGCCCACTGAACACTTCAGGCTCATATGTTGATCAATTTATCAAAGAAATCAATATGCACAGCCTTGTCACTTCAAATGGTGTCTCTAACACATCTTAAACCAAATGCACTGTCTTTAAGTAAAATAAACAAATTTATTAAGTACAGAAAGATTTTAAATGATTATAAGTTAGAGGAAAACAAATAATATTTAATCAAGATAAACAAAAGCCAAGCACATTCTAAACTAAGCTGAACATTTTCAGCAAACTTATATATTCAAATGAATATGGCCTCCAAGCAGCCCCTCCCATAGTGGTAACATTTCAGTGCTTGGTGGTATTTGTAGATGGAAAAGAAAGAGAAAAACAAAATGCCCCCCCCCTTTAAGATGTTCCTTCCCAGCCCCATCTTTCCCTGCATTCCGTGGAGCCTTGCTCACCTTTTCAAGATCAGGTGACAAACAATGCCCCTATATGGGTTCATCCATGCCCTGAGTTAGTGACCATTGCCTTATCATGGTTCCAAGCTGGCCAATGAAAAGTGGAGTGACTCATTTGATAATATACATGGCTACATCTACACCTAAAAGCTTAGTCTGGACTTGCTTAGTCCAAACTAAGCAATTCAAAGTTAGTTCAAACTAACCACATTTTGTTAGTTCAAACTAAGTTTTTAGTTCATACTAGTCACACTTTTTTTAGTTTGAGCTAACTTTTTAGTTCGAACTAAAAAAGTGCAGGTAGTTCAAACTAAAATTTAGTTCAAACTAACAACATGCAGTTAGTTCAAACTAACCGCTAGTTTGAACTTATTGAGTTCAAACTAGCACAACTACATCCTGCTAGTTCAAACTTAAGTTAGAAATAAGTTTGAACTAAGCAGTTAAGCAATTTTTTAGTTTGAACTAGGCACAGCCTAGTAGAGACAGGGCTCAAATTAGTCTGAATTAAGGCTCCTTAATTCGAATGAGTTTGCTAGTGTAGACATAGCCTTTAATCCCTTGCTGATACCTAGGCTAGTCCTCTGTCCCTGGTTTGTTTTATGCATAGCTTACTGAGATGTGAACTGTCTTTCAATTCCTTAGCATTTTGCCTAGATCCATCTCAAGTCATGAGACATAACTGAGACTAATACATAACAAAGCTTCATAAACACACACGACATTGCCAACACCATATTAACAATGTTCACTATGCCATAAACATTCCACATATTTTCTACATGATATGTTTTTCATTAAACAGTGAACAATTACATTACTTGGGTGAACATGAATGATATACCTGATTACACCATGAGGGTGTACATGGCAGTGAAGTATATCACAACACCTCTGATGTATGTCTTCCTGTGCTTATTCATCGGGAATCACAGTGGAATTTTTTATATATGCAGTGATGCCCTTGTTATAAACAGGGGCATAAGTGATTTTCTGGAAGATCCTATGACTTACTTGGGTAGGCCTGGATCATTTCCTGCTTCTAGTCATGTGATGCAAGTGACATGCATGATCAAGTGACACAATAGGCTGAATGCTGATGATGCTCCAGTTGCCAGGTAGGAAAAGTTAAGTTTAACTTTTCCTACCTGACAACTGGACCATCATCAGCATTTGATCTATTGCATCATTTGCCTAAACTTCCTGCTTCAGGAAAACAACACAACAGCATGAACACTGCCTGCTGCCACTCACAATCAAGTGGGTGGGCTCATTATGAAAGTAAATAGACCTGGGACCTCCCAGGCCCAGCCACAACTACTCCTCTGGTTATAAGATGTGTCTGACCAGCTCCCAGTTGGATATAGCCTGAGAGCAAGAGTCTTCTAAAGTGTTTGGTATAGAAATTGATATGTTTTAAAACAACAACAATCAATACTTAGAAGCAATGTATATTTTATAGAGGAAACAAACAAAGCAAACAAAAAACAAAGTGTGAGGCTTTCCAGACACTTATAACCTCACTCATGATATATCCACAGGTACATAGTAATGATACAATAAAACATGTGAGCTACAATAGGAGATATCAGATGCCTACTCTATAATTAATAAAACTTACAAGTTTTCTTTATTTTCTTTAAATTACATAGATGTTTAAAAGTATTCCTGTTTAACTGAACTTTACCATACCCTGACTTTGTTCATCCATGAGCTTTATATATTTCTTCATGCTGAAATCACCTCATGTCACTGTTGTATATTTACTGATAAAAAAGGTCTCATTCCAGCACAAAGCCATGTGGAATGTATTACCCAAAAGTCTATTAAGCACATAACATTCAGCATTTATTTACAGCATTGAAAGAAAGGAGTCCTTAAAAGGTTATTCAGCTATGGCACACAGACTAAAATATATGCAGCGCCCTATTGATTTGACAACCAGCCATAACTGTCTAGAATAGTTCTAACTAGCACACAATATATACTCAAAATATCTCCTATAAAAATGTTACCAATTAAAAAAGCCACAACAAAAATTCTGCTGCTTTTGAAAGCCGTCGCACATATGTTTATATAATCCTGTTGGATACCAATTGTAACTGAAAGGTATGCATCTTCCTCACCGTATGAAAAGTAATTTTGGCATGAATAAAAATCAGTTGTTGTCTAAGCCTCTCCACCCATGTGACACATTGCCTGCTGTAGCTTTCGTTGAACTTTTCATCTGGAAAAGAGGAGGGTGGAAGAGAAGCTTGCCATTTCTCATTACCAACATAACCCATACATTTATTCAAGATCAGAAACAGAACTCTAGGGAATGAAGAAATATTTTCATTCCTTCCCGTCCACTGAAAATATAATAGCTCCATCTTGAGGCATAAGTAGGTGAATACCAGTCAAACGGTACCAACTGAAATAGAACTGAAAAGGGATTTCAAGATGCTGTCAAGCACAATAGCAAACTCATATAATAAAAAGGAGCTTCTTCCACCTTCCCTTTCTTGCTCTTTTCTGAACATAAAAAAAATATGGTGTGTGGGTTATTTAGGCAATATTTACCACCAATAGATACTGACTGTATAGAAAGAAGAGAGATATAATCTTAAAGAGAATACTGTCAAAGATTTTACCATTCTGATTTGTAATACATTGACAACAGTCCTATTTATGAGGCTTTACATTTGAGTCTCTCTCTCTCGATCTATATTCATGAACTTAAAGTAGCGATTTCCATGGACATCCCTTCCAATATGCTTTTTCATTGCCTTATTTTTAAAAGTGAGGACTAAAAGGGAATGAGCAAAGCTGAATTAAAATTCATATTTCATTTGACTCAATATTTATTAAAACATTGAAAGATTTATTTAACAGTAATTTATAAGCCATACATTTTATCTTGTTTCACAGTCATCCCATGTGTAATATTTGCATTCAACTCTTCTCTTTAATAAGATTTCAGGGTTCCAGTAAAAACAACAAGAGTCCTGTGGCACCTTATAGACTAACAGATTTCTATGGGCAGAAGTTTTCATGGGCTCCAACCCACTTCATTAGATGCATGAAGTGGAAACTACGGCTGACACACACACACACACACACACACACACACACACACACACACACGCGCGCGCGCACGCGCCAGGGTGGAAGAGAGCAAGTATTAGCAAAGTCAGTTCAGAGAGCAGATGGTGCCCATTCACACCAGTTGATCAAAGGGAGAGAATGTGTGAACAAGGACAATCATTTTTTGTAATATGTTAACCATTCCAAGTCCCTATTCAGACCCAGTCTGACTGTATCAAGCTTGTAAATCAGCTCCAACTCTGCAGTTTCATGCTGAAGTCTGTTTTTGAAGTTTCTTTATTGAATTATGGCAGAGTTAGATCTTAGAAAACCAAAATCCAATTCTCACTGAAGTCAGTGGAGGACTTTCTAGTGACTTCAGTGGTTATTAGGCAAATGCCTTGATGCATGGACAGAAGCATGAATGAAACTCCCAAAGATGTGATATCAGGACAGCTTTCATAGATAAATACCAATGGCTTTTAGTTCCGGAGGGGTAGCCACGTTAGTCTACATATAACAAAAACAAATGAAGCCCTGTGGCACCTTAAAGACTAACAAATTATTTTGGGCATAAGCTTCTGTGGGCTGCAATCCACTTCATCAAATGCATGAAGATTTATCTGACAAAATGGGTTGCACTCCATGAAAGCTTATGCCTGGAGAAATTTGTTAGTCTTGAAGGTGCCAAATGGCTTTTAGTGTTTAGTGGTTTTCACTAAATATGATTCATATACAAAATATACTCCCAATCTCCCAAACGGTACCTTCTTTCAAAGCTTATAAGCAGGCCTATTGTCTTTAACTAAATTTCTAATTTTATTAAAGGAAATGCAGTGTTATTATAGATGTGGAAATGCAGTGCTTCAACTTAAAAATAAGCATTTAATTTAATTTTTCAAACAGCATCTATAATTTGCAATGCAATCCCTTTTATGGTTTATTAAAAGAAATTGTAGTGAAACATTTTAATTCGATACAGCTGAATAGTCTCATATAAATTTATGAGTGCAACAGATGTTTCTACTGGCTCATTTAGGTTGCTTATCCTTACATTCTCCTCAGCTGATGAGGTGCCCTTCTATATTACAAGGAATTCCTTTTACATCACAGTGGTACAGCTAGTTCAAAATGCCATCTGCACTCATAAATGCCTGAATTGTATTTAACTACACTGTAGAGAACTTAAAGTTGCTTTCTGAAACTGGTGATGGGGTTTCATATTATGCTGAATGAAATTCACCCTGTGAAAAGAGCTAGTGCGCTAGTCTTACATACCACATACATACTAAAAATAGGTCTTAAATAGAATTTAAGTGGCACTTAAGCTTGTGAAGGCCATTCATGGTGGGAAAATTTTCAGGCACTGTGATTTTTTCCTCATTTAAGTTAATTAGGGGTTACCCACTACTCCCCATAGATATAAATCAGTAGGGTACCTACCTATAAGTTCAGGGAGAGAGAGGATTACTCCCTTGCAATTCAAAATGTATTTCAAAGTTGTGCAAAGAACTCATAGCCATAGCTGTTCAAAAAAAGCTTTAAAGCATTAATTATTACTATATCACTCAGAAACCCTAACTGTGCACCTAACTGTGCTACCAATGCAACTTATAAAATCTTTATCTAGAGTAAATTAAGGGCTAAATCTTAAATAAGCAAAGTCCCATTTATATTTATGATCAGCATGTACTTGGTGATGGAAGGTGATGATCATCCACAAACTAGAGAAGGGGTCTCAAACTCAGATCACCACAAGGGCTGCATGAGGACTAGTAGAGGGCCACATAAGGTCTAGTCTGTTAGCCTGAGGGCTGCACCACTGCACCTTTTCATATAACAATATTGCAAATATCAGTAACAATAGTGTCATTGCAAGCTGCAGGAAATAGCTTTAGAGGGCCACATTTGGCCCACAGGCCGTGTGTTTGAGATCCCTGAATTAGAGGCTGATTCATCACCACCTGTGCTGATGAGTCATTCCAGTGCTAGTTTCCAGCCAATTCACAAGCCAAAAGCTGCTTTATGTCAGTGGTTTTCAAACCCTGGATCGGGATCCAGCACTAGGTAACAGACTCTCAGGTACTGGGTCACTGTACCCCCTGCTGCCCCCATGGGAAAACTGGAATGCATTGCTTAAAGATGTAATTGTTGGGTTGTGGGCATATATGATTTTTTTCCAGCAGGGTATTGAGAAAAAAGTTGGAAAACCACTGCTCTAGGTGACTCTCAGGTCAAGCATATAAGCCTCACCAGAGAAAGGTCAACTTAGTCTGCCCAGTGTCACTTCAGGACACAGAACTCTCACTTGCCTGACAGTGATGACAGACTACAAAGCTATTCTTGCTTTGTTCAGCAATTGATCTTGACTCTGATTCTGATCTTTGGCTCTGACTCCTGGCCTGGCTGCCACTACCCGAACCACTAGTCCTGACGTTCCAGATCTTGGTTTCTGACAGCTATTTCAGGACAGTTGCTAAACTTAGGCAACAGATTTTCATCTCTGAGCTGTTCACAAACTACTGGAGCTGTTTTGATTGAAAACGTGGTCACAGGATGCTGGCTGGATGAGCTTGAGATTTTTTTCATGCATGAATATTCTTACTTACAAAGATGATTTTTTAAATCTGCTTTTCAACAAATATTCTGCAATATTTACTTAATATATTGCTTTGGTGATCCTTCCTGCCAGTGAGCTTGTTTTCAACAGAAACAGAAAGCAAATGGAAAAACATATGCATTAACACAGGAAAAATATATACCAAGAAATAATTTTACAGTCTCTGTCCCATTCTAGTCTTTAGCAAAGCTTGAAAACATGCGAAGTTGTGTTGTGATTTCTAATACACAGTAGTCCTAGAATGATCCTATCAAACTGCTTTGAATTCTGACAGGAGACAATTTCAGCACAGATTTACTGAAGTTGGCAGCTTGTGCACGAACCAATTGATATGACAAGTTCTTGCCTGTTTTACTTACATATTACCATCTTCTATGACTAGATAATAGACAGGGATTTATGAATGTCTTCAGGATATTTGCATTTCCAACTGCAGAATGTTTCCTATACGCACACACACAGACACCCAGAGGGCGAGCTCAGAGAATTCATAAAGTCTCATAAAAATAATGGCACACTCCTGCCATCCTCTCTGGACTGAGTAATTTAACTCTTTCAAAAATCAAAACAATTATCCTGCCGAGCAACGTGTGAGAAAATCGGGCAACCTATCCTGTTTGTAAGGCATTTCCTGAATGTTCATGTTGGCTGTTGTTATCAAGTGACTCATATCGACTGTGATTTCTCACGAAGACTTGACTTTATGCTCTTTCCTTATTATTCTCTTTAAAACAAAAATCATCGAGACTGAGAGCTCATTATTGTTCTGTCTGTGAAAAAGCCTAATAGTACACATATTTTAGCACACAGCTTAATGCTTCTTGCATTCTTCTATCAGAACTCTAATATAAACAATTACTGTAAGTGGCAGATAAGCAGGTCTAAGACACATTTTTCACAACTTTTAAGACTCCCGATTTAAGTCGCAATTGCTTGTTTCTTCACCTCTGTGTCTTTTTTGTTATATACCAAAACGTAAACTTTTAAAGTGGTTCATGGAAGCAGTGAGGAGTTAGCCATATGAACTCCCATTTTCCTTAATAGAAATTGTGCAGTAAAATCAATGTGAAGGGTTTGGATATATCCCTAACAACCCTTTCATTCTCCCTACTCTTCTTGTTCCTTTTTGGTCACTTGTAAGTAGCCGGAGTACCCACCAAACTACAAAGAAAACTAAATATCCTGATTCCAATTCTGCACTGTACAGAATCAGGTGCCTAACTTTACCCTGTGAACAGTCACATTGAAAACAAGTTTTGTCTGCAGGATAGTCTATTTCAAGAAACATTGGTACACAGCTACATCCCATGTCTGAACATCAAAGAATGTACTCAGAACTGGGAGGCCAAGTTGTGCTAGGACTGTAAAAACCATGATGAAATTCCTTTCCCCAAAGAGCTTTCAATCAAAGAAAGGACTATATGCCTGATGTACATTATGCCACTATAATCCCCTGCTCCTCCTCCCATAAAACCCAATTACATTCAGAATATGACTTTTGTGTTCCTTTCTTGAAAAACATTGTTTCCTCGTGGCCTGATGCTAAAGTTTTCTAGTCAAATTTTCCAGTTGGGTACCTGTACTTTATTAGTGGAGGTGCAATTGCATTTGCATAATCACACATAGTGCACATCTGGGTGGGTGCTGTCACTTGAACACCCAAATTATGGATGATATACATGTGAAATCCATCACTTGACTTCAGTGGAGCTATACTGATTTACACCAATTAAGGATCAGGTCACATTTTCAAAATTTGGCAATAAATTCATTCTTTGGATTGATCTTTGTAGCAAATGGTGTATGAATTCAGGCTAATTTATTCATCATTATTATTAATTATTATTATTATTATTATTATTAAAGGGTGCCTACCAGGCAAAGATAGTAAATCTAGGTATAAGGGGCATCTTTAGCTCAACTTTCTTGATGGTCATTTATATGAAAATTGGATTGAAATTCCTTATAAAGAGTAATACATTTTCTCTTTATCCCAAACATTTGAAATGAGACTTCTATGAGTCTTAGGGAGGCCATTTTATTACTGATCTTTTGAAAAGAGCTATCAGTTGACTCTTATAAGGCACTTGAATGCTGGTTCACTCACCACTTCCACAACAGAACACAAGTCTCATAGTGAAATGATTCAGTTTGCCAGATATAATTTCATCATTGGGCTAGCAAACAGACTGTTTAGTTCTGAGCGTTTAATGCAGGCAATTACTTAAAGGCAAAGAGGGTTATATTGTTTCCCAGTTTTTAATACTGCTATGGTAAAGACTGTTTATGGTAAGATTATCAATTTACACATCAGCCTTAAGAAAACCGGTAGCTAAAGGGAAGTGTGGACTGGCTGAAATGCAAAATTGGTTTTTCCTTGTCAATTAAAAAGAAAAAGACTTGGTGTGACAAAAATATTAGCATGGTTTGTAGTATAGTGAAGCCAGTTACTGTCTTTTCTGACTACTGCTGTCAAGAGAAGAAAAACTTGCATTATCATTTTTAAAAGTATTTTAACTGTTGTATCTGTTCAACTGTCATGAAGAACATCTCCATTTTGTGAGATTAGGTGCATTAGAAATATTTTTTCTGCTGGAGCCTATTCCCATGTACAGAAATGCTCCATCCATGGGAGATTAGATACTCTATCCTCTTAAAGGATTTGCTGTTATTTTCAGTGCTATGGGATGGTAAATACTACATTGTATGCCTACTGAACATCATATGCTTAAGGACTAAAACAAATTATTAATAGTAGGCAAAAATAATGACATGGGGGCAGATTTTGATTCCCTTACTCACTCAGAAAGGAAGCACCACACACCATCAAGTAGCCCCACTACTGTCAAGGGTATCACAAGCTCTCTCTTAAAGCATGTGCAGATTTCAAGCAGGAAAATGGTAAAGTGACTTACTGAAAACAGCTTCTGAACAGTATATTACTAAAAAGGGATTGGAAGATCTGCTGGAACATCTAGTCTTTTCCCATCACTAGTACAAAAGTGTCCTTAAATTAAATTCCTAAAGTTTTTTATGTAGTCTCCTCCTGCATATTTTGAATTCTGGTATGCCAATGACCTCCCTTAGCAAATTATTCCATTATCTAACCAGCCCAACTCTCAGAAATCTTTTCAAGTTTAACAAAAGACTGCATTTTTAACTGCATTGCGATGTTCACAGAAGTTTCAAAGCCTAAGTGAAAAAGACTTCTACAAATTTCATGAGCCAATGATACCCAGAGCCATGTTGGTTATATCTTCCCAAGTTCCAAAGGGGTAGCTGTGTTAGTCTAATTCAGTAAAACATACAAAGAGTCCTGTGGCACTTAAAGGCTAACAAATTTATTTATCACATGAGCTTGCATGAGAGAATATTCCACTTTGTCAGATGCTTTGAATCTTAACAACTGGTTTGATTTGCTGTTACAGTCTGACCTGATCCTATGACTTACACTTCCCTGCATTTATTTTCCTTCCGTTCTGTAAGTTCCCCTGCCTTCAAAGTGCCTGATGAAGTGGGATTTTCTCCCACAAAAGCTCATGTGATAAATAAATTTGTTAGCCTTTAAGCCCCACAGGACTTCTTGCTTGTAGTAGTTATTTCTGTTGCTCTTATGTGCATCCGCAGAGCCAGATTTCTCAAAATATCGTTAGTAGCTGAAAGATGCAGATGGGGACCTCATGGGATTTCCAAAAGCACTTTCTGCATCTGTAGGTATCTAAATAACTTTAAAATCTGACCCACAGACAAGCAACGTGTAAGCATAGCACAAGTGGAGAAAGTACTTGAAGACTAACTTTAATACTTTTATAAGTAATTGGTAGGCAGGTAAGCTAATGATTATTGCTATGATTTAGTGATGCAAGGAGTATCATTAATGCCCACTTGGACAGCAACAGAGTTGGAGGAAAACATGCCATGGTGAATGTCAGGCCCCTTGTCCTTTCTTTAATAGTTTTGGTGAAATCTGGATTGAAGTGAAATTCTCAATGACTTCAATGGAGCTGAGAATTCTGCAGACTCTAAACCCTTTAGGTAACAAATGAAGCTATCTACAGAGCAGGTGAGCTGCCTTATTAACACCAGTACATGTCTGATTGCTTTTTTAGTAGATGGAAGTCTATTTAAGTCCATATATTAACTTGACAGGACTCGGAATAGAAATCCCTGAGAGAGAATAAATAAGGATCAACATTACAAATTTACATTGCCTGTTATTAATCACTTCTGATGAACAGCCATACTGATTTTGTTTGCTTTTTTAAATCAAACATGACAGCTGATACTTTATTTGGAAGTGAGCACATTTCACAATAATTGAAAGTAACTTTTAATTAAGTTCCAGGACTCTTGATTTTTGTTTGTTTGCTTTGAAGCAAAACTTCCGTTTCAGTTCGGTTTTAAAATTTCTCACAGCTTTACAGTTCAAACTTAAACTGTTAACTCAGACAATCTTCTTTGTGAACTCTGAGTGAGTGTGCAATTCCAGAAGGCATTGCACTGGACAGCTTACCATCATTCCAGAGTGTCTGTTGTTCAGCTCTGGATGCATGAGATTGTGTGGCAGAAGAAAAAGTAATTGTTTTCTTTTTAATGCAAAGATGTATGTCTGAAGTTTGATGCTTCAGCTTAATAAATGTGCCATTCTATAGTGAATTACAATTGGTTCTTTAATAGGTTTGATACACCTAAATGTGCAGAACCAATGAATTTTGATAGCTTTGTCATACCCATGAAATGTCTTTTAATGTCTATTATAGTATCAAGTCTTGCTTACTTAGACTGTGGGCTTAAAAGAAGACCATAGTTTGAATGCTACCATTCAAAATTTAAGTCACTCAGTGGCTTGGACTTAATTTTGTAGACCACACTATTGAGTCAGTCTTGAGACTCAATAAAAGCGGCAGTGGAGATGTTGCCAAGATCCAAAGGGGTAGCCATGTTAGTCTAGTTCAGTAAAACAAACAAACAAGGAGTCCTGTGGCACATAAAAACTAACAAATTTATTTTTGCATGAGCTTTCGTGGGAGAAAATCCCACCTCATCAGATGCTTTAACGATGGGAGAATGTATAGAATGGTAGGAAATAAATGCAGAGAAGTGTAAGTCATGGGAACAGGTCACACTGTAACAGCAATCAAAAGAGCTGTAAAGATTCAAACGTTGGAGAACAGCATAAAGAGGGAGATGAGGTCAGATCACCTGTTGTAATGAGAGAAAAATCCAATGTACCGATAAGACCTGAAGCAATGCAACCAAATTTACACATGAATTCAATTCAGTGCCTTTGTATTGTTTATTTTTTATTGCAATTTGCAGCATTTTTTGTTAAAACATTTATGATGAATAACCGGAGACATCACATCGACATTATTCATAATTACAGTTTTATTTTGCGCACTGAGGAAAACTATCTTTTCTGTATAAAATATTAATTTAGAAAAGAGAGGGAGACATAGGAAATAACTATTCTTAAAAAAATACAGATCAATTCAAAGATTCAATGGAAAAAATTTAGAGTTCTTGAATTAGCTAAACTCTGTGCACCTCAGGTATCCAATGCCCAGCATATGGGCCAGATGTGCGTATGTAGTTTGCATCATGAATTCAGCTTCTATAGACTAATCTTGCATTAAAATACTGAAAGATAAAAGAAAGGAACCATATGTTCTAGCCATTGTGGTTATGATATGAACCATTCAAATATTACCTGATGCAATACTGTCTTCCTGAGTCTGCAGACAGATTGAACAATAATCCTATTCCCCCTAGCATTATGGTATCAGCTCTTAAGTTTAATACAAACTTTAAGAGCCATTGTTGAAATCTGGCCAACAAACAACAGAATCCCTGACAGAAAAAAAAAACCCTTATACTCTGAAGGCAGAAATGGATTCAAACACAGAGTAAAATAATCAGAACAAACCCGGACTGAGCTGTGCTCTTCTTACCTAGAATGCTTTATTAAGTAGGTAGGTCTTAGTTAACTGACAAAAATCACAGACTAATAAATGTTCTATGGAACATTTTTTGGACACTTCCTAAGGAGCTGATCTTACCAACTGAAGTCAGTAAAAATTTTGCCATTGACTTCAGTGGATGCAAAAGGAGGCCCTAGAATGCTTAAGCTTAAAAACTTCATTTGCATTGAACCTAATCCTACTTTCTTTGACATCAATAAATTTTTTTTCAAGTACATTAAAATGGAAGAATGATCAGGCCTATTTTCAGACATCTTCTGGGACCTTATTTATGCAGAATAGTTTCAAGGTAATATAAATAACCTCACATAAGGGGAAAAGGCATTTTTATGAGAGCTGAATCTTAGCTTGAAAAATGTAGGGCAAATTATGTGCCTTATTTAAAAATAGTATCTCACACCTGGTCCATTTCTTCCTTTTTTCTTTCCCTTGGCATAGGAAACTGACCCCATTCTGTCCAGTTGCTAAAGTTATATTTTCAGTAAACTGCTCCTCTATGATTAGGTAACTTGACAGTAATATGGGTGAATGTGAACACTCCCTAAAATCAATTCATTAAAAAAAAAACAAAAAGAATTTTGTTGGGAGATCAGGACTGCAGAATTATATACAATTTGTACTAATTTCTATCTCTGAGTATTAAAATAAATAAACTTTTGGAAGATGGCACTTTTAATTATCATATTTAAGAAGTCAGCCTTGACTTGACTCTTTTGGTGAAGGAAAGTATGTTACTCAGGAAAGGTTACATGTATTGCTAACTGAGAAGAGAACAATCTGATGGTGCCTTTTCTCACATTTTAAATATGCCAGTGCTTCATTCTTTGCACACCCATTAGTGCAGGACTCCAAACGTACTCAACACTTGCATGGAGTGCACTTGGTGAGTGGAGGAGATCTTTTGTACTCTCACCTCTGCATACACTCCCAGTCTCCTGAACACAAAGACCTGACATGTGAACTGAATGATGCATAGCCCCCAGACAGTAAAACTAGTGGGCACAGAGCCTCAGGTAGTGTAAGAAACAAGGACTCTGGTGGCACTTTCAAAGACTAAATTTGTTATACTTTAAAAGTGCCACCAGATTTGTTGTTTGTTTTGCTGCACTAGACTAACACGGCTTTGGAACTTGTCAAGTAGCGTAAATTATCATACCTTCATTTGTCATTAGATCTGCTAATTTTCAACAGCCAGGGATCTCCTCTATGCTTTTGAGGATATCTTTGTAATTATCATTTGTGTTTCTCAAAGCAGGCTTCCATATGATCTTTAAAATTCCCCTTCGAAGACTACCAGAAAAAGGATGATTGATTCTTGCACTTACGGCAACACTTTTAATTCATCCCCTAAATTGCGCTAAGACATTTTACAGGAGAAAAGTACAAGGCCCTTTCAGTTTAAGTATACAAGGATCAAACAAAAGGATGGTGTAATACATTGTAAGTGACTGAGTTCTGAACAGCATTTGTCTTCTTAATTCCACATTCTTAGTGCACATCGAGAGACAGAACCAGGGTTTATACCTTTGGGTGGGGAGGGGGATGTTTTAAGAAGGGACTTAAAGCAGTGAACTGAGTTAAAGAGTCTGGAAATGAAGTCTGGTGTGAGAATTGAACCAATGTCACCTAAGAATGTCAGCAGAAATAGAAAAGACCTTCTGTCTTCCTGATGTTTTCTTTTTAAAATACACATTTTTGATCATATCCCCTGTATTCTATATACAAGCATTTTTGTGTTATGCTGAACACCTGATGCAAAGGTACAAAATTATTGTTACTAGCTCAGATCTGTAAAATGCACTGGATTAAAAGTTTATTAAAAAGTGAAAGAAAAGTACATTGAGCATTACTGACATTCTGGAGCCTCCAGCAAATTACAGTAAATATCTAGACAATCATTCACTCTCAGCTGTTAAGCAAAAAGGAACAGTTTCCATAGCAACTGCTACACTCATAGGTTACACTGTGCGCTGCCTTAGATACAAAGCAAATTCTTCAGAAAATCCACATTGTTATGTGAAGGGAGCTAAGGAGGCTGTGTGGGTATTAGTTACTTATTGGAACTGCTGCTGAGAACAAATCTTGTAGATTCATATCTCACAGCTGTCTTAATTAGAGCTATGAAAATAACTGCCTTTCTTTCTGACACTAAATGAAACATTTTATTTTCACTGTGCTTTATCTAACCTCAATAATCTATCTTGATTACATAATATTAGCCACATAAGGTGAAATTCCATGTTCTACCTCTTAAGTTTTCAGGCACAAAATGCAACCATAGCTATGGGAATCTGAAGCATCCATTCACCTGAAAACTTACTCCAAATATTTATGTTTGCATTTTCCTTAATTTGTGTAAAATATTTGTGTAGGAGCATAATACAGATGAAATATGTAAGATGCTATAGAAAAGTCACTTTAAAAAGCCAAAATACATACAAGACATTAAGGAAGATTCCTATGGAATTTAATAGAAGATTATATATAAAAGATAGTGTCATTGAGATAGATAGATAGATAGATAGATAGATAGATAGATAGATAGATAGATAGATAGATAG
>ML681966.1:26782939-26903052 GCA_007922195.1 Podocnemis expansa
TAGATAGATAGATAGATAGATAGATAGATAGATAGATAGATAGATAGCTTTTAAAAGACTCTAGAAAGTATTTTTATGACCTTATGTAAAATGCCTGAATAATTTAATAGAGATGCAACCAATATCTTTCTCTAGCAATTCCTCTAAATCTCTAAGTAAAATAAAACAGAAGTTATCAGAGAATTATATCAGCTGTATAAGAGATTTAGACTCCCTCTAAAGGCTCCCAATCCTCTATATCAAATAGTCACTAGACTAGTGTAACTTGATGATTAAACTCACAAATATAAAAATATAAACAATTTCATTAAGGAACGGCTTTGTAATATTACTGTTTTCACATATGAAAATCTACAAATGTATCCAAACAGTATCAGTATAAACACCAAGTTTATTTTCAAATGATAACTCTATAATAACAATCTAGCTCTAAATTGGGGAAATGAAACCTGATGGTAAATTTCCCCAGCATGAATAAGGATTTTATTTTCTTTGACAAAGAACAAAAAAACAGCTAGAACAAACTTAAAACAAAATAAAACAAAACAAAACAAAACACTTCCTAAAAATGATACTGAGAACTATTCCTGAGTTTAAGCCTAGCTCATTGTCCTTGTGCACAGGCAAACTCACTCAATATTATTTTCCAGCACAAATACAATTTAATAGTCTGGCAGGTACATGAACCTTAGGGAAGGAAAACTGCTATTATAGCTGAGGATGTGGTGAGTCATCACAATGACTATGGGAAACAAGGATCACCTAGTGACAGATTCCTTGGTAATCATTTTCTTTCACTCTATGGCCAATGACTCACTATTTGTCAGTGAAGCAGAAAATGTAACTCCTTGTATCTGGACACTTTCACTGCCAAGTCCTAAAAATTGATCTTCATCTGGTGGATGTCATTAGCATTTTTGGAACACCTTTTCTGTCTAGGGCTAGTGTCTTTACTTTGCACAGAAGGAGGTTTTAACCTTTGGAGACAGCATTAGTCATTGTGACAGTATTATCTGTAAATTTGGCAGAAGCACTGGTACAGATGGTGTTACTGCACCTCCTCCTTTTCTTCAGTCCAACAGTTAACATTAAAACATTAACCTGAAAAATAAACTATTTAAACTTATCTTTAAGGGTTGAAGAGAAGATCTTTAGTATCGGGTAGTGAAAAGTAAACTAGGATTAATGCCATGAATGTGTGAGAATGAGATTTCTTTCTCCTAGGTAGTTAGAATTATATCCCTCAATGTTGTATGTACAGGGAACCAACTGTTCCTTAGTTCATTTAGATAAACTACCTCCTAAATCCCCAAGGGGTATTGTGATAGACATTTGGTTCAACCACCTATATATTTCTACCATACTATGATATATAAAGGTAGTGCACTGAACTAGGACATAGGATCTGGTTTTCTCCTGTAGCTGGTCCTTGCACCTACACCTTCTGTTATTATCTCTCAACTAAAGCACACTTTCTTTAGTTCAAGTGGTAGAATTTATAGTCATAAAAAAGTAGAGCTGGAAGGGAGAGCTTGAGAGGTGTCATCTAGACCAGCTCTGTATGCTGAGGTGACCAAACATACTCTAGACCAGTGGTTCCTGATTAGTAACCTGAGGCCCAGAAGTGGACCTGGGGGCCAAATGGGGATTTTCAAAGTGGCTGCAACTCCCTTCCTGCTAGCTGCAGAAAGGAATTACTGCCTAAGGACCCAAGTTAAAAGACCAGTGCAGGCTCTTGGCTGCAGCTAAGAGGATGGGAGATAAGCACAGCTGTGCAATGTTCCCTCTAAGGCCCTGAGGCAGCTGAGCAACTCAAGTTGCTCACTGCACAGGCCGCCCTCCCCAGTGGGCTCAATCCTGCACACACACAATCCTGCACACACATGCCCCGTGGGCCTGATCTCCCCCCCCACACACAGTTTTCCCGGTAAGCACCCCCCCCCCGAGCCAGCTAGATCCCCTCCTCCTACCCCAGTCCACTCCACCCAATAACCCCCCAGCTGGATCAACCCCCCGCCTCACACTCTTACCCAGCTGTGCGGGTCCGAGCCATGGCTCCTCCAGCCGGAGAAGCACTGACAGAGTATGCTCAGATGTTCTGGGCATGCTCAGTCAGAGCTTCTCTGGGCAGGAGTTTTAATAACTCCCAGCTCTGGAGGAGCTCTCAGCCGGCTGGAAGACAGTGTCTTTCAGCTGTGTAAGGGCTCTGGCTGCCAGCCGTGCACAGTGGGCAGCATCCCCTGCACAGGGCAGTGGAGAAGGGAGCTGCGTGGCCATGCAGCTTAGGGGGAACATTGGCAGAGAGCATGACAAAGTGCTCCATCTTGGTCCCTAGGCACTGGGGTCCCTGCTAGATCCAGAGGGAGTGAGCACTAAACTTCCATCTTCCTGGCTGCAGAAGGGACCCACTGTCTAGGAAACTCATGGGAGCACATGGGGCTAAAGGATGCAGGCTGTTTCCCTGCTGCAGCCAGGGAGACAGGAGATCAGTGAAAAGGCTGCCTCCTTGCTGAACAAGCTTCTGCCTGGCTGCAATGGGGTGTGGCCCTGCTGGTGGAGACTGGTGGCCCTTCAGGGTTGTAAAAATGATATCTGTGGGAATCACTATTCTAGACCATCCATGACAAGTATTTGTCTAACTTGTTATTAGAAACATTTAAGAACAGAGATTCCATAATCTCTTTTCAGTATCCTGTTCCAGTACTTAATTATCCTTACTGTTAGAAAACTTTTCCTAATATCTGACCTAAATTAAGCCAGTTATTTCCTATCCTACATAGAGAACAATTCCTCACTGTCCACTTTATAACAGTCCTTAGTATGTCTGAAGACATAGGTCTCCCCTTCATTTTCTTTTCTTTCAAGACTAAATATGCCCAGCTGGTTGGGTTTTTTTTTTGTTTTGTTTTGTTTTGTTTTGAACTTTCCTCATAGGTCACATTTTCTAAACCTTTTAACGCTTTTGTTGCTGTCCTCCACACTTTGTCCAGTTAGTCTACATCATTTCTGAATTCCAAAGGGGCAGCTCTGTTAGTTTAGTTCAGTAAAACACACAGAACTCCTTTTTTGTTTTATCATTCCTGAAATAATGTTCCCACAACACTACTCCAGCTGAGACTGCACTCAAGTGCTGACAAGAGGTACAATTACCTTCAGTTGCTGACATACCACACTACTGTTAACACACTCCAGAATGATATTAGGCTTTTTCACAACTGCATGACATTGTTGATTCATATTCAATTTGTGGTCCACTATTAACCCTACATCTTTTCCAGCAGTGCTACTACCCAGATAGTTATTCTACATTTTGTAGTTGTGCATTTGATTTTTCCTTACTATGTGCTTTCACATGTATCTTTACTGAAATTCATTATTTCAAACCAAATCTCCAGTTAGTCAAAGTTGTTATGAATTTTAATCCTTTCCTCCCATGTGCCTGCAGTTCCTCACAACTTTGTGTCATCTGCAGATTTGCTAAGCAAACACTCCAATCCATTATCCAAGTAACTAATGAAAATATTACAGACCCTAGCATATAAATTTATCATTTTGTATGACTGGGATAAATCATGCAGTCATGAAATGGGTTACAAATGCAATAAAAACAACATATGCAAAAGTGTAACAAATGGAGGGGAGCACCAAAGATGCTCCTGGCCTATGCTGACATTCTAGTGCTGGCCCTGACAGAAGTAAAATGGAGAAACAACTTTCTTAAGGAGAGAGAGGGAGAAAAAGAGAAAGAGAGCTGCAAAAGCTTCTGGGAGTTTTCAAGTCTATGAAAACCCAGTTGGCCACAAACTCCATATGAATGAGGAAAAATCAGAGAGCCATTTCCTGATTCAGAGCCAAAGCACTGGCAAAGTCTGGCAGAGAAAAACATTATGGAAAGAAAAAAGATCTGAGGAATGAAGGAACACTGAGAGGTTGGGTAATGGCAGAGTCTTTGGCCTTAGAATTAATATTCTTGTCTGCAATAAGAAGTTAGCACACTTCAAAATGTTGTTATATTTGTTAAAGTCATAGAACAGCTCTCCTGGAAGTCAGTCACAGTCTATCTAAGCTCCCCTCCTTCTCCAATCAACAGAGCTCCCTTTTATTGTTATTTCTACTGTGTACATTAGGTAATGATCTCCACTAATCATAGGAGTTCCCTGAGGAATACAAAATGTTGCATGTATGCACCTTTCAACTAACCATAGCACTGGTTAATAAGGCAATTAGTTGTTTACTGCAGGGAGTATCCATGTTTATTCACCTCTTTGCACGCATGTAGGTAGTTTCCTTCAAAATGGTTCAAAACAACTGATTTTTATTCACAAGAGGGCTATTAAATTCTTATTAGTTACATTTTTTTAATGTTGAACTGTGAAGCAAGCAACACAGAGATGGTTGATCCAGGCCATTCTCACCTGAGGAGGGAATTTCCTATACTGGTACATGCCTCTGATATCACTCTGCTACTATTTTTTGTAATTCTTTACAGCATACTTACCAGGCTATGAGACCTGTAACAACACCTCCCTGTGTTACGTTACAGATACCTAGTGCTGTGTTGAAGGCCTGAGAAGCCCTCCTGTCCAACTTCTTGCTCATCTGAGACAATGGAACCAGGAATTTTACAGACGGTGAATAGAATTTCCTATAACTTTCTTTTATAGCATGTTACCTTACTAAAATATACCCTTGTAATTGGTGTTCCACTGTACAAAGCTGACTATATTTTTGTACTGTCTTGCCTTTTGGGACCCATCATTGACTCTGATGGTCTTGCCAGAATCTTGAGAGAACTTAATAGATTTCACAATGTGGTTGATATCAGTATTTCTGTAAATGTGATCGAACGCCAGCTACGCCTTGCTGTGCTATCTATCTGAGCCTCGGCATGATGTGAGCTTCATTTCTGTAGATCCTGTCAATGAGGGCTTGCTAATTCATTAGGCTACTTTTTATGCTCTTCTTTCACTTGAAGAAATTGTTTCTGCCAGTATTTTAAATAAATTAGGTTTGTGTGATAATTATGATAGGTCAAAGAGAAATTCTGCATTCTCTATTAATGGCAGGGCTACCTGAAATGAGTTCATTAACAGCAGATTAATTCAACATGTTGCTGCTGACCAGAAACATTTTAAAGCTCATGTTAATGCTTTTATTCAGTCCCTTTACACATAGTGAACTGTGGACCAGGACTATGTATTGCTATTCATACTTTCGTCTATACCCCACATATAGGGTGGCATTCTGAAGGTACTCTTAGCACCCTAAAGCAATGGGCACACCTATGCACAGAATATCAAGAAGAAATTGACATGAATTAATATTTGAATACTCCATTTCAGCCTTCCACTTATTTAGCCACTAACCATGAATATCTCCAAACTAATACTAAAAAACTATGTACTATACTATCCAACAAATCCTTAAATCTGGGTCATGCTAATATGATCAGGATCTCTAGACGTCTCATCTGCTTTATGCTCTTCTTACATTTGTCCTCTCCACCAAACCCAGAATGGATATTGAAACAGGCTAAAATAGATAGTTAAAAAAAAAAAAAAAGGGGGTGGTTTCAGGTTTGCCTTTAAGACCTGCCTTGAATGTTTTGATTTACTCAGGAAAAGATATTTCATGAGTTACTGCTGTCTCCTATAATCATAGGACTGGAAGATCATCAAGTTCAGTCCCTCACACTGACACAGGAACAAATAAGCCTAGACTACCCTTGATAGATGTTTGTCTAACCTGTTCTTAAATGCCACCAATGATGGGGATTGCACAACCTCCCCTGGCAGCCTATTTCAGAACTTAATTAAGCTTTATAGTTAGAAAGGTTTTCCTTAATAGCTAAACTAAATCTCCTCTACTCAGATTGCACCCAGTACTTTTTATCCTAACTTCAGGGAACATGGAGAACAAGGTGATCACTGTCATCTTTAGAAGAGCTTTACGTATTGGAAGACTATGATTGAGTCACCCTTCTGTCTCCTTTTCTCAAGACCGAATATGCCCAGTTTATCTTTTTGTCATAGTTCAGGATTTCTAACTCTTATGTTTACTGTTCTCCTCTGTATTCCCTCCAATTTGTCCACATCTTTACTGTGTATGGCACCTAGAACTGGACACAGTCCTTCAGTGGAGACCTCATCACTGCCAAGTATAGCAAGACAATTACCTCCTAGAGACCCTTTTCAGTATTACTGCTGCCCAGCCAACTAGTCCCCATTTTGGAGTTGTGCATTAATTTCCCCTTCTTAAGTGTAGCAGTTAGCACATGTCTTTATGAATTTCATCTTATGGATTGCAAATCAGTAGTCCAATTTGTCAATGTTTTATCCCGTCTTCGAAAGTGCTTGCAATTCCTTACTCCCACAATTTGGTTTCATCTACAATTTTTTTATAACTATGCTCTCCATTCCATTATCCAATGAAAGTATTGATCAGTATCAGACCAAGACCTGGGTCCTGTGGGACCCCAGTAGATATCCTCTTCCAGTTTCAATGCAAACCACTGGTAACTGCTATGAGAATGGTCTTTCAATCACTCTTGCACTTGCCTTATAGGAACTTCATCCAGATCTCATTTCCCTATTTTGCCCATGAGAATGCCACCTAGGATTGTGTCAAAAGTCTCACTAAAATCAAGTGCATGATTCTTATTACTTGTAACTGATCAAATAATCTAACAGGTTGCACATGGTATCCAGTTCTAGTATGACACACTTTTTTAATATTAGGTGTACATTTAGCAATTGAGTCCTAGGGCGATCAAGTGGCTTATAATGGAAGGCAATTTTTCACTTAAGTAATTGCCTTGATTTAAATAAAAATTAATGTGGCCTACTGATGGATGAACCAAAAAAAATTTTGTTTTGTATATGCATGCAGAGTTTCAGATGGATTGCTGATCTTATTAATGACAGAAATTAGAGATGAAAACAAATGGGTAAGTGACTTGCATCCCTGAAGTTATAGATGAAAAATATTTTTCATCTCTATTCAGACCTGCCAAATGCAGGAGATTCATTGGAAATAATTCCAGAAATAATTCTGAATAATGAACAAATTTAAGACAGTCACCATTCACTTGCAGACAGTTAGGGTAAGATTTTCAAAGGACTCAGCTTCTGCCTAATGTTAGCCTCAGTAAAGCCAGTGGGACTTTTATCATTGACTTTAAATCAGATCACAGTTAAAAATGGAGCACTTTCAAAATTACTGTCAATAAATAATTTACTTGTCTCAACCCTACTCTGTGGCATTATTGGGGATGAAAACTACGACAGAGGCTGTTAGATGACCCTTAAGTTGTTTGTCCTATTCTAATATGTTTAGTGCAATTTTATCTTATTGAAGTTCATTAACATTGCATGTTTGTTTTAAATTAGAATTATGCCTCCTTCATTGCAAACAATACAAGCACCCATCATAAATAATTAAAATTATAAATAAATTCAGATATGCAGCTGCTGAATGTTGACCCCCAACCCGATCATTAGTCTGGATTGTACCCTGGTATGTCACAGTGACTGAACAGCTAAACATCATAGGAACAGAGACTCATAGGCTATGTTTACACAACCAGAGTTAGTTTGGACTTCTGAGTCTGAAATAAGAAGTTTGAAGTTAGTTTGAACTAACCTCGGGTTAATTCGAACTAATCTTGAGGCAGCTAGTTGGAACTAACTGCATGTTCTAGTTCGAAATAACGCTTAGCTTGCCCTCGAACACGCAGTTAGTTCAAACTAACCTGCTTAGTTCAAACTTCTTAAGTTCAGACTAAGTCTTGGTTTGTATCTTGCCCGCACCTAGTTCAAACTGAAGTTCAAACTAAGTGTGCAATTCTGGACTAAGTGCTGGTACTTACAAGTTCAAACTAAGCTTTCCTTAATTCAAACCAAGGAATGCCTAGTATAGCCAAGAGCTAAATTAGTCTGGACTAAGCCTCCTTAGTCTAGAATAATTTGCCAGAGTAGGCATAGCCATAGACTCGAAGTTCAGAAGGGACCAATATGGTTTTCTAGTCTGATCAGCTGCATATTGCAGGCCACTGAACCTCACCCACCCCCTCCTTCAATAAGCCACTAACCTATAATTAAGTTATTAAAGTCTTCAAATCATGATTTAAAGATTTTAAGGTACAGAGAATCCACCAGCAACTGAGTCATGCCCCTGCTACAAAGAAAGGGGAAACACACACACCCTCCCCAGTTCTTTGCCAATCTGTCTTGGGGAAAATGCCTTCCTGATCGCAGTATGACAATCAGTTAAACCCTGACCACGTGGGCAAGACTCATCAGACACCCAAGAAAGAATTCTCTCTAATAACACAGAAGCCACTCCATCAATCATCCCCTCAACATATCACCAGGAACCAAACTAAGCTCTCCCATTATACCATCCCCTCCATGAATTTATCAAGCTGTTTTGAAACCAACCAGATATTTTGCCCCCACTGCTCTTTTTATCTATTCCAGAACTTTACTCATCTGACAGCTAGACGCCTTTGTCTAATTTCACGTCTAAAACTTCTTGGTGACCAGTTTTTATCCATTAGTTCTTGTGTCACATATGGTAGCATCTTTGAGTAGTTTTGCAACAAAGTACTCATAGAACTAACTGCAGTGAAGCATTGAAACTATTGGGATATTAATTGCCACAAGTGAAGTGTTAAATGTCAGAAAGTTAACCTTCCTTTGCCAGAATACCACATGTGGTTAGCTGGAATGCCACACATGGCAAGGGTCTGAAACCTTCTGAAACATAGTCGATGATACAGGAATGGAATAGGAAAGGGCATATAAACCCATTGTTGGGACACTGGGATTACAACATGGGACAACTAGGTTGGTTCCCTCACCCAGAATATTCCTTTTATGCTGAACTCCACTGACAACCTTATGGAGACTACTAGAAATAAAGGTAGAAGGAGAAAGTAAGTCTGCATAATGTAAGATTAAGTATGAACTACTCAGGTACAGAAAAGTAGCTTCCCATTTTATTATGTACTTTGATTTTCCTCCTAGAATTTAAATTATAGTTGTATGAACTAAAGCTCATAAAGTTTGCTTCACACAGTTCCTCTTTTTAATGAACTAAGTAGCCATTTTAAATCAACTAAATAACCAACTGAACCAAGAACCCATAATTAGTACAGAGGGCATTACATGTTGCATCACAGTAAATAGCTGTATAACTGCAATAATGTATCAGGCTACACAGGAGGGTCAATGCTAAAACCTCAACTGAAAATCCTTTGGCTTTCCATGAGAATGCAACTGAACCTTGAACTTGGGAATTTAAGATTGAAATTGGAAAAGGAACCTTGAACTTGGTCAAATGGAGCTGACACCTCCTATAGGTTTCTGAATGATCGGATTAGAATCCAAGCCCTTATCATAACTTGTTCTGCAACCTGAACCGTAGCATACCTAAATCTACAAATCAAGGCTAGTTTCTCTGTTCAGCACCGTAGTTGTGCACATCAATATTTATTCAGTTCTATCACATATAATCTGGAGAAGTAGCACAACGAAAGAGTTGGTTGCTCACCTGTAGTAACTCTGTTCTTCGAGATGTGTGTCCCGTGATGCTCCACTTAAGGTGCAACAGCATCCTGGCACTGACTAATGGAGTCTTCATAGCAGATCTTTAGCAGGCTGCACTTGCGCAGAGTCAGCACGCAACCCCCTCAGTGTGGCTCGGCGCGAGCATGCCTGCATCCCCTCAGTTCCTTTTTAACCTATCTGCACCTGCAGAGAGAAAGGACAAGAGGGGAGGAGGGAGGGTGGTGGAGCATCACGGGACACACATCTCGAAGAACAGAGTTACTACAGGTGAGCAACCAACTCTTCTTCTTCGAGTGATGTCCCGTGCTGCTCCACTTAAGGTGACTATGTAGCAGTTACGTAAGCAGGTGGTGGGATGTCCTGCATGAAGATAGGATTTTCGAGCCCATAGATGCATCTCGCGCTGCAGCGATATCCAAAGCATAGTGAGAAATAAATGTATGTGGGTTAGACCAAGTAGCTGCCCGACATATGTCCTCAATATTCACGTTATTTAAGAATGCGGTGGTTGTTGCCATTGCTCTAGTAGACTGGGAATGAATGCCTGAAGGGACTTGGCTATTCGTGACAGTGTAACGTGTGAATGCAGTCCCGTATCCATTTGGAGAGACGCTGGTTGGAGACAGGTTCACCTTTTTGTCTCTCTGCAAGAGAAACGAATAATTTATTCATTTTCCTAAATGGGTTTGTTCTATTGATGTAGAAAGCGAGCGCTCTTCTTACATCTAAGGTGTGCAACGAAGCGTGCAATGACGAAGTATGGGGTTTCGGATAAAATGTTGGAAAGGTGTATGGCTTGATTGATATGAAAAGCAGAAACTATCTTTGGTAAAAAGCTGGGGTCCGGGTGTAGGGAGACTTTATCACTGTGAAATACCGTACAAGGAGGGTCGCATCGTAGAGCGTTTAACTCCCCGACTCTCCTTGCTGACGTTATGGCTACCAAAAAGTTTACCTTCATGGACAGGTAGTATAGAGAACAGGTAGCAAGTGGTTCGAACAGTGGTTTCATGAGGACCGCAAGGACGAGATTGAGGTTCCATGGAATTGTTGTAGGACGAATGGGTGGGAATATCTTCTGCAAACCCGTTAGGAACCTTTTAACTATGGGATGGGCAAACAGCGATGAATGGTTTGTGGGATGGAGTGCTGAAATCACCGATAAATGGACCCTAATGGAGCTGGTGGAAAGAGATAAGTGTTTCAAGTGAAGGAGGTAGTCCAAAATCTGTGAGATAGTGGTCGTGTCAGGTTGGAGGGCGTTATCCCTACACCATGCGGCAAACCAACGCCATTTGTACGTATATGATCGTCTGGTAGACAGCTTCCTGCTATTGAGTAAAATGTCTTTAACCTGCTGTGAACATGAATTCTCCATCATGTGGAACCAACTAAATACCAGGCTGTCAGATGTAGCCTGCTGATGTCTGGGTGGTGTGCAGGAGTGTTCGGTTGGTACAATAGATTGTTGATTAATGGTAGATGTATCGGTCTGCGTACCGATAGATCGATGAGGTGTGGATACCAGAACTGTCTGGGCCATGCGGGGGCAATTAGTATGACTGATGCATGATCATACTTGATCTTCTGGATCACCTCGGATATAAGAGGAATCGGTGGAAAGGCGTAAAGAAGACCCTTTGACCAGTCCAGCATGAAAGTGTCTCCTAATGTTTGAGGTTCATCGTGGGCCCTGGAGCAAAAGCGAGGGCATTTCTTGTTCGTTGCTGTCGCGAACAGATCTACTAATGGGTACCCCCATCTGCGAAATATATCTCGTAGAATGAGATCGTTGAGCCGCCATTCGTGCGTCATGGGAAATACTCTGCTGAGAGCGTCTGCTATAACATTTTGTAGGCCTGGTAGATATGTGGCAGAAATATGGACACGATTGTGGATGCACCATGTCTAAAGTTTCACCGCTTCTACGCAGAGACAGGGGGATCTTGCCCCACCTTGACGATTTACATAGTAAACACATGCCATATTGTCTGACATGATCGTTACAGCTTTCCCCCGAATGAGTGGGAGGAAGCGTCTGCATGCATTTCAGACAGCTCTGAGTTCTAATATATTTATGTGGAGGGATGTCTCTATACGTGACCATTGTCCCTGAACAAAGTGATTTGTCATGTGTGCTCCCCAACCGGCTAAGGAAGCGTCTGTCGTAATGATGCACTGTGGTGGTGGTTGCACGAATGGAACCCCTATTGAGAGATTGTGAAGGTTTTTCCACCAATTCAATGAGGTTTCGATCCTGGTGGGAACCAACACTTGCTTTAGGAGTGGGTGAAAATGTGGTCTGTAGACCGTTGCTACCCACGCCTGAAGAGTCCACATATGTAACCGTGCATGGGGGACCACTGACGTACATGCTGCCATATGACCAAGGAGTTTCAACAGCGTTCGTGCGGTGACTAGAGGTACGGTATGAATGTGGTCGATGAGATCACGGATTGCTAACTTGCAGGGTTGTGGTAGGTATGCTCGGGATGTTTTTGAATCTAGAATAGCACTGATGAATTCTATGGACTGAGTTGGAGTCACGACAGATTTTTCTACATTTATTTTCAGTCCGAGCTGATGAAATAACGTTGTGGTGGTAGCTATGGCCTGAAGACAGAGGTTGCAGGAGGGAGCCACGAGCAAGCAATCGTCCAGGTATGGATAAATCTTGATTCCGCAGGTATGAAGATGGGCTATGGCGACTGCTAGCACCTTGGAGAAAACGCGAGGTGCTGTGGAGAGGCCGAAAGGAAGGACTGTGTATTGGAAGTGTTGGTCGCCGGCGATGAACCTCAGGAAACGCCTGTGGGAAGGATGAATCGTAACATGAAAATAGGCATCTTTAAGGTCGAGGGCTGAAAACCAATTGCCTTCACACAGCAAGGGAATAATAGTATTTAGAGTAACCATCTTGAATTTTTCACATTTGACAAACTTATTCAAGGGTCTTAGGTCCAGTATCGGTCGCCACCCCCCCTGACTTCTTACATACCACAAAATAGTGTGAGTAAAAACCTGACCACCGGAATTGTGGGGGTACTGGTTCAATAGCTCCCAGCTGTAATAACTGTTGGATCTCATGCTGAAGAGCTTGTACGTGAGAGGGGTCCCTAAAGAGGGACGGGGTAGGGAGGTGGAAAGGGGGCGTGGATACAAATGGGATAGAGTACCCAAATTTAATTATTTCCAAAACCCATTTGTCCATTGTAATACTAGACCAAACTGAAAAGTAATGGGCTAACCGAAATTCGAAAGTAAATGGAAGGGAAGTTATGCTGCTAGAAGGTCGGGTATAACCAGACCCTCGGCCAACACATCAGAAGTGAGGTTTTGACTGTAGTGGATGTGTGGAAGAAGAAGACGACGACTGTTGAGGTCTCGTTTTATGTTTGTAGAATCTATTTTTAGACCTGTGCTGTTGGTCAAATGGTTTAACGTCCGACAGGGACGAGATTTGGGATTGAGGCCGCCGCTGAAAAGGCTGTAAACGGAGGTTGGATCTTTGATTGTATGGTGGAAAAATACCGAGAGTACGCAAGGTGGCACGTGAATCCTTCATGGAATGTAGTACCTCGTCCGTTTTGGTAGAGAAGAGGTGGTGCTTCTCGAAAGGTAAATCTTCAATTTTATTTTGCAGGTCACGTGGTAGAGCCGCTGTATGTAGCCAAGAGGCACGATGAAGGACTATTGCGGCAGCTGTAATGCGCGCTGCTGTGTCCGCGGCATCCATGGACATCTGCAGAAAGGTATGAGCAGTTAAATGACCTTCTGTGATAAGTGATTTGATTTGGTCTTTTTTAGGGTCTGGAGTCTCAGAGGTAAGTTTGGATAGCTTGTTGAATATGTTATAGTTGTAATTAGACAGTAGTGCTGCATAGTTAGCCAGTCTAATAAGTAGTGTGGAAGAGGAGTAAACCTTTTTGCCCATGGCATCAACCTGTTTCCAATTCCTATCCGAGGGGGTGGGTTTAAAAGTAGGGTGTTTGCCCCTCTGGCTGGCAGCATCAACTACTAAGGAATTAGGTGGAGGATGAGTAAACAGGAACTCCATGTCTTTTGGAGGAATATAATACGTCCTATCAGCGCGTCTGCTCATTGGTGGAATGGTGGCTGGAGTTTGCCAGATCAGATTAGCTGGTTCGAGGATGGCCTCATTCATTGGGATTGCAATTCTAGCTGAGGAGGCTGAATGAAGTATTTTGAGGCGCTTGTGCTGTGGATCTGCCACCTCCTGTAAAGTAACGTCAAGGTCCTGAGCCACTCTCCTAAACAGTTCACTAAATTGCTTCAAGTCATCAGGAAAATTAGTTGGAAGCTGTATAAAAGGTTCTTCCTCCTGTTGTGAGGCTATCTGAGGCTGATAAATGGAATCATTAGATTTTTCTGTGGTAACTGAATGAGCTCATTGAAAGGTGTTAATTGAGCTGTGTGTGCTCACAGCAGGGGAGGTACGTTTGACAGTCTGCGGGCTATTGAGTGGTAAATTGCCTGCAGGGGAACGGGGGTGCTCGTCATAGTGTGAACGGGAATGTCAGTGCTTTGAAGAAGAATGCGAGTGCCGGTGTAGTGCTGAAAAGTGTATCCAGCAAATTTTGTTACCCCGGTTTTGTTTTTGACATCTAGCATGCAATAGCTATGCCTGCTAGAAGCGTGTCTGTGAGCGGGGGTGAAGGAACGGCAGCAGCTATGGTTATGACAGGGGGAGGAGGCTGTTGATGAATACCCCGATGCTGTGTGATCTCTATAATATCTAGAGAATCTTGATGATGTGGCGAAGCTGGGTGATCTTGATGTGTAGTCCCCATAGTGTGATAGAGGGGATACGTGATGTGTCTTGTGTGAGCGCTTCCTGGGAGGTGAAGCTCTCACATGAGACGAGCTCCAAGTGCAGCTGAGTGGCTGCTGAGCTGCCGATACAGAGCTCTTTTCAACAGGGCTGGCATTGGATTGCGTCAGAGCTGGCGTCAGAGTAGTGCCTGTATGCAGTGCAGGCATGCTATCCTTATCAGGCAGGGGAGCTGCAGGGGCTGGTGCCGGTGGCACTGTTGAACTGCTTGGCTGAGAGCCCTGCGGTGTGGTGTGTTGGTCTGTTAGAGACCTTGGTTCCGGCTGTGACTTGGTAGCACGGTGCCGGTGTGTTGATTTTTAAACAGTGTCTCGGCTCCGTTTGGAGGCACGAGATGACACTGAACGCGAATCACCCGAGGACCCTGTAGCCTCTGGGGTGTTCGGTTTTAGCACTTTTCTGTCCGGAGAGCGCCCCTGTCTGGAAGTGGGGGTTGTGCTCGGTTGGAGTGTATTTGAAAGGTGGTGATCCGAGTGGGACTCAGAAACAAGAGCTTCAGGAGGACGAAGCGACTTATCATAGAATCATAGAATCATAGGGTTGGAAGGGACCCCACAAGGTCATCTAGTCCAACCCCCTGCCAAAAAAAGCAGGACCACTCCCATTAGATCATCCCAGTCAGTGTTTTGTCCAGCTGGGACTTGAACACCTCCAGAGATGGAGATTCCACCACCTCCCTAGGCAACTTATTCCAATGCTTCACCACTCGCCTAGTAAGGAAGTTTTTCCTAATATCCAGCCTGGACCGCCCCAGCTGTAACTTGAAGCCATTGCTTCTCGTTCTGCCCTCTGTTACTACCGAGAACAGTCGAGCTCCCTCCTCCTTGGAGCAACCCTTCAAGTAGTTGAAGGTTGCTATCAAATCCCCCCTCAGTCTTCTCTTCTGCAGGCTAAATAAGCCTAGTTCCTTCAGTCTTTCTTCATAGGGCTTGTGCTCCAGCCCTTTGATCATTTTGGTTGCCCTCCTCTGGACTCTCTCTAATTTGTCCATGTCCTTTTTGTAGTGGGGAGCCCAAAACTGGACACAGTATTCCAGATGTGGCCTCACTAGTGCAGAATAGAGGGGAATGATCACATCCCTCGATCTGCTGGTAACACTTCTTCTGATGCAGCCCAGTATGCCATTGGCCTTTTTGGCAGCAAGAGCACACTGCTGACTCATATCCAGCTTCCCATCCACCATGACTCCCAGGTCCTTTTCTCCAGTGCTGCTATTTAGCTGATCACTCCCCAGCCTGTAGCAGTACATGGGGTTTTTTCGTCCCAAGTGCAGGATTTTACACTTATCCTTGTTGAACCTCATGAGATTCCTCTTGGCCCACTGCTCCAGTTTGTCTAGGTCTCCCTGAATCCTGTCTCTGCCCTCTAGGGTGTCTACCGTTCCCCCCAGTTTGGTATCATCTGCAAACTTACTAAGTGTGCAATCTATCCCATCATCCAGATCATTAATGAAAACATTGAACAGAACTGGCCCCAGGACCGACCCCTGGGGCACACCACTTGTTACTGCCTGCCAACTTGACATGGAGCCATTGATTCCTACACGCTGAAACCGTTGTTCTAGCCAGTTTTCTATCCACCTTACAGTCCATGCATCTAACCCATACTTCCTTAATTTGCCAATGAGAATGCTGTGGGAAACCGTATCAAAAGCCTTGCTAAAGTCAAGGTATATGACATCAACGGCTCTTCCCGCATCCACAAATCCAGTCATCTCATCATAGAAGGCGATGAGGTTGGTCAGGCATGATTTACCCTTGGTAAATCCATGCTGACTGTTCCTGATTACTGTACGTTCCTCCAAGTGTTTCAGGATGGATTCTTTGAGAAGCTGCTCCATGATTTTTCCAGGGATTGAGGTGAGGCTGACAGGTCTGTAATTCCCTGGATCCTCCTTTTTGCCTTTCTTGAAGATAGGTACTATATTTGCTTTTTTCCAGTCCTCTGGCACCTCCCCCGTTCGCCACGAGTCTTCAAAGATAATGGCCAACGGTACTGCTATCTCATCAGCCAGCTCCCTCAGCACCCTCGGATGCAGTTCATCCGGCCCCATGGACTTGTGCACATCTAGTTTCTTTAAGCAGTCCCTAACCTGACCTTCTGTCACCAAGGGCCTCTCTTCTTCTCCCCAGTCCCCGTACCTAGTGTAGTGGGCTGGGAGCTGACCTTGCTTGTGAAAACTGAAGTAAAAAAAGCATTGAGCACTTCAGCTTTTTCCTCATCCTCTGTCACGAGGATGCCTGCCCCATTCAGTAAGGGACCTACACCCTCCCTGATCCTCTTCTTGTTATTGATATACTTGTAGAACCCCTTCCTGTTATCCTTCACATCCCTTGCTAGTCGCAACTCCATTTGTCCTTTGGCCTTTCTGATTTTATCCCTGCAGTCCCGAGCAATGTCTTTATATGCCTCCTTAGTCATCTGTCCTAGCTTCCACTTCCTGTAAGCGTCCTTTTTATGCTTCAGCTGAGTGCAGAGCTCTCTGTTAAGCCACAGTGGGCGCCTTCCACATTTGCTGTGCTTTCTCCTTATCGGAATTGTATCTTCCTGTGCCCTTAGCAGGGTTTCTCCATTAATAAGATCTTGAGGCGGAGCTCTCTATCTTTCTTGGCTCTGTTACTGAGTTTTGCACAATGCTCGCAAGACTGAGGAATGTGTGCTTCACCTAAGCACCGAATACATTGGTCATGTCCTTCTGAAAGTGGCATGGCTTCATTACATTGAGTACATTTCTTAAAACCAGGAGAGACAGGCATAGCAGCGAGGTGTCTTAATCGTAGCTGACAGAAAGCTGAGGGCGGAGAGCGTGACTCAAACGCGCGTTGGCTTTTTTTTTTTTTTTTGGGTTAAACTAAGTCAAATAGAAGAAAGTATGACTAAACGGATATGTTTTTTTGGCAAATAGGAGCCCAAAAGAGCGAAAAGGAACAGCGGGATGAAGAGACCATTAGCAGTCAAGGACGGTTAAAAAGGAACTGAGGGGATGCAGGCACGCTCGCACCGAGCCGCACTGAGGGGGTCGCGTGCTGACTCTGCACAAGCGCAGCCTGCTAAAGATCTGCTATGAAGACTCCGTTAGTCAGTGCCAGGATGCTGTTGCACCTTAAGTGGAGCAGCATGGGACATCACTCGAAGAAGAATATACGGATATGGATCCCAGCTACTGCTGAGAAACCATGAAAAAGTCTGAACTAAAAACACATAGGCATTTTAAAGGATTTGTATGTTTTAAGATCAGGAAATTCTGCTATAATCTAGTCTGTGCTCCTGCATAACAATGGCCAAAGAAACATACCCCATAATTTCTGAATCAAGTCCCTAACTTGTCTGAACTGAAGTAGGTCTTCCTAAAAAACATCCAGTCTTGTTTAAAGACTGCAAATGATGGATAATCCATCATATTCTTAGGCAAGTTGTTCCAATGATTAATTATCCTCATCATTAAAAATGTGAATTTTTTTCTAGCCTGAATTTGTCTACTTCGGCTTGCAGCCTTCAGAATTCATTGTACCTTTCCTCCTAAAATAAAGAGCCATTCACTCCTGGAAATCATTTTCCTGTGTAGGTGCTTGTAGCGCGTGCCTGATCATATCCCCTTTTAGCTTTATCTTGGATAAAATAAATAAATTGGAGATGCTTAAATCTTACCCTGTGGCAGGATTTTCAGACCGTGAATCATTCTTGTAACTTTTATTAACTCTTTACAATTTTTCAATAGACCATACTTGGACATAGTATTCCAGAAATGCTTTTGCTAACATTATGAAGAGAGGAAATAACACCCCTCTACTCTTGTTTGATATTCTCCCTGCTTATACATCCAACAATCATGTTCATTCTTCTAGCTATAGCATCATATTGGGACTCATGTTCAACGGGTTATTTACAATTCCTTCAAGTCCTTTTCAGTGTTACTGTATTCCACAATGCATTCTCTCCCCTACCTCTATTATAAGGGTGCTCATTATTCCTTGTTCCTAGCTGTATGACCTGACATTTGGCTATATTGAAGTGTATATTCTTAAGTAACCAAGCGATCTAGGTCAGCTTGTACAATTGACCTTTCCCCCTACCCATTACCACCTTATCAATTCGTGTCAACTGAAAATTTTAATTATTTAATATTTTCTTCCCAATTATTTATAAAGATATAGAACAGAAGGTCAAGAGCACATTGCTAGAGGACTCCATCCACTGAAGAGTTCCAGATCATTTACAATTACTTTTTTTCAATCTGATCAGTTAACCACTTTTAAATACATTTAATATGTGCTACATTGATTTGTTATTTAAAAAAAAAACATATTTAAGTCAAATATCTTCCAGAAGTCAAACTCTGTTATTCCAAATCTAAATATCTTTTATGCCAGTTTTACTTCACCTTTATAGCAAAGTCTCAAATTATTGCTACCTTTTTTCCATTGGATTGTTAAAGGGGCTCTTTCAGTACATGTGAGTGTCTATATAAAAATATTTGACTAGTACAGCACATTGGCCAATTATTTTCCCCTTTGTAGTTGTTCATTTAATTTTTATTTCCTAAATACAAGTACTTCCCAGAGTTGTCTTCATTCAATTTCATCTTGTTGATTTCAGACCAATATTACAATTTGTCAAAATTATTTTCAATTCTGTCATCCAAAATGTCACCATCCCTTCTCACCTTGGCATCATCTGCAAATTTTAAGCATATTTTCCACTACATTATTCAAATCATTAACAAAAATATTGACTAGTACCAGATTCAGGAAAGACCTCAGTAGATAGATCCCCACAGTTTGACAGCAAACAATTAATAGCTGCTCTTTAAATAGGGTTTTCAAGCAGTTTTGCACAAACTGATTTCATCTAGACCACATAACTCTGTCAAAGGAGAAAATTAGATTGGTTTGGCATGATTTGCTCTTGACAAATCTATGCTGGCTATTACTTATCAATCTTTTATCTTAACTGTACTTAACATTGTTTGCTATTTCTCTCACCATCAATCCTCTGAAGTTAGGTTAACTGGTTTTCTTTGTTCCATGTTTTAAAGATCAGTACTATGTTTGCCCTTCTTCCGTCTTTAGGGAAATCACGTGTCTTCAATGAGTTCTCAGAAATCATTGTCTGTTTCTGAAATTGTTTCAGCAAGTTCCTTTGTACCCTAGGGTGTATTTCATTAGACCGTGTCAATTTGACTCCATCTAATCCACCTAAATATTCTTTAATCTATTCAGCTTCCTGTTCTCTCATCTTTGTTAATATTAATTGGGTTAAGTATATGGTCACAACTTACCTTTTTGGGAAGACAAATTTTGACAAGCTTCTGGAGATACCTCAGCAAGTGAGAGCTTTGCAGCTGCTAAGCTGTGTGACAGCTGCCAGAGTGAGAACCTTATTTGCCTTGCCAAAAAACTCATCAGGGATCTCCCAGACCAAATCTTGCCTAGTAGCTAACAACCAGTGAACTCCTGCCCCCAAGCTTTTCAGAGACTTCACTGTGACTGCACATCCCTATCACTGCACATTCACAGAACATTAAGATTGCTGCTCCTTTAAAGAAACCAAAGGACATCTTGTTCCTGTAACTGGAGTTAACTTAACAGGATGAATGCTTTGAAGAATATTCTTCAAAAACATATCCCCAGATAAAGTCCCTTTTCCCTGCTGGGTGTGGATGCTGTCTGGTGCACTAGACTCTCGTGCTGGTGACTTCTACAATCCAAATGATCTCTTCCACAATCTCCTATACAAATGAATAGCCATCGAATTTTATCACACCTGGTTTAAGGGATTAGCCTCTTCTCTTTGTCTGGAGGCAACTCATTTGTCCTTATTCTTCTGCTCTTACTTCTTCCTTTCCTTTAAATCATGAAGTCTAACACTGCATGATTACCTTCATCCAAGTTGCCTTCAAACTTCATTTCCTCCCTTCAGTCAGAATCAAGTCTAAAATAACAAACCCTTATCAACACCTTCTGCCTCCTGAAAAAAAGTTGTTTTCAATGCTGTTCAAGAATTTATGGGACATTATATTTTGCTATATTACTTTTCCAGCTTCCTAGTCTTGCGTTTTGCGTATTTCTTATTCTAGAAATGCCTCATCTACCATGACCTCTTGATTTGGTGACCTGTAGTAGACCCCCACCATGACATATCCCTTGTTTTGATTCCTCCTTTTGTCTTCATCAAAAAGCTTTTAACTGGTCTGTGTCTCACCTCTCACTGGATGTCTGAAGAAGTGGAATTATACATCAAGAATATAAGCAAACATACATTTCCTCCTCCCTCCCTCCCTGTGCTTACTGAATAAGCTATATCCCTCTATATCAATATTCACTCTGATTACTATTAAGTCATAATATAGCTTATGGACAAATATTTCCAATTCTTCAGTTTATTCCTCATACTCCTTGCACTTCTGCATAGACATCTGAGATGCTGATCAGACTCTTCCGGTATTCTTTCTTGTATGCACCTGTCACCCTACTGCAATTTGCACTTTACTCTTTTTTTCCCATTAAGCTTTTTGCGGTTAAGGTCATTTTTTAATATTTTACTTACCTGGGGGATTTTGTCACCTGTCCTGTTTGCACCTTGTTTTAAGCCTTCCTAACTAGGTTGGAACAAAGAGTCTATCTGCTTGGCTAGGTGGACTACATCTCTTCCCATCTGACCTACTTAACTGACCTACTTAACTTTTTTTTA
Organism: Podocnemis expansa; assembly: GCA_007922195.1. Classification (NCBI taxonomy): domain Eukaryota; kingdom Metazoa; phylum Chordata; order Testudines; family Podocnemididae; genus Podocnemis; species Podocnemis expansa. Next base: position 26,804,051 of record ML681966.1, read on the forward strand.
TAAATTAGCTCATCTCTATCTCCACAGCACAAGTTATGCTGCTTCCGTTCCACCACTGCTATGATCCCTAACCATGTTTCATCTCCTCTTGCCTTAACTTTTGGAATGCCTTCTTTGCATCCTCACTCATTGCAGCTAGGCAGAGTCCAGCAGGTGCAGAATGTGGCTTCTCATTTCCTGTACACCAGGATGAAACTGTGAATACATCATTCAGTCATTCATTATTTCCAGCCTTATATCTACTAAACTGAACACATTCTAACAACTTTAGATAGTCTGTTTTTTATCCTGGTCTTTAGTGACGTTTAAGTTTAAATTTCTAAGTTAGTTTCAGGCAGCTCTCTTTATACTCAGTAGATTTGTGTCTTAATTTGGCTTAAATCAGGAGCCCAGGAAGGCATGAAAACAATGAGGGCTGCCAATGGTAGGACAGGGTATTCTCTGCACCTTTTTATTTTGATCTTCAATTGTTATTTTTGGAGGACTTTGTTAATCCAAAAAGTGAAGCTTTAAGTTTAAAATAGTTTATAGTGTTCTCCAATTTCACTGACTTTCAGATGAGGCTGCAGTGGTCATTTTTTGATGGTACGGTTTAATTGAGAGTGACCACAAAGATCTAATCTAGAGCTTAAAAGAGAAAGAGCTTTTCATATTAGAAGCAAGCAATTACAAGTTTTTGGCTTAAAAGAAGGGTCTCCTATTTTCAAACTATTCTGCCACTTGTTTACTATAAAACAAGCAAGGAGTCCTGTGGCACTTAAAGGCTAACAAATACATTTATTGCATGAACTTTCATGGGAGAAAATGCCCTGGCATAAAGATCAAACAAATTTTAGTTATACCAAGGCTGCAAGGGGACTGTCAAAGAGCCACATATGGCTCCAGAGCTGCAGGTTGCAGACCCCTGATCTGGTGGGTGCTGTTGAAACCTTGACTACCAAACTCCAGAAGTGGCAAGAAATAATTTTCTCTATCTGCATTAAATCCTAGACTAACAGGCTTAAGTTCCTATTATGGACGTAACGATCAGGGTTTATATTAAGCCCTGTACAAACTTGCAATAAAACAAAGTCACAGTTTATGAAGAGATGAAACATGCATAAAAGAGAGGGAAAGAATTATGTCTTCTCATGTTTTCAGTACTGCACTCATCACTGTGATAGCATGATTTGGGGGGGGGTCACGGAAGGGAAGAATAGCTGTCTTTGGCAGGAAAATGTAATATGTTTCATGCAAATAAAGCAGAGAGCAAATTAATCCAAGTAAACAATAATACAGTTTTAGTGACAAGGGTGTGAACAGTGGTGCCTAGCAGTCACCTACAGAGATGCCTGAGCCCAGAGTCAATGCCCAGAACCAGATTACTTGTTGTGGCACAGGACTAGGAACAAGCAGGCATTATTACAGCCATGGGCAAATACTTTAAGGCAGCAGTTCAATGCCTGATCAAGAGCCAGTCTACTGACCCTTCAACCATTCAAACAACATATTATAGTCTAGAACTCATTAGGTAGCCTGGAGACTGAGTCTGCCACAGTACCAGATTCTGGTCACCAAGGAAAAATAGCTGTCTTTCAGGGGTCTGAAAGAATGTGTTTATAATTACTAATGCCTCCAATGGAAGATACTTAGGTATTAAAAGCATATTTTTAGTCATTTGTCCAATAGAGCATCCAATACTTATTTGCAAGTGATACAGATGGACTCCATCTCCTCTCTTAGCATTTAACTCTAAGTAGATGGTACTTGTGCTGTTAGTACAATTTTACTGACACTTGAATTGCCTTAAAAGGATAATGTTGCCTTTGGAAATTCTGTTTTAGGTTGCATTAACTGAACCTGCAGAAAGTATGCTATGAATCAGCAGCACTGACTATGAACTTTCAAAGGACAACACAATATAGAAATTGATTTTTTTCAGGCTCACTGAAGAGGAACCCACCTGTATTTAAAAGGTCATCTGATAGGAAAAAAATTAAAAGAATGATTAAGATGGCATCACCACTAAACCCAAGATTTGGCTTTAACTCAGTATCTCAGGTTCGCACGAAGAGTACTGCTTTAGTTTCTCAAGATCTCTGATAATATACATGTATTCAAAGCAAGCCACAATTAGCATACGAGAGACTGTAAAGCTTTGTGAGTTTAAAGGTAAGAAATTATGGAAGCAAAAGTTATTACTAGTTATTAATAATGGAATACAGAATTTTTTACTTAAAAGTCACAGGCCTGAACCCAGACCAGGCACAGAGTGAACGAATGGTAATATTTTGTACTTGAGATGAATTGGCGGACTCCATTGTGTCACCAGGAGACTGTGTCCACTATGAAAAGACACCATCACACTTTGCAGTCTCATGGAAGAGGTCCAGGATCCTAAATAATTCCAGCTTAAGTACTACTGTTTAAGTAAAGGTAAAAACAAATTATAGCATAGCAACAGCTCCCATTAAGATTAAGAACATCTTTCCGTACCATTGCTCAGGATCTCCAGTGCATGAAGGTAGCCAACAGAGTGAATGGCACCAACCAGCCCTTGTGGAGAAATCATATTAAACAATATTTGAAGAAGATTTTTGCTTCTTCTGTTAGGCTTATTGCAAGTCTCACTCCCTTGAGTTTACACTGAGTATGCATGGACAGAGATGTTAACAGAATAAACAAGGAGTCCTGTGGCCCTTTTAAAGGCTAAACAAATGTATTGAATGGATGAGCTTTCATAGGAATAATCTTACTCTTTACAAGTGCCATAGGGCTCTTTGTTTGTTTTGCTGAAATAGACAAATAGACTAACATGGCAACCCCTCTGGAGCTTATTAACAGGGTAGTGAGCCTCCCCCTTTTCACGCTAGCTGAATTGACTAAAGACTAGTCCATTGAATCTGACCCATTTAGCCATTGTCAGTTTAAATTTCACCTAGTGCAGGAATCCAGGAGACTCTGGGAGGGGTACTGCTAAAACGTGTCTTTTTTTGTCTGGGGTTTTCTGTTGTGTGTGTGGGGGGGAATTAACTATTACAGTGAATGGTGAGATGGAAGATGAGGTAGGAGAGAAACATACCAACCTTCTCTCACAAGCTTGAAAGATATAGTAACAGCCATGTAATAAAGAATGCCAATGTTTTGAGACAGATCATTGATGTGGTTGATCACTGGCCTATATATTGCAAACATTTTAAAGTATGACTCTTATCTTATATTATAACAAAGAGTTCAGGAAGCAGGAGACTCCTTGTTTGTTTGGCTGATTTAGACTAACATGGCTACCCCTCTGCACCTAATCCTATAGTTTCCCTTGTTCATCATTAAATCCAGACTTCTCTTATCTCACCTTGCTACTTGCAACAAATTTTGTCAGACGATCCCAGTGCCCTGCTACTAATGCAGCCTATTGAATTCTGTGTTGAAGCAATGCAAACTGGATCTTCAAGTAGCTATTTCCTTTGATAACATACATGGACAAGGAACTCAGAACCAGATCTTCTCATATAACAAATACAGCTCTTCTAAGGTGCTCCAGCTTATTCCTCCACCATTCAATAAAGGACAGCTATGCCTAACACAATGAATGTAACTCAAGTATATGCAGATAATGTCAGCGACTCTTTCTAGCTCTAGGCATGCAGAGTTAAGATTGTGCAGGAAATTACATTAACTCTTCTGATAGACATGGTAATTTCCTGCCATATCCATGGGAGATTTTATTGAATTAACTTTGAATATTTTAAGAGTCCATTGTATTAAATCAATAGTTTATATATTATATATTACTATGGGCCAGCATTACATATAACCTCTAAAAGGGGGAGATGTGAGACCAGAAGGGTGAAGGAATATGTTGAATAATATGTCAGTAAGGAATAGGACTTTTGGAACAAAAACTGGTAAATGGCTTTTCTGAGTAATACCTAAATGAAAATCCAGCCTTTTGAAACTACACCCTGAGTAGTGGGCTGCTGCCTGCCGATTATGTCTTACATGAGACCAGAATCATGTATAAAGGGAAAAACTGGACCATTCATGGTTTTTCTAGTTCTAAAATTTGACAGAATCATCAGCTTCTAGCCACAGGGAAAGCCCAGTTATGAGTTTTGAAGGACTGACAACTGGTGGACCCCAAGCCTGAAGTTGGAGTGATTTTAGTAAGCTTTTGAGAACACATGTAGATTCTATTATCGTTTCTAATGTTTTCTCTTCAATGGTTTCATCTTAAAAATAAATGTGCTTGCTTCCAAAGAGCTGTGGGGTAGCATGTATCTGCAGCAATTACCCTGTTGATAACCTCTGAAAAAAGAGTAAAGTGAAGGCCTGTTTAGGTCAGGAACTGTACTGCCTAGGATGGTGAGAGACTCAGGGATCTGACCAAGAGGTGATAGCAGAGGAGCAGAGACCCTACAGTTGGTGCTCTTGGAGGACCACAAAGAATACCGGTACAGTTGTCTTGAACAGAGACTTGGTTTTCGTGGGTTTCAGAAGTTTGACTTTCTCTGAACTTGACATTCTGGAAGGGCATGAGCTATCCCCAGCTCACCTTAACCTTGTATTAATGAAGTAGCATTTTTTTGCCATTTTATCTTCTCAACCAAAACAGTTAACCCAAAGTAAGCTGTTAATATCTTTTAAGTACTTATGGGAGAATAATAATATTATAGTTGACCCAAACATCCAATGTTGGAGACCATAACAGTTGTAAGAACTATAACACCTATGTTTGGGCTTTTCCACTGTAAAATGCTACCAGAAAAGAACTGTAATGTTTTACGCAAACTTTGCACAGATGTAAGTGAATACACAAGGTGCAGAACAAAAGAATCAGGCCCATTGTGTGTGGTTTCAATAGCAATCCCTTCCACACCTTTCTTGACTTTCAGAAGTTAAGTTTTCTGTAGAAGAAAACTTTTATGATCAGTTCAACATAATTCTCTTCCAAAGGATTCGTAGGGAGTTTTACCTGAGTAAACAAAGAGATGAAGAAAGTGAAGGAGGCTTAGTCAGACCAAACAAAGTGACAGAACACCAAATCTGAACAAAGATGAGAACACCAAAGCAAACAAATCATAGATCAAACTGAAAACCCACAGGCCAACTATATGGCACAGGATCTCCTACAGAAAGATCTTCTCCCTATACACAGAGTCTTTCTGCATCTTTACATTTTATCGACTCCTCTCTTAATAGACGTTTGTAATCACAATCAGAGCTTATCAAATCCTTTACATAGGTCCAATTTACATGGTTGAATTGAAGAGATTGTTGGGGTTTTTGCTCACCATTGCACTTGTGAGGAAATATTTGTAAGGCATACAAAGCTAAGGGTGAGCTACATGTTGTTTCTGCTGTTCTGTATTTACTCTTCTCTCATTTGCTATTGTTGCTCCAGTAAGATTAATGTCTAAGTAAAGAAAAAAAGGAAAAAAATCTCTCAGCTCTATGAAAATACCTCCTGAACAGTACACCTCAAAAGGACAAACTCCAAATGCAAGTAAGTATTTTTGTATCCATTTGTCCATTTAGTGATTCCACAAGATATTTTGTAAGAAACAGAATACTTTGATAAAGGGACAGTTAGAAAAAAGCCAATACTATCAAGGCTTATCAACTTCATTATATGCATCCAGTTGATATCAGTCTTTAATGTTGTTTTTTTCATGACTATTTATAACACTGCACTACAATTACCTTTCTGCTCCACATAGGAAAGGCTCAATCTGAAGGGACAACATATGGGATGCATATCGTTGCATGCTGCAACTCAAGGCTGTTTCATAAGATGAAAGCATACAGGAGCTAGGTGGAGGAAGAGCAAAGCAATCTCAAAAGGGACAGTGAGAAAAGAAAATATCCCTGGTTTTATCTTCCTTGTACAGCAAAGCCTCATTAGGAGATACCAAGAGCTTATCTTCTCTCTCAATGCAGCAGCTCCACAGCTGTGAATAAGGGAAGCCTTCTTTTTTCTTTGTTCCCTCTCCTGGAACTTCCTAACAGCCAACTAGCCTTCTGTCTGGTTTTAAGCCAGAACTGAATTTATCCCATTAGTAGAGCTGGCCAAAACTTTTCTATCTAAAAACTGTAGATTGGGGAAATGCAGTTTTCTATTTAAAGTGTCCATTTTCCACAAAAGCATCGGTTATTTTCTAAAAAGTAAGTTAGCCTAAGCCACTGTGATGCATCTTGGGAGTTGTAGTTCAGTTGTCTCGTGTCCTCATTTGTCTCTCTGGATTGAGGTCTCTAGCAGGAGCTCACTCCCATGATGCATTGTGGTCCCAGGACTCCCATGATGCATCAAGAGGGAAAATTGTGGTGCATCAAAAGGTCAAACTGAGGATTCTGGCCTATCAGTTACAAATGGGAGCATGAAGTACACCACAATGACACTTCCAAACTAAATTGTTTACAAAATTTGCCTTTCCATGGATAGTTCATGAAAGTCACTTACTTTTCATTAAAGTTTTCTGTGAAAACAAAACATTCTCCAACCAACTTGGCCCCATTAGCTAGATCCCCTCTAGTCTGATTAGAAAACAGGACATAAGTTCTATTGACATGAATGAGGATTTAGTATACACTATTCTTAAAGGAGAAGCCTAGTGGCATCAGACAAAAATAAGTTATTTTAACCATTCTATACTGGCCGTATACTAATGTGATACTAAATTTGCTGAAAGGTGGAATGTAGAGACTTCTATTTTTCTATATAAATAAGAACTGTGGCAGCTACATTATTCTATTCAGCAGAATTTTGACATTAACTTCAGAAGATTCTTCATCTCAGTTGCAGCATCTTTACTTTGCTAGGTCAATGAAAAATAAAGGAATAAACATGAGGAACGATAGAGTTTCAATAACATCACTGAACTGGAACTCCATTTTTCCGATAGACTTCTTGTGTGACCTTCAGCAAGTAATTTAATTTGTATGTCAGTTCTTTCTCCATAAAGTGGGGATAGTGCTTCATCACACATGTTGAGATAAATCATACATATATGAAATGCTCAGATTCTGTAGTAAGCATCAGTGAAATTTCCATAAACCATCCTTTAAACAGCCAGCAATGTATAAATGGAGCACCTTTTATGGCACAAAGAGGAATGGATTTACAGTGAGTTTGCTTTACTGTTGATAAGACAGAATATCATACATGTAGGATTGGCTACATGAATGGGTGTATCTTTACCGCTTTGTTAAGCACCACTGGTTACTTCAAGCCACTTCAATATTCAGTTAAGTGCACTCAAATTATACTTCTACTTGAACAAGCATTGGAAGCTTTACATCTTTATACTGTACAACAATTTTACAAGTATTATGGAAGCACATGACATCAGCAAAATAAAGTATTTTTATTGCCTTTGTGAAGTCTAGTGGATATGGGGAGTACAGCAGTGTCTTCATGACTGTATACAGACCCTTAGTACAGCTTTCATTCATTTGAGCATATGCCTTAAGTACCATACATTCTTCAAAAAGTTTTATAACAAATAAAAAATGAAAGTCTTATTGCAGAAAACTGTTTAAAAAACCTTCAGAATCGAAAGTGATCAGTTTCTCAGTTCATTTTAGTATGAACCCGAAAGTCTTCAAAACTAAGAACACAGATGAAAAACAAGGCTTACTATATTCAGCCAATCTGTTCTTTTCCAAATAAAGACCTAAGCAATTACAGTGCACTCTGGAAAAAAAAGAAAGGACAAGAAGGATGACGCAATACCCTGGAAACACAAGAGATACCAGATTTTATGTAGTTCTTGTTGTCACTGAAGAAACTAGCTTCGTTTCCCAGGTAAACCAGCATGCTAATCAACAAAAACTGGAGTTAATCTCTACATTTAAGCATCTGGAGACAACGTGAGGTCCCCTTCTTACCATACAGACTGCTAACAAAAGTAAAGGATACAACAAATAGGTTTTTGTTGCTTGGTCTCACAATCAAATTTAGATGTTTCTCCATCAACAAAAGATTTCAATTCCTCTTGTCTACCAGTCATCTAGATTTCAGGCACAGGGGACTAAACATCATTACCCTCCCCCTAGATTTATAAGTGCTTAAAAAAAAGCAAAAAAAAAAAAATTCATAACTGTTTTGTTCCAAATATTTTTATACCAGCAAACAGAACATTGGAGAAACAAACCTACTGCCTGATTTAAACAGGTACATCTTTCTTGGTTGAAGAGGAATTGCACCTGTTTCAATTAAATTATCTTACACCACTACCATTTCACCAGCATAATTCATGGTTAGCAAGTCTGTTAGATTTTGTCTTTGATACTGTTATCTGTGTTGCAATAAGCTTAAAGTTCACAGTGAAGACTCCTGTCATAACGTGTTTTTTTCCATCTGAGCAATAACACGGAACTAGTCTAGACCACTAAGATTATTTTGATGCCTCACCTTGATCCTCTTATTTCAGCAGTAACTATCCACTTCATTAGCAATAACATATGACCTGTGCACAGATAGTTCTGTAAGACAAGGCATACCGAATGTTTATACTTCTTGGCTATGTCCATACAAGGCTTTTATTTCGAAACAACAACTGTTGTTTCAAAATAAAAGTTGTCATGTCCAAACGACGTTTCTTTATTTCGAAATGACAGGACGCCGTCATTTCAAAATAATGTCCATCATTCTGGAACAATAAAACCTTGACTGAAAGCAAAATAGCCATTGTTTCAAAATGGTTGTTTCAAAACAATGCCATTTGGACGTGTTATTTTGAAATAATGGTTATTTTGAAATAACACTTTTGCCCTTCTCCTTCCCAGGGTGCCTTCCTTTTTTGTATATATTGGATGGAGGCATGACCCAGCGAGGGGGCCATGTTGCCCCACCTCCCATGCTGCCCCTCTCCTGAAGTGAAATAACAAGTCCTGTGTCCGGACATGCTATTTTGCTTTGAGGTTTTCCCTTATTTTGATTTAATATTTGCTTATTTTGATTTAAGTTATTTTGAAATAAGAATTTTATTTAGAAATAATTCATTTAAAAATAACTTATTTTGAAATAAGAGTTTACATGTGAACATAGACCATGAGTCATGAAATTTTAATATCTTTTATTTTTTTCCTGCTTGGGCATTTAAGATTCAATAAGGATATAGCTTTAATTTTCTGTGACTTAAAAGTGCACTACCCAGAAACCTGTGATAGGTCCAAATTGAGGCTGTTTGCCAAAAATATCTTTGCTGAAGCCACACTTTACTTTTTCATAAGCCATCATCACTTTAGATCATTGATTAGTGCATTTGTTTGATTTCACTGCCTCAAGATTCTGTATAATCTTTAGTCCAGTTGTTAGGGAACTCAGCGAGGATGTTGAAGACTCTGCTTCAATTTCCCCCTCTTCTGCCTGATTTGGGGGCAGGAGGGAAAGCGTAGAAGAGATTTGTAAAGTTTCCCAGTGGTACCAAGGGCTATGAGGCAACTCCCCACCACCTGCTTTTAGCATGGAGGAAGTCCTGAAACCGCCATCAGTTGACAACATAAGAACTGCTTTCAAGGCCTCAAGAGGCCTAGCTCTCTGTGTAGAGTTTGGTAGTAGGTACACAATAACCTCTGTGCTCCAAGTTCAGCCACTGCTCTGCTGAACACATTCAGATCTGCCATTTCCAAGGGAATATGACACACCATCTAGTAAGACTCATCTTAGGATCACCACTTTATTTAATAAACAATATTTTATAGAAAGTGATAAACAGATCTAGTGAAAACAGTAAGTTTGTCAAAAAACCAGACATGGGATAGTATGACTATTGGAAACAAAGTGTTACATATAAAACAAAATCATAACATGCTTGCCAGAACCTAAACTGGACAACATAACACACCACAAGTCCTTTCCCCAGCATTTTCTACCAGTTTGGCTGAGATTGCCTCTCATAAGATCAAGCCCACTGATAGCTTGTCTTCCCATATTGGAAGACTGAGGAAGCACCTCCATACCCTTAAAAAGTCCATTCTCCGTCCTCATAAGCAGGACTTTCTTCCCCTGTCAGTTCGCTTCTTCTGTTAAATTTCCCTCTATAAAAAGGTGGAGTTGCTGGCTTGATTAGGTCCTCTAATCAAACCTGCTACTCCATCAAGGAAGTTCTCTAATCAAACCAGCCACTTCATCGTTCACATGTCCACCTACCAGTGTGATATATGCCATCATCCACAGGGGTTAAAGTAAGCTGGAATGCCCTAGAACTGCAAATCTGATGGGCCATAGTCCCAAAGCTCAGATTCCAGAATCTAAAAAAAATGGGCCCACACATGCATGAAGGGGGTCTAGAAAATATATGAAGGGGACCCACATATAAGAAAGGTTCCAGGGCCCCTCAAATTATATTTTAACCACTGAATTCATGTGCCAGCAATTCCCCTCTGTCTTATGTGTTGGACAAACTGAATTGTCTCTGCACAAAAGAATAAATGGAGACAAATCTAACATCAGAAATGGCAACATTCAAAAACCAAAAGGGGGACACCGCAATCTCCCTCCTCACTCTGTGAAAGACCTTTCCATTACAGTACTTACACAGCTAATTCCAAGTCAAAGATTCAAATAGAAACTGCAGAGTTAGAATTCATATACAAATTCAGTACCATTTGAATAGAAATATGGGCTGGCTTTCTCATTACAAAAAGTGATTTTCACTTCTCTCAATGTCCCCACCTTCTTATATGTTGTTCCACACTGTTTGAATTGAAACAATTTATTTGATTTGTTCAAATAGTCTGACCTGACCCTGTCACTCACAGTTCACTTGATTTATTTTTCCCTCACACTCTGTCAATTTCCCATTTTCAAGTATCTGACAAGTGGGATTTCTCCCATGAAAGCTCATGCGACAAATAAATGTTAGGCTTTAAATTGTCACATTGTATATATGTTATATCCTACTTTGTGCATTTTCATTTTTAAATAATTTTCTGCATTTCATTTTTATTCTGACAATTATGCTATAAAATATAAGACATTTACAATAAAAATACAAATCCATAGTGCATATTATCTTATTATAGATCAAAATAAAATGTCTAAGTCATGTTCATTCTCAATTGAGTCCTCTATGGTTTACAGCAGTTATCTGGGTATTTTAATCTAGTGTTTAACTTGGATTGTTTCCAGATCCTGCAGATCACTCCCTCACCTACTGAGCCAGCATAGCCCAAAATTACTGACCTTCTAGATGTGATTCAAGAAGCTTCTCTTCTGTCAGCTTTCTATGAGGCAATGAGGGATCCCTCCAGTCTAGATTTCAGAAAGCGTGAGGATTTAGTCACAGGTGCTTGAATTATATGGTAGCTGTAAACTGACTGATCAGGTATTCTATCCATGAAACTACATCAGTGCAGGACATTCTAATCCTGATAAACCCATGTGTAACTCTGCTCCTTGTCAGCTCTACTTGTTTTCAAATACTATCTTGAAAAATATATCTTTACCACCCTGCCACACCTTAGTTTCTCTCGTACACTGTTATTTATCTATATGTAAAAAAACAAAAAAAAATTAATAATGAAAAGTGAATACCATAAAGATTGAGGGTGGCTGTACATCAAAGGGAAAACATGTAAAAGGGAACTATGCCATTATTAATTTATTTCTTCAAAGATATTAAAAATGTAGTTTATCAAAGAGTGTCTCATTTTAATTTTTACTCTTCAGCATTGACTGTAGGTGCAGCCCTGCAATAAATATTCCCTTCTCAGATCTAAATTTCACTTACGTAAGTCATTTTTTTATTCTGCGAACACATTTTTCTAAATTGACTGGTATGACAAGTTGTCATATTATTTACTTCTGATGTTGAAATAATAGCTCTCTATTTTGTAAATGGGACACAAGCTGCTAAAAAGCTGAATGCTAAAATAGATAAAGGCCCAGAATATGAATTTGAATGAAGTAGAATATTTTCAAGTAAGGAGGAGATGCTTGAATAGCACTTTTTTGGGGCTTATTTTCCATTATCAATAAAATGGACATTAGGTTGATGTAACACGTAAATGAAGTACTACAGACAGTCAAGAATAAAAGTGCAAAATTTTGTTCAAGGCCAGTATTACATAAACACAGACTATACCTTTGTTGCTGTAGATCAGAAGTTATGCATTAATTGCTAATGATGGGAAGTTTGGGCCTGATCCTAATCCTGCAAAGTGCTTTGTTTCTCCTGCAAGCTGCTAAGAACCTTTAATAAATGCTGAAGAACGTCATGGACCACTATGCATTGTCATTTCCTTGGTTTGAATAAGTATCCAAAATATATTTATTCAAATCTCTTTAGCTATAGAACTAAAATTTCACATGGGCCAGCTCTTGCAATACATGAGTCAACAGTGAGCTTTTCTTGCCAAGAAGGCTAACAGAATATTAAGCTGTATTAGTAGAAGCACTGGTTGCAGATTGAGGGAAGTAATTGTTCCCTCTCTATTCAACACTGATGAGGTCACATTTGGAGTACTGTGTCCAGTTTTGGAGCCCCCCTTACAGGAAGGAAGGATGTGGACAAATTGGAGAGTCTCCAATGGGGGGCAATGGCAATGGTTAGGAGGCTATAATATTATGAGGGGAGACTGAGGGAACTAGGGCTTGTTTAGTCTGCAGAAGAGAAGAGTGAGGGGTGATTTAATAGCAGCCCTCAGCTATCTGAAGTTGAGGTCCAGAGAGCATGGAGCTAGGCTGTCTTCAATGGTGGTAGATGGCAGAACAAAAGCAATGGTCTCAAGCTGATGTGGTGGAGATCTAGGTTGAAATTAGGAAAGACTTTCACTAAAGAGGTGCTGAATGGGTTATCTAGGTACATGACAGAATCTCCATTCTTAGTGATTTTCAAGGCCCAGCTTGAATTAATTGAGGGTTAGTTTTGCCTGAAGCAGAGGGTTAGACTAGATGACCTCCTGATGGCCCTTCTATCCTTATCTGCTGTGAAGTTTACCACAGCTCCTCCTGCTTCAAGGAGAGGAAGAACTGTCAACGCTATGTCAACGCTACAGCTGCTACATTGAGATAACTGTCTATCCTATGGTCCTATGCTTCCTACATCAGCGGGGGGGGGGGGGGGCTGTGTATTTATTTAGGTAGATAATCTACCCTCATAGGAAATAGCTAGAAAGAGTTCTATCAAGCTAGCCATTTCTACACTGGGAGTTAGGCTGATGTAGCTATTGTGCTCAGGGTATGACATTTTTCTCAGCACTGAGTAACATAGGTTATTTTTACATGTAGATCGAACCTTAGCATAATTCTTGTCTATAGTCTGTTAGTTTCACATATTGGTTGCAATAAAGATGCGTAAAGTGATTTCAAACACAAAATGGGGCAATTCACTAGAGTCCTTATTCTGCAGCCCCTTTACTTGTACAAATAACTACTTACATGAATAAGAGTTGTCAAAAGAAGCCTCTGAGTGGAAATGCAGTGACTTGTCCATTTTCTTCTACTTTTAATATATATTGGTGACTCCTTAAGTCCCTTACTCTTTCTGTCTGCAAGGAGGTTAGCTAGTTTTGTTTTTGCCATATGAAATCCATTTTCATATTTCTCCTTCTCTCTGGAATGTATCTATTGTGTATTAACAGTAGACAGTAGTTGTGAGGCTTTCTTAAAAACAAAATTAGCAACACTCCTCACAGTATCCTTTGTGAGCACCTCTTCCATGCACCCACGTGAAACATTAAAATTGGGTAGCACAGTGACCAACTAGACCTCTAAGGAAGAGTTAACGCTCCACATACACTTTCACAGGCTAGCCCAATTCCATTCTATTGTTCTTAACTTTCTGCTAACTCATGTTCCATTCTGTCAAGTCTCTCCATTCTGTAGACTTAGTTTTCTGTACACACTCATCATTATAATATTAAAGTAACAGAGGAAAAATAAATAAAACATCAAAGACATTTTTAGTAATTTCTCTGACTGTACAGTAGTTCCAAGAAAACCAGCTTTAGGAGGGTTCAGTCTTATGAAGTGCTGAGCTCCCACCCCCCTCCAAAATCTACCAACAACCACTGCTCCACCAAACTTCCTTCTACTTTCTTTGTATAGCTAACAGAATCCATTACCAAACTGGCATAATAAGGGAATAAAAGTCAAGTCAAGTCAAGTCAAGTCAAGTCATAGGGCTGGAAGGGACCTCATGAGATCATCGAGTCCAACCCCCTGGGAATTGAACCCAGGACCTTCTGCATTGTGTTAATTCCTCCCTCAATCATATTAAATTCCATCATATACCTCTTGGTTACACTCTGACTAGAAAATATAAAGTTTCCTTTTCCTTGTAGCCTCGGTCCTGGTCATATCATAATTTGCCATGCCATAAAACAAGAAAGAATATGGAAGAAAATGAGTTGTTGACAAAGAAGCCAAAACAGGAATTAAGTCATTCTACTCCTTCCGCCAATGAGGTCTTATTGAACATATATTGAACTGAGATGTTCTTCGTAGACCTTAAATATACATAAATGTTAAAGAAGAAAACCATAACAAATCCTAGTCATGTTTTTATGCATGCAGACATCAAGTATGGGTAGCAATTTGAGGAAATTAAACCACCTACAGGTCAGTAATATGGAATAATTCTCTAGAGAAATTTTTAAGTGAGTTAGTTGATACTTTTGACTTCTGGAGGTTTCAGGGACTAACTCATTTCACCAACAGTTTTGCTTAGAGCCTAATGTACCAAAGTACCAAATCAACCTTTAGTACTACTAATCCACAATGTAGCTAATGGTGCAAATGATGCACAACTGATAGCTGACGTGAGCTGATTTGGAATCATGATAGATCATCTGCAGGTTAAAACCACACAGTTGTTGGTAATATATAAAATTTACATTAAAGGAAAAAAGTGAAGTTCTGAAGTTAAAACAGGAGATTGTAGTTTTTTATAGGCAAGTCATTCTTGCTCATTTTAAAAAAGCCTCATTCTTCTTAAACCGAGTTCCCAAGTTAAATCCATGGAGAGACACAGGTGTTGCAATGATCAGTGCTGCAACACTTAATTTTAAACACTTTGTTGCAGGAGTCTCATGTCAACATTCCTCTGTTCTCAACAAACTCCTGTTAAACTCTCAGCAAAGCGGGTGCTTCTGTCTTCCCTCATGCTGGCCCACAAATAATAACAGCCTCACACTGCCACCAGCTATTCTGTCAGTGCAAGTGACAGGTGTCTGTGCTGTAGACTTGAAGGTTCCAAACCTTCTGATGATCCATGTGAGGTGCTCAATATGGTTCCACATGACAGGTTTTGAAAAAATGCTTTAAAAAAAATAAGAAGTTGTGCACCAAACTAAGTGCGAGAACATTAAGGTCACAAAAGTCAAGTACTCAAAAGTTTGGAAAGGCCATAATTAAGTTTGTCAATATACATTAATTTGGCGCTCTGGTACATTTGCATTTCAGTACATTCTTTATTTAGACGGGCACATACATATATGCCACTGGACAGCTGCCTCATTCAGGACACAGGATGGAAGGTGATCAGGGACCAAATTAGAATTTTGTAGTAGATGAGCCTGTTGCCTGTAAGAATCTCTTTATTTGCTGTGGAAAATGGAAAGTAAGTGGGGAACCAAGAATCATAAGGTTCAGGTTCTTGACGCCACCGAGGAAAAACTTAATTTACCACTGCCTCGGCCATAGAATTCCTATATGATGGTAAGCAAGTCATTTGAACCAAACTTTTCACATGATTAATTGTGTTCCTGGCTTCAGATTTAACAAGTTAGGGAACTAGAAGCCAGATTTACAGAAGGACTGATTTGCTACAGCTGCAACTGAAAGCAAGTGGTGCTCAATTTGAACATATAAAAGACTCTGAAGAACTTAAATCCCCCATGTCTCAAGTGGGACACAAAATTGGTGAACACAGACAATTGCTTTCACTGCCTCACCCTACAGAGACAAATTCATATATTAAGTAAAACACTGGCAGAATGATGAAAGCACCATGAGGAAATGAATGAGTAGGTTCTGAATAGGGTTCTGGTCAGGGACCAGAGATGGAATGAGGATAAAAAGAAATATTGAATAAACTACACATTCTGCAAGCAACATCCATCCTGTGCATTAAATAAGGCAGGGAAAAAATAATGTGATCATGTAATTGAAAACTGTCAACACATGCTCACTTGTGAAGCCAAGCTCAAGTTATTTAGGCAACCTCAATTCTGGCATTTCCTATCTTCTGAATTCCTGACCTTGCAATCTAAACATTAAATACAAAAAAAAAAGTTAATTTCATATATAGGCTGAGACAAACATACTTTAAGCTTTTTGGATGCTTAGCTGCCATTAAAATTGATTGTGGTTAGGGAACATAAATCGGTTTAACTCTTTCAAGTTACTTCAATGTTCTTTAACTTTATATTCTACTTCTTTACTCATTATCATAATGCTCACTCACTGTGAATTTAAGTAAAACAAACTATTACATACATTATAATCTCTATTATACCCATTAGTGTATGTGTTTCCTTATTCAGACCTCTCTTCAAGTGTAGAATGACAGTATATTGCAAGCAGTCCCATACTGGGATCCCTGCTAGACTGCTTTATCAGAGTCTTTCAGGTGATCATGCTCTATTTTCTAATAAAAATAGTGATAGACAATACTTTTACTCTTCTTAAACTTTAGTGAAATAAACACCAGTCCAGACCGGATGCTGACAAGGATGTAGAATCAGGGTAGTGATATGAGTGCAGTTAGACAAGTAAAAGAATGCTGACAATTAATAGGTGAAGACTTCTGTATATGAGATGACATACAAAAAACAGTTTATTTAAAAATCAGCTTATCTGAACAGATTTCAAACTACTAGGCATTAAGCATAAATGGTTATTGCATGGGATTACTAAAGGGCTGAGTTAAAGTTGTCTAGTGTTTAATCATGCATCTCCATAATTCATCATATCTGGATTTTTTTAATCTCACCTCCATCCTTAATTTTCTAGGTTTATTATGCTTACTGTAGGGATATTTATACCATCACTGTAATTACGACCCTCAAAAATAAATAATTGTAGCTCCATTTTAGTTTGTGTGAGACAATTTTAAAAAAGTAAGGTGTTTCAGTTTCTTTATCATATGTCTTGAGGGAGTTATACAATTTGATTAGAAACCTGGTAGAGCCAAGATTTTAGTCTTATCTATATTTTACTTTGAAATAGTAAAATGCATCTGTGATAAGTAATCACAGTGTTCAAGATGCCCTTGAGCTATAGTCAAAAAGAATTCTAGCTAAATTATTTGGAACTTGTTAATAATCTAATGTAGAAAAATTAGAATGTTTGGGGTGAAAGGTATATGATTTGTATCAAGATGTCAGTATCTTGAAAGGCAAAGCCTGACTCCAATTTACCCTAAGGTGCCTTTATGTTCCTCAGCACGTGGTACATGAAATAACATGACAGGACTCTAAGCTTGTAAAACTAAAGTTGTTATTTATTATTAATTTATTATTATTATTATTAAGGTGCTACAACTGCAGCTGGGATATAAGTGACATGCATGCACAGGCTGAGTTCTTGGTGCCTCATTCAAATTCTCCCTTTCTGTAGCCTGTGCATCTCCCTCCAAGTCCCAGGCAAGTTATTAGATTTCTCATCACTCTAGCAACATGAAGAGGCCTAAAAGAAATTATATCACTCAATCCCCCTCCCTTACTCTGCTCTAAAACTGTAACAGAGCCTTAGTGTAAGTGAGAATCAGACTCATTCTGTCCCTGTATTTATCCGAGGAACATGTCTTCCTTTATTATACAATTGATAAAGCACAACTGACAAGTAATAATGGTGCTGCTGAGAAATGTGAACAAATTCACTGAGAATTTGGTGATATAAAGATTCAATGAAAATTAAACAAAATTCAAGCCCCAGGAGTACAATTTTCATATTGATAAGCATTGTATTCTGTTGTAATCATTCTGAATGCAAGTGAAGTCCCATTTTCCACATCAGGTTAGTGGGACTACTCATGAGTGCTCATCAACGTGAGTAATGTTTGCACACTTTGACCCGTCCTGTTGCTATCAAGAGGCAAGTTTATAGAATCCATATATGCAGATACCTGAAAATAGCAGAAAAATGTACATCAGTTTCCAATAAAAATGCAGAACTAACTGTGTGGGCAGACATTCATACTCTCCTAGAGAATTACAGTACCCAAAGCTGGAACTGTTTAAAAAGTTCCCACAAGAAAAGGGAGCTTTATTAAAAGTGATACGTAGTTAAGCAAGATTTGGCTTCCACCAGCTGTCAGTTAGTGGTGGATTGGGACTAATGCTTTTTAAAAAAAGGCATTTAAATGAAAGCCGTGAAGTATCTTTAATTCAAACAGTATTCAAGGTGATCCAACAGGACATGTCAAAATCTTTACTTATCAAAATACTTATCAAAAGAATCCAGGCAGATATACAGCAGAATGCAAATGGTTGCGAAATGTTTCCTGAATATAAAATTTACTGAAGGGGTACCAAATGGTTATGAAATGCAATTTTATTACTCCATATGTGGAGTTTTCCTGTGCTGTTTCTAGTTGCTTAGTTTTGTTTTAAATTAGAACTGAATGTGGGCTCATGAGGTATTTTGTTGACATTCTGTATGTTAACTAGTTAACCTTGCAAGGTATGTTGCCCATGGTGTTACTGCTGCAGCATTTTGCTTTAATAAAGGCTCTTGTTACTGAAAGTAAATGTATATGTTCTCACTTTATGTCTGCTGGTACTATTAGTCCATTACCATTCACTATCCCTTTAAATCATTCTCCTAGATCTAAAAACAGGCTTATTGCCATTAAAATTCCAAGTAAAGTCAGGAAGTGTTTTCTAAAACTTTTTTTTAAATTGCCTTTAATGCATACTATAATTAAAGAGCGCGAACATGAACTGCTGAAGAATTTGAAGGAATACTCATTTTAGCTTAAAATACTTAGTTTTATTGGTTACAGAAAAAAAAAATTAAAAGCCTCATTTGTTACCATGTAAATGGTGTAACAGTTTCCCTCCCTATCATTTTATCGTAAGTAAATTGTACTCTAGTTACATTGTTTGTGTATGCAAATTAAGATCAGTTTATCCTATTATAAAATGAATGTGTCACAAGTGTATCCCTCTTCTAGAACATATCTCCCAGGAAACCTGGTATTGTTAATATGTGCGGCAAGGAAGTACTGTCACCCTTGTTTACAGAGAGTAAAATACATTGTGCATTGCTTTGTGATAAATCCTCTTTCTGATTAGTAGATGTATTATGTGTCAGAATGGGGTCTGATCATTTAGGCACTTAAGTGCATGCCTAACTTTAAGCATGTGTTTAAAGATCTGTGGAAAACAGTGCTTTTCAAACTTTTTTCCTTGGCACACAGTTGAAGAAAAATTCTTTATGCCCATTACCTAACAATTATATCTTTCAGCAATGCATGCCAGTCTTTTGGTGGCAGCAGCAGAGTTTACAACCCAACCCAGTACTGGGTCTGACCTGTAGTTTCAAAACCACTGGATTAGACTACTCAGGCCCTTAAAGTACAATATGTGCATGAGTGCTTCAGTAAATGAGAACTTAGCTCCCTCAGCCCCTTCAGAAAAAGATACAAGCATATGCTAGAAGTATAGAATCATGATCATAGAGTTGGAAGGGACCTCATGAGGTCATCTAGTCCAACTCCCTGACAAAAAAGCAGGACCACTCCCACTCAATTATCCCAGCCAAGGTTTTGTCCAGCCAGGCCTTAAACATCTCCAAAGATGGAGATTCCACCACCTCCCTAGGTAGCCCATTCCAATGCTTCACCACTCGCCTAGTAAGAAAGTCTTTCCTAATATCCAGCCTCGACCTCCCCAGTTGCAACTTGAAACCATTGTGCTTTGTTCTGTCCTCTGTTACTACTGAGAACAGCCAAGCTCCATCCTCCTTGGAGCATCCCTTCAGGTAGTTGAAGGTTGCTATCAAATCCCCCTCAGTCTTCTCTTCTGCAGGCTAAATAAGCCTAGTTCCTTCAGTCTTTCTTCATAGGGCTTGTGCTCCAGCCCCTTGATCATTTTTGTTGCCCTCTGCTGGACTCTTTTTAATCCATCCACATCCTTTTTGTAGTGGGGAGCACAAAACTGGACACAGTATTCCAGATGCGGCCTCACCAGTGCTGAATAGAGGGGAATGATCACATCCCTTAATCTGCTGGCAACACTTCTGATGCAGCCATTGGCCTTTTTGGTAGCAAGAGCACACTGCTGACTCATATCCAGCTTCCCATCCACCAGGACCCCCAGGTCCTTTTCTACAGTGCTGCTACTTAGCTGATCACTCTCCAGCCTGTAGCAGTGCATGGGGTTTTTCCATCCCAAGTTCGGGACTTTGCACTTGTCCTTGTTGAACCTCATGAGATTTCTATTGGCCCAATGCTCCATTTGTCTAGGTCTCCCTGAATCCCGTCCCTGCCCTCCAATGCGTCTACCATTCCCCCCAGCTTGGTGTCATCTGCAAACTTACTGAGTGTGCAATGTATCCCATCATCCAGATCATTAATGAAAATCTTGAACAGAACCAGCCCCAGGACTGACCCCTGGGGCACAACACTCATTACTGGTTGCCGGCTAGACATGGAGCCATTGATTCCTACACGCTGAAACCATTGATCTAGCCAGTTCTTTATCTAGCATAAAGTCCACACATCCAACCCATACTTTCTTAACTTGCCAATGAGAATGCTTTGGGAAACCACATCAAAAACCACATCAACGGGTCTTCCCACATCCACAAATCCAGTCATCTCACCATAGAAGGCAATGAGGTTGGTCAGGCACAATTTACCCTTGGTGAATCCGTGCTGACTGTTCCTGATCACTCTGTTTTCCTCCAAGTGTTTCAGGATGGATTCTTTGAGAACCTGCTCCATGATTTTTCCAGGGATTGAGGTGAGGCTGACAGGTCGGTAATTCCCCAGATCCTCCTTTTTCCCTTTCTTTAAGATAAGCACTATATTTGCTTTTTTCCAGTCCTCCGGCACCTCCCCTGTTCTCCATGAGTTTTCAAAGATAATGGCCAGATACTGCTATCTCATTGGCCAGCACCCTCAGAAGCAGTTCATCTGGCCCCTTGGACTTGTGCACATCCAGCTTCTTTAATTAGTCCCTAACCAGACCTTCGGTCACCAAGGGCCTCTCTTCTTCTCTCCAATCTGCCATACCCTGTGTAGTGGGCTAGAAGCTGGCACTGCCTGTAAAAACTGAAGTAAAAAAAGCATTGAACACTTCAGCTTTTTCCTCATCCTCCATCATGAGGATACCTGCCCCATTCAGTAAGGGACCTACACCATCCCTGATCCTCTTCTTGTTATTGACATACTTGTAGAACCCCTTCCTCTTATCCTTCACATCCCTCGCTAGCTGCAACTCCAATTCTCCTTTGGCCTTTCTGATTTTATCCCTGCAGTCCCAAGCAATATCTTTATATGCCTCCTTAGTCATCTGTCGAAGCTTCCACTTTCTTTAAGCTTCCTTTTTATGCTTTAGCTCAGTGCTGAGTTCTCTGTTAAGCTAAACTGGGCAACTTCCACATTTGCTGTGCTTTAGTACTTTGCTGCACATTTGTATGTGCTTTAGTACTTTGCTGAATTGGGACCTTAAATTGTGAATCTGAAGCTGTTAGGACTCGCATGACAGAGAGAGAGAGAGTATAACCGTACAACAGAACTAGTCTGGCCAAAGCAATTTGAAGAATTTATTTGTATCACAGGGTTTATGACAACATATTGTAAATTTAAAGGTGGTATTTTATAACAGCTTTTTACAGTCTTGATGGCTCATATGTTCTCTCTTTGCATCTGGAGAACAGGAAAGGTACTCTACCACATTTTCTTTCAGTGCACAAGATGAATAGGAAAATAAGAGCACATATTGTAGAAGGGCATTAGGTCAGTATGCATTCTACAACCTATTTTATAGTTAGAGATCATGTAACCTCTATTTTCACTTTGAAGGCAAGATGCAAATATATATGCACAATGTAAACAGGTCTTTATTCTGCTTCATATTAATACTTGCCAGATGTAAAGGGAACAAGAGAACACTCTTCCAGGCTACTGTTATGGCCAAGTCCAACCTCCCAAGAGACTTCTTCCAAGATCAATTCCTTATGCTCATAAAACAAATGAGCTTGTGTGAACCTGTTCTTAGTAGCTGCAAAGTTAAACTATGCACGACTCTTGACTGCTCATAGCCTGAAGAAATTGCCATGTTCCATGAGTCATTTTTACCTGTATGCTAATATTTGTGTTTTCTTCTGGCTATTGAACTTGGTAGTGTTACTATCTAGCATATTTATAGACCATAATTATATTAGCCCAGAAGAATGAATGGCTGGTTAGTTATAAAGAATCAATGCTGTTATAAAGCTCGCTTCACCCAGTTTTAGAAGTGACAGGATTTTCTTCATAGTATTTGAAAGGTATTTCATAATTCCCCCCTTATTGTTTCACATGCAGATTTATAAACTAGTGTTAGTTCATAGCTATAGCAAAAGATAAAAAGCAATATCTCCCAACAATGTAATATCATGCCTTCTCATATAACACTTTTCATATAGATAACACAAAGCACTTTACCAGAAGAGATCTTACCTCCTTGTTACAAATCAGGAAACTGGGACACAGGGAAAGAGGCAACTCACCCAGGATGACCACCAAACCTGGGCAGAATCAGGACTTGAACCCTACTCTCTTGAGTAGCACTGCAGTACCCAATTCAATAGGTTTTATGATCCACTGTTTAATCTTTTTGCTGTGGTGCTGACAGCTGTTTGTTAAAAGGTAATTGTGTTACACTGAAGCAGCTTAGCACAACACAGTCAAGGAAAAACAACAGTATTCCTTGCTTGAAATATTCAGTATTTTCTCCTTACATGCAGTGTGTCTAGTTATGACAGGCTATGATAAAGGTAAAGCCCAGCATAAGGAACCAGAAAAACTAGAGATCATGTCTCTGAAAAAGACAAGAAGTGGCATTTTGTGACTCTGCCAAGAAAAGAAATTTGTACATACTAATACAGACTATCACCAGGAAAAGTAGTTATGGGATCTTTTGGATCCAATTTAGATTGCGCACAGAAAGAAGAACCAATCAGATGTTGCTTTTTTTTTTTAATGTTACTGCTACTACTATGTTACCACTACCGTACTACTTTGTAAATCTTGACATCATGTACATGGCATTTTATTATGAGGTGGCATTTATGATATATTGAATTTTACTTTGTAGTACACTCCTGAGGAGATGGATGCCCTTACACCAAGAGACCTTTGAAATACATAGTGCTGTCTTAGTTTATTGCTTGTAAAATAGCAAGCTGTCAGCTAGGTGGGAATTACATGTTAGTCATAAAGACTGAAATTAACTGAGATATTCTGGCTTCTTCAGATCTTGATGGGGACCAGGCCTTCATGAAGTGCTATGGGGCAACTCTTTGTCACAAGATGAAAATGATAGAAACTGAGTAGAAATTTGAGGTTCCACCTACGCCATTTGTACACTAAAGACTGTGTTCCAGTTAAGGGTTGCAGGATTTCACTATGCAGCATAGCAATTAGATCATGCTACCATTTTACCCCCTTTCTCAGCAATGAGGGAAACTAAACATCTCAGCATAAAGCTTCTTGTTAAAGAACTGTTAAGACTCAAAATGTGGTGAACTACTGTTCAATTGCATGATTACATGGTTAGCTGTTTAAAAGAAACCCAGTCAAATAGTATTTTCCAAAGAAAATTAAACTATCTAGTTCAGCAGCCTCCTAATATAAGGAACAACCACTGACTTATAAATTAAAAACCACAACCACCTCTCCTCAAGACATTTTTGGATAAAACTAACCACAATTTTCTTGTTGGCAATAAATGGCAAAAACATATTTTGCTAGCTAGAGCTTAACTAAATGGAGGCCACCATCTGCTAACTGATTTTAAATCAGCTGTTACTCCTAACTGATTATTTTATGTAGGCAGATATTAAGCAAATTGCTTTTAGTTGATATGTTCAAGATTTTTGAACTTGCTTCATCAACAGTAATATGGAGTATTTCATACAGACTGTGGTAATTTTACAAACAATACTATCTGGAAATATTTTCACTTTCTGATGATGGCAGCTTCCTAAGTTATAACAGAGCTCTCAACAGGGACCCAGAATGATTTTTCATACTGCAACTTGAAAAACAACATTCGAGTTTGGCATCTATTGTGTGGCTTATGGTGATGTGGAATGAATCAAAAGTGCCATTCTGGAGAAATATCCAACAGTCATGATTCCCTATATGTTTCAAAGTTTGGATGTTTTCTCCACATTCACATACTGAAGCATCTGTCATTTTCCATTTGTGTAATAGGTGACAGCAATACCTATGAGGCTCTGATGTATTTGTGATCCATACATGACATGCTGAAGCTACATAATTAAAGATCCTACAGATAAACTATGCCTTGATTCTTGAACTTACTATTTTCCCCATCAGTCAAAGTTTGGTCCTATCTGGTATGTGTGTTCTGTTTATGAAGAGACGTTTTGTTTTTGTACCAACACCTACAGTTCTAGTAAACAGTACAAAAGAGAATTAACTGTGTGCATGTCACATACAAACTACAGCTCAGCTGCAGCTACTTCTGAGGTTGGAAGATTGCAGTTAAGAAAATATCTGATACACAACTCTGTGAAAAGAAGGAAAGGAAGGATTGATACTTAGGGAAATCTCTGCTCTTTCCAAAACCAAACAAAGCACTAGTTTTTCCTTACTAGAGTATAGCTATGCAGGGAAGATACACCCCTCTGGATAAAATATTATTCTTGGATACCATTTCCCTAACTTGCATCCAATTTATACTGGTTAAATATTTTGTAAGAGAAAAGGAAGTTTTCACTTAAAAAAAGGAGTGAAAATAAAACTAAATAAAACAGTCAAACCAAATTTTTCATCCTCAGAATATATATATTATGCCTGAACCTGGAAAAAGTTCCATAGAGCTACATCACCACCTTCATTTTGAAGGAAGAGGGATGAAACCTGCTAGATGTACCGGCAGCATTAGTGTGGAACAGGGTAATGATTCCCACTACATTATTCCCCTTCCCACAACTTCACAGAAACCCATGAGAACTTGGGGTCAGTAAATCAGACAAAAGTCACTGCCTCTGAAAAGCCATACACAATTCTAAATGAATAATAAGTCTAAGACAGAAGAGTAGGACAGCTTTAAATGTAATTGTGTATGAACACACTAAATAGGTCCTCTTATTCCTCAGCTTGGCAAGGAAATTTGAGAGTATAATAGATGCAGAAATCTGCTGGTTAATAACTTGCTAACCCTGCCCAATTTGCATATTGTGCAAAGCAGTTAGGATGTGAGAACTGTGTTCCAAACAGTGTTACAAATGCAAATATATCACTTTCACTTTCAAGCATACCAAAGGAGATCAAACATCACACATGCTTTTTGGAATATTAATAAGCCTGGTAACATTTTGTGAAAGCCACCATCTAACATCTGACTGAAACACTGGACAAAGAAATATTTTTCTTGTACAGCATTCTTTCCACAGAGGAATATCTTGAGATTTCTCATGCCTATAGCATTTTAGTAAGGCATAAGATGGCATCAGCTGCAGGCTACTGCCCTGCTTGCCCTCTTCCTCAAAGAAACAGTAATATTGTTCAGTTCAATGTTTTATTGAACTGAGACATTTTTATTGATATAAGGGGTCCTCCAAGGAAAGAAATCACTAAGTTGCAAAGTTTCATCAAGATCAGTAAGAACTCCCATTATTACTCTCATAGAAAGCATCCTCTCAGAAGAGAGGCCCTCTTGTTGAGGCAGGTGTTAAATGATGGCGGAATCACCAGACTCAGATTCTATGCCTGAGTGCCAAGATCTCTTATGGGACTTTGGAGAACCTCCATGGTCTTCCAATAGCTCATTTACAAGCTGGGGATAAGTGCCTTGAGAAATATCAAAGAATAAAAGATGATTGTACATTGGTAACAACATCATCTTGTGAGGTTGCACATGCTCAGAGATGATCCACCAATTGTTACTGATGCGACAGCTCCAGGGTTACTTGGTATGAAGGAGAATCCTGAAGAATGAACAAATTCCCTGGTAATCCTTATAAGAGAAATGTATTCTCACCTCAGTAATTAAAAGGGGAAACAAAAATATTGCTAGCTCCTCTTACCAGCTGGAAGAGGAAAGGCAACAACCAGTAGCGAACTGCAAAATGGCCACTTGCTTCTGCTAAATTTAAAGGGCTAGTCCCCAAATGGTGTGCTGAGAAAGAGTTTTATTAGATCAGAATGCTGCATGGGAACAGCTTAGCAGGGACTAGAAAGGCATGAAGGGTTCTTTTGTTGCACTATGCACTGTTAACTGCATAACCTAAGCCTTCATTTTAAGTGATTTTAAGTTTCTGGATGCTTCATTAAAACAGGTGTAGCCATCCAAGTGATTTAACTGGCCCTGTGAATCTAACCTTGCAAAAAGACGCTGGAGTAGGGTTACCATAGACCACTTTTTCCCAGACATGTCCTCCTTTACAGACATTGCACACTAACTAGCAAGCTGAGGTCCTATTATTGTTCAGAACCCCGGTTGCGCTGTTTGTATTCAAGCAGCTGCTTGGCCACCTCTGCTCTTTGTTAGAAGCATTGCTTGGATCCAAAAAGAAGGGTATGTCCAAGAAAAAACATATGTATGGTAAACGTACATTGGATGAGGTTCTGTGCTGCATTATAGGACTTGCATCTAGATGAAGAGGATAGAGGCTAATGTGACTTTAAGCTTTCAGCACTAGGGTTAGCCAATTCTATAATTCAGCAAGCCCTGGGATCCTCTTCAGATGTTTTAGGGGCAGCAGCACTGGTAAAGATCTCTGCAGTGCCATGGCCTTACCAAAGCATGCTGCCAACAGCCCAACATGCCAAAGCTTGCAAGGAACTCCTCAGGAAGACAGCTTGTGGGCTAGCTTCCACAGTTTCTGTCTCACATTTAATTTTTTTCTGGCCATAACTGGAGCTTTTGAGATCTCTTTATGTCAGGTAAAAAGGTCCATGTCATGAAGGGTCCAAAGCAGGAATGAGGCACTTATCTACTGACTTAAATGACATTGGAATTAGGGGAAGGCTGAGAACTTTTGAAATTCCAATCCCAGCAATAAAAGGGAAGCTAATCCTAAACTCAGATCATTGCTGCCTGATAAGGTGGTCTCTCTAGCTCTTGCTGTTGATCACTTGAGTACAGTTGCTTGTGCCATTTTAAAAATGCAGTGATACCTGACTTGACCTAGGTAAATAAATGTGAAGAGCATATGAACGATGACTTCAATTTGTTGCAAGAGTAGGGACAAAAATCTTGCAAAAAGGTAAAAGAAATCCTACTTTTCTTGGTTCTTCCAGTTACCTAAAATAATGTTGTTCCCAAACTTTCTACTGCCTCCTTCACCATAAATACATTAGGGTTAAAAATGAATGAAAACCAGCTATCTTTTCAAGGTAAGGTTAAAATGGGAAAAGCATGTACTGATCGTTTGACTTAAACCACATTTTTTACTGCCGCTTGAATCTCAGCTTGACAAAATGTAATTCAGACTAGTGCCCTTGGAGTGCTAATATAGCTAGTGAGGCGAATATGTCAGTGTCAAATCTAACACATCAAAATGTGTTTTAAAAAATACAGAAGAAATATCCAAGAATATGGAAAGAATTAAAAACAGCCCACAGCTACAAAATTCCTCTTAGGATATCTGCATTCAGTTAATTTGTCTCAGTTTCATATAGAAAAGAGTCAGTGAAGGATGGAGCATTAACACCTGCAAGCTCTTGACTGATAAGAATTTCACTATATATTATGCATAGAGTATTGCGCTGAAGAAGTCTGTTTTCCTATTTCAAGAAGATTTTTGTTTCCTTTTCTCCCTTGGGTTCCTGAAGTGTTAGCAACAGCATATATTCTGTTTCTCAGGAGCTTTTAAAAATTATTTGCAACCTTGTGAATAAACCAAAAGCATTTAATTGGGCAGGGGCTGTGTTTTAAATTTATGCTGATTAACTGATACTCCTTACTGCTATTCACATGCTATACTTGTCTGACTTGACCTTGAAGTAACATTTCAAAGAGGCGTATGGAAGTAACAAAAGAATCCTTTCACAATTTACTACCTATGAAGTATTAGTTTACATTTAAATTTTAGGATGTTGGGTTTGGACTTTTGCACAAGGCTCCCATTAGAGTTAGAATTTGTATTTTTAAAATGCAGGAAAAGTTACTCTTTAAAATAAGGTTTTTCTTTTTTCTGACAGATATGAGATAAGATGAGGATTAACTGTCAGCACAGAACAGCTGTGGAGGTTTAAACTGTAGTCTATTTTACAATTGTGTGAAAACCTACAAAATTTATAGCAGGATGTCATAGAGTTCTCACTGAAACTGTTGTTTGCTTTTGAGCCCCTTGAGTTTTTTCAAGTAAAATGTCAGTTTTGCTGGAAGAACTTACAAAACCAAGGCTTAGCTCCACATGGGGACATGAGATGGAAGAATAAGCAGAAATGAAGTTGAACAGGATCAGACTTTTGGTTTACAGTTAGAATTAGAAGAGGGAGAGGGAGTATCTTTACCACTTCATTTCTGTAGATTCAGAAAGGAAGAGAAAATAGCTTGCTTGGGATGGGGAATAAAAAAAAAAAATTAAGTAATAAGGCAGGCATATCCTTACACTGCTATGTGTTCCAGCCATGATCCTTAGTCTCAAACAGCAGGCAGCAAAATATTGTTTTAATACAACCTCAGTTAAATAAGGTGGTGAGTAGGCATAAGGAAAAAATAGTCACCAGATGTAACTCTTTGAATTGAATATTGATTAAAGCAAGCTTTTCCACATCTAGAGTGAGATTGAGTGCTATAAACAGGGGGAGGGGGTTCTAAGAAAAACACTATGGGATGTATTGTAATCCTCTTTTCCCATCCTTCTTTTATAATTTAAGATAAACAAGTTGTCTTTTATGAATCCTCTTCTTATTTTTCTCATCACAGTAATCCTTAGAGGAAAGAAACACATACTACTTTTCCGAGCAATATGGACTTACTCAGAAGTCAAATGATTTTAAACACCTAACACAGACCAGGATGAAGTTGATCAACATGCTTCTTTGAACAACTGCATGAAAAAAAGTTTGAAAAGTGGTTTTCTCTGCTAGGTGAAATAGACCACAGAAATTGGACAGTAAAAGATGTGTAGACTATAGGCAATGTTAATTTCTTTATAATAAACAGCTACAAACCTCTTTGATCATATCCTGTCACCTCCATTACAATCTGGTATTTAAGCAAAATGAGCTAAATCAAAGAAAAAACTTAATTAGTGCTTTAAATATATGATTAATGATATCTATCTAAAACAAATCTTTCCTGATTAAAAACACTCATTTTGAATAGCCAGCTTCTTCTACTTAATGACTCAATTTTATAGACAGGTAAGTTGAACAACATATTGTATGAAATCCATTAGGCTTAGCATTTTCAAATGAGGAGGGAAAAAAAGCCCTTAATGATGTGTTACAAGACACTGAAAACTAGTCTGAAAGTAATGAAGCATCACACAAGTTCTAGTTGAAAATGAATAGTAGCTTGTTTTGAAACATAAAGCATAACAAGTAGTTTCCAAATTAAAGTAACTGACTGCCGTTAGGAAAAAATGACATCTCACCCTAACCTGACAGCATTGCAGTTTATTTAAAATGCAAAGAAATAAAATCACAACCATCATTCATCCAGAAAGATAGGAAATTGTAGGCACTCCTACTTCAACTTGACATCATGAGTTATATGCCACTCATCAGGATTTCAGAATTAGGCATACATAAAAGCTTTACTTATTTAACAGCAAACTATGCATAGACAAAACAAAGACGGAGTCTTGTAGCACTTTTAGAGACTAACAAATCTATTTATCACATGAGCTTTCATGGGAGAGATCCCATTTTGTCAGATGCTTGAAAATGGAAAAAAAAATTCAGTATAGGAAGGAGTAATAAATACAATGAAGTAAGTGTAATCACAGGATCAGGTCAGAGTACTCCAGCAAATCAAACAGGTTGTATTGATTAAAAATAAGTGGAACAATAGAAAGAGAAAGTGAGAGAGGTGACAATCTATTTTCTCTCACAAAAGCTCATGGTATCAAATTTGCATATGAATTCTAACTCTTAAGTCTTTTTGGGTATGTCTACACTAGCAATTTAGTTTGAATTAAGGAGGCTTAATTTGAACTAAATTAGACCATGGCAAAACTAGCTTTTCCTTAGTTCGGACTAAGAAATTCCTTAATTCGAACTAAGGAACACTTAGTTCGAAATAGTAAGTACCAGTTGTTAGTTCAAACTAAGCACTTAGCTTGAATGTTAGTTTGAACTAACGATGGCAAAGACTCAAACTAACCCTTAGTTCAGACTTACTAATCTAAGGCAGTCCATGTTGTTAGTTCAAACTAAGAAGTTCACGGTTAGTTTGAACTAACCTGAGGGGACGCTGTCTGTACGTAAGGAGAGGTCTGTCTCCCAAGGCTTGAGAGAGAGAGAGGGATCATCTGGCCAAAAGGACCTTTTGCCACATTACCTTATACTGGTTCCTCCAGCAAAATAACATCTTTTTTTGTTGGTGTAATTATATTTATACTAGGGTATTTGCCAGCATAGTGAATACGTCAGAAGGTGTGTGTGTGTGTGGTGGGGGAAACTGTAGGGCTAAAGATGAATTTATACCACAGAATTGCTTCCAATAAGAATTTCTGTCTGGAATAATACCTGTTATTCATTGATAAAAATGCAATGCTCATTTATTCACTTTCTTTAACATCATAACTGAAGCCTGATATAATTCCATATTGTAATTAAACCTCCATTTTGAATTGCTTCCTTCATTTTGTATTGCCGATCCTAAGTTTTGCTGAAACTTCATTTGGATGTGTGAGCTTAGTTTGGATGAGTGCATGAAGGGTGTGTGTGTGATGGAATCAGTCTCCATCTCCAACCTGTCCCGATGACAAACTGCCAGCACCACTTTAATGGCTGAAGAACAATGCAAACAAAGTCTGCAAAAGCAAGAAGAATCTGCCCTAGAAAGTAAAGGACAAAAAGTCCCATCAAGACCAAGATCAAAGTCACATCTACTATTAACTGATGATTCCTGGTCATGCAGTAATCTAGGGCAGTGTGACACTGCAAGATCCATGTACTAAAAGACATAAAAGATGTGTGAGACTACATAGGTTTGGGCAATGTTCCGCATAGCAACCGAGAGCATCGGTGGACAGTGGTGTGCTTGACAGAGTATATAGCTTTCCTGATAGTCAGGAAGATTCTGTATGTCAAAAACTATAACAATCCTGAAATAAATAAATAAATAAATAAATAATGTCTTTTGATGTTTTCCAGAGTCCCTGTTCTGGTCTTCATAATGCCTGAAATGTAATTAGATAAAATTACAGTAGCACCCAATTGCTCATCTCTGATCCAGATTAAGGCTAATGTTATCCCTATTAGTTCAGCCTTTTAGACTTCTGGATTCCAAAAGTAGGAGCACAAAAGCCTGTCCCTACTCTACCTGAATTGTCATCTTTTGTTTGATATTGTAGCAGGGCAGAGCAGTTGCCCTCTGGCCAGGAAGCAGTTGATCACCAGCACTTCCCCTGCTGGCCTGAGGAGGACTGACCCAAAGTTCTGCCTGGAACCAAAGAGGTGGGCCAGGAGGAAGGGAGGACTATAAAGAGGAACGGAACAGCGAGCTAAAGGGGGGACAAAGGAGATACCTGCTGCATCTAGCAGATCTCCCTCCCAGGGAGGACCAAGGGGGTGAACACTGGCGAGATTTCCCTCTTTATTCACTTCCAGCAGGCATGGACCTGGAGGAGCTTCCCTTGGGGGAGAGTTTGAAGGAGCAAAACCAGTGGGATGCTCACAAGGACCTGGAGGAGCTCCCTTTTGCAGAGGTTGCCAGCGAGCTGGCTGCCCCGAACCTCTGTGACCTGGAGGAGCTCCTGCTGGGAGATGGACTGGAGGAGTTACCCGCCCTGCCACCTGTTGATAGTGAGGGCCTGACTGGGATCTCCTGGGGTACATATCCAGAGGACTTGGAAGACTGTGGGCTGTTGGTAGCCCAGAGGGGAAACAGGAGGAAGTAGCCCAGAGGCAGAAGCTGAATACGCAGCTGCTTGTTAAGGGTCAGTGTTTCGGTCAGAGCCCACTGACCCAGTGGCACTGCTTTGCCACTGACAGGGCCCTGGGCTGGAATGCAGTGAAGTGGGCAAGTCTGTGTTCCCCACCCAACCCCGCCTGTGTTCTGTCTTACCCTACTGAGAGGTTGAAGGCCATAGACTTCTGATACTGTGTGCTGCCTTATCCTGTTGAAGGGATTGAAGGCCAAATACTTTTGGACCCTGCCGTGCCCTATTAGAGGGCTAGAAGGCCATTGGAATAGGGGAGTTTGGTCCACCCCAGTGAAAGTCAAGACCTACACACCCAAAGGCAGCTCGCCTGAGGGCCAAGCCCATTTACAGATATGTATATACTTAGCAAAGCTGGCCCTGTTTTTTCATAAATTAAGAAATGCTATTGATCACAATGGGGTTTTTTTCCTTCCTTCAGTTATTTCATACAATTCCACATGCATAAATGGCAGGATCACCATTCAGTTGTACTTTGATTTCCCATGGCTACAAAGTTTTAATTTTCTCAAGTTGCTTTGTATCATATCTCCTAGCCCCTCTTTTGATCCAAATAATAGGAGAAAGTCTGAGGAAAACCATATCATTTTATCCTAACTCTAAACAGTCTTCAGAAATCTGTTGCCAAGACAAAGGGGCAGCCGTGTTAGTCTAATTCAGTAAAACAATCAAAGAGTCCTATGTTGTGTACTTTTATTTGCATTATTCCCTCTTACATTTGGTAAGAAAGCTACATTTAATAGCCTCATCTTTAGATTTACAGGTGCTTCTCAGTGGCCATTTGCAGAACACATATTGGTGTTATTGCTTCACATGCTCATCACCGAGCTAACAGTTCTAAGTTTCTTAAAGTTGATTTTGAGACTGAACAAAGAGCTTAGCATGTGTAGTCTGAAACTGGTCTTATCAACGTTCAATATATCATCATCATCATCATCATCATCACCACCACCAATACATTCTTATCATCACCCCCATTTGTTTCCAGCTACACTTTAAAGTTCAACCTACTCCAACACTTTTGTATGATATTATTTATGGAATATCGCCAAGATAATTTATTATCAAACATTAATTCTAGGAACATGAATTTTTGAACTGTCTGATTTTTTTAAACCATAAAGTCCAAGTCTTCCCTAATTTTGGGGGGGAAGGGGAAAGGAGGGTGTAAAAATTTAAATCCTCAAGTATTTCCACACTTGGAAATCTTCTGGAAAGACCTACGTCTTTTCCACAGCTCCTTTAGTCTTCTATGCTTTTTCCATGTAGCACAGTTGTCTGTGAAAAAGGAAATATTCACTTCTGTCTACACACTTTCCAGGAGGTCATTTTTCATAATGGAAAACAAGGTAGGGCTAATAATACACCCTTCCCTTGATGCACTCTATTTGTAAACATGTAGGTTGTTGATAATGCTATTCCCACTCTGACTTGTATACTTCTATCACTTAAAAAGTCCATTATCCATCTAAACAGTCTCCCTCTTTTACCAGTTTTGTTTGGTTTATAGAAGAGGCCTTCTCTCCGTAATATGTCATCTGCTTTTCCAGTGTCCAGGAAGGATCTGTCAGAAAGATCTTAGTCCTCATAGGTTTCTGTACTGCCATATTTACTCTCACATTATGCATCTTCCTTTTCTGGAACCACTTTACACTTCAGTTATAAATTTTTCTCCCATGGTTCCTCTAGCCTTATGTTCATCATTTTTTCGATGATATTTCCCACTCATCACGTGAGTGCAATAGGCCTATAAGCATCAGGTTTAGTATATATCTTGGATGATTTCCTAAATGGTATCACCAATGTGTGATGCCGTTTTATCAGCAGTAGTCCTTTTTGTCCTATATCATTACAGAACTACATCAGAATCTTTAGATTCTTCTGACAAGATATATAAATAATGAAGTACTTCATTACCTTTATTTGAAGCTGTATGTTTCTTTTTCTAATGCCCGCAATAAGATCCTGTATACTAGCATTTTTGTTTAATGCATCATCAGTATATTCTCTGTACTTACCATTTTAAAGTTTTCCAAGGTAAACCACCTTTTATCTCATGAAACTCATTCTTTTGATTCATATCACTACTGACCTTTTAGAAGATTTTTAGTGAGATGTCCGCCTTTGCTAAATCAGAGAATTCTGTTTCATTCCTTACAATAACACCAAGTAGACATGTATATTTACCTAAAATTCTATTCATTCTTTGAATTTGCTTATATATTTCTGAAAGTTTGGAATCTTTGTTCCATTTCCCAGAGAAGTTTCTTCAACTTTTTTTTGTCTTTTGCTAATCCTTCATGTCACCATATTACATATTTTATAATACATTAAGTCATTACTATTCTGTGAGTGTTTGGCTTGCTTGAATAACTTATTTCTTTGCTTGATTACTAATTTGCGGTGCTCTTTCTAACAGGAAAACAAATTTCTAAGTCGGGAAGTCTGACATTTTCTAGCTGGCCAGATCAGCTGCCACTGTAATTCCTTTTATTATGTTATAGAATACTCTTAGGTTGTCACTTGTACAGTTACTACCTAAATATTTAATCTCAAAAGGGCCCCAGTTAGCTTTTTGAAAATTCCAGCAATGGACCTTTGTTATGTTTTCTGCATTTTCCTGAAATATTATTTGTCATAGCTCCTAAATCTGAAAGACAAAAAGGATCCACTGATTTTAATCTTGCAGTTGCTCCTGGATTCAATATTATCAGGAAATGCCTATGAATAAATCCTCTTGGGAATTTACCATTTAGGTCAGTTTCTTTCTTTCTTTTTTTCTTCACTGTGACTATTAAAGTCTCCTCAAATTATAAATGGGTTTTGGCATAATTTTTCTAATTCTAAAATAACTAGTTTTACATGTATTGTATGAATGAATCTTATGAATCTGCATGTATTTTTGTTCTGCATGAGAATCTCATTAGCACTATATTCAAACCTTAGTTTCTGCATATATATTTTAATCTAAGGCCCTCTTTTATAAATATACAGACCCCTCTTCCTCTGGTAGCCAGTAAATCCCAGTGGAATATACTGCATTCTGGTAGACTGAACACAAGTTTACTTATTAGCCATGTTCCTTGCACAAACATTACATCAGGATTTCTTCTCATTTCAGAGCCCTAATCTACACTTCCTGCTGTTTTCAGCAGCAGTCAAAGCTTGATCTGCAAGTTACTTAAAATAGCTTCTGTATCTCCTTTTGACTTTCTAACATCCAGCTGGTCTACCTCACTGTCTAGAAGAGAAATGCCTTCCTGTTGACTCATGCTACTCCAGTTTAGGGGCTGGCGTTAATGGATCAATTCTCTGACTGACTGAGTGGGTCTTCACAAACCCTCTCAATCCAACTGGGAAGTTCAATCTGACTGTTATGAATTTGCCACCATCAATCTAGACAAGCCCCAAGATGGCTTTCTTAAACTCCTGTTCATGCATTATTAAACTTCATGCATTCCAGCTAAGAATTGTTAAGAATATGCTATAAGCTATATTACTGCCTTAATTTAAGATAACATGAATGTGGTCTTTTGAGAGGTTGTCCATCTTAAGATATGTATTCTGCTGGTTTTCTTATGATTTTAATTCTTTCATTTTTTTCCTCATTTTCATCATCTACATCAAAATTGTGGATCATTGGCTTAAAGCATCGTTCCTGTGTATAATGGATATTATACAAATTAAGCAATTTAAAAAAAATCTGTGGAATCAATATATTCTGAGAACTCTTTACTAGCTTTAAATAATTAATTTTCTTATGACAACTCATAAATCACTGCAGAAAGCAACAAATATGTCAAATTCATTCCTAGTATACCTACATTAATGTCAATGGAGTAACACAGTAAGAATTTAGCCCCTTTTCTTTATAACATTAGCAAGAAAGAGGAACATGTTTTAGATATTGGTCATATGATTTTAAATTTCAAAATAAATCAGCACTATGTAGGATGAGACGAATGATGTGATCTGTTCCTGCCAATTTCCTTTAATTAAAAAAAAAATTGTAATAAATCCTGGGAAAGGATGAATTCTTAATGAACTACCCACAGAACAGCTACACTAAGAGTGAGCAAGGAATATATTTGTTAGGGATTTTCAGCAGTTCAAGAGCAGGGGCACTGAGGACTTGAGTCAAAGCCCACTAATGCATGACCTTCCATAACATAATGCAATGCTGGCATAGCTCAGAAAATGACTTGGCAACTGTGGTTTAAATAGTCGTATTTTAATGGCATGTATAAAATGTTAAAAAAATATTTGAATAGTTCAGAAATAGAAGTCAAAAGATTTTAAAAATGGTCCTCAGTCAGACTGGTCAGAATAACAATGTTCAACCCATGTTTTCAGGAACCATTTTAAACTTCATTTTAAAGAAAAGTTTCTTTACAGAACAATGTTAGTCCTAGATAAAGACAGGCTCTTTGAATAGAACAGAGGGTGCCAAAGTTAGATGACTTTGACAAGAGGTCCTCACTAAGAGGCAAAGCCTCAAATAGGGCAAGTTATTTGGGATTCTGCCACAGGAGCTGTTGAGATGAAAACTGTCACAAAGAGAAAGGTGGAGAGTTGAAAGACAGAGTTGAAAGGTGGAAAATATCAGTAAACTATTCCTAGACTTCAGTGTGAAGCAGGTGAAATGTTGCCTTTTTAATGTCCTAAAAAGGAAGGCAGAATAAAATAATGATCCTAAACAGATCAAGTGGGACAAAGGACATTAGAGAGGTAGGTTTTATCTGATGAACAACTTGCAGATAGAGAAACAAGACTCATTTTAAGGGGGCTGTTCTCCTCCAACTCTGATATCTGTTATCGACCATGCAAAACATTGATGCCACTCACACAGAAAAAGTATTCATGTACATTCCATCAGATGTTTAGACACAACAAAAGAAGAGATGAATGTTTTTGGTATTCTAGATTCTAATATCACAAATGCACAATAAGGCAGCAAAAAATTTTGTTAAGCCACAGGCAGATGCATCATATGAAATTAATCAAATAGTGTTCAAGTTGTTAAAGCTGAAAGATCCCTTAAAAACTGCAATAGTTTCTCTTATCTTTCCTGGTCTATGTGTACGTGTTGACAGGAATTTGCTATTAGTATCCATCTCTGTTACAAGATGGATTCTCCATTACATCAATTGACAGCGTGATGACCTGTTTGCTAGCAGCAGGCTTAATTGCTCTGCTGTGATAAAATGAGTGAATGCCGTTCTATTATTCATCCACTTTTCTTCATCTTTATCATGTATCCCACCCCAAGTACAAATGATATTGATATCTGGTTCCCCCTTAATCTTGAGCAGTCTGTTCTTCTGTTTTCCCCAGGAAATCAAGTAATCTAATAATTGGAAAAAAAAGTAAACAAATGTCATCTTTCTTTTTAACTATCCTGTATCACTCTTTAAACTATCTGGTGACAAAGAGATTTAATTACTCAAACTCTGTGATTGAGAACAATTATTTAAATAACTATTATAATCCAAGTGTACTGCTATCTTTTGGAAGAACACCATTATATACTATTGAACAGATTGTTTGTGTTGGAAGCTGGTTGTTTCATGAAGTGGGTAACTTTTTAATTCACATTTGAGGACTTAAAGATTGTCTACATCATGGAACCAACAACTGAAAGTAATTCTTACCCTTTTTTTTAAGGGAAAGAAAAAAGGTGGAGGTGGATCTGGGATAAGTTGAAAGAGAGTGACAAGATACACAGTACTTACTTTTCATGTGGCCATTAGAGGATAGAGCCCAAACCTAGCTATAGAATTAATATTAGTTATGTCATATGTCCCTCACTGAATTTTGCAACTGAACTGACATTTGGAAAACATAACATATTCTCACCAATTGTAAAAAAGACAAATAATTCATGCATTAAAATGCAAACTCTAATTCTAATCCAAAAAATAAGGCAGATACTTTTCAGAACATTCACGTAAAATGTAATTGCAGCCTCATTATCAAAAGGCAAGGAAATAAAAGAAGATCAAAAAATATTATTTGGCTGAAGAAATTATGATCCTTCCATCCAATCTCAGCCACAGAAAGGGACTTTTGTGGGTCCACATCTGTATTAGAAGAGTGTGAGCTAGAAAACAGTTCTGTTCCTCCTGTCACTCACTGAGAATATGACCAGCCAAGAGGCAGAACAGAAAGGTGTAGCAAGTTCCACAGCAAGCACATGCTAGAGGTTAAGATGTTTCACTGACAAGGTAAAGAACTGTTCTATCTGACTCCAGGATTGTGCTCAAAGCCAGAACTGATATTCCACTGCCCTTCAAGGACAAGACCACTTTTCTATATGTGTTTCATGTGAGTCGTAACATGCCACATTTTAATATGTGAATATGTTAATAGACTGCACCGTTCAAGACAGGAAATATGAATCACGTATGTCCAGTGGAGTAGTCAAGACACATTGGAGGTACTAGACACGATGGAGATAGGCAACAAAGAAATGCCTCCATGCAGATATGAATTTTATAGTATTGACTTACATGTTCTGTGAAGCCAAAAGGTAAGCTTCACCTCAACATCACTACCATGAAGGATTCAGACACTTGTGCAGTTTCAATGTGTACTTGAGCTTGTTTTTAAAATAATCAACCTGATCTGACACCTTTGTGGGAAAATTTTAAGACTAAGGCACAAGCTACTACTGCCAGAGATGTCTTTGGCACAGCAGAGAAAAATAATTCTGACTGGTTTCCAGGGTCTGAATATCAGCTGCTCCCACTTACAGAAAAGAAAAGGCAAGCTTGCCTAAGTCTACATCAACAATTGCAAAGTTCAGAACTCTCAGGTTTAAACACGCTAAGACTGCGGTTCAGAAAGCCAACAGAGAATCTATCCAGAAGCATTGGCAAGACCTCTGTTTGTGTACACATACCCTCACTAGTGCTCACTGAGCTAGCAAGAGTATAAATAGTTATATATCGACAGCAGTACAGATGTGGCAGCAAAGCCATGACTGAGTCACACTGAGTACAAAACCACGTGAAACTGGTGCAGATGTATTCAGCTCAGCTCAGTTGTATGTCCACTACCACAACAGATAATGTCAGAGCTGCATTGCTATTTATGCCCCTGCTAGTTCAATGAGAGTGAGTTTAGTAGTCAGAAGAATTCCACCCCTGGCTTGCAGTGTAGAGATAACATTAAGCAGTGTAAGGGGTGTCAAAGTTATAGCATAAGGGGTGTTCAAGATATATTGGCCCCCCCTCCAACCCAACATTGGCAGTTTAACATTTTCTTATGCATTTTTGTTGTTTACTTATCTCCTTCCCTCCATTTTTTTCTGGCCCTTGATGTGATTTACACAAACTTAGACTACCTTGGGCTCAGAGTCACACTAAGGTGTAATGAGAGAAGGATATACAATTACATGCTATTAAGTCAGTGAAAAACTGAAGTCAGGCTAGGGGAATCAAAATAAATCTAAGGAGGTACAAAAACAATCAAAATAATTAACAGAGAGACTAAAGGAGGTTTGAAGGTATAAGTTACAGCAGTATAGATTCATGTACATACTTCAGAATCTGTCCCATTCTCTTACTTCACAATAAATATTACTATGCTTGTATATAATATTATGAATAATGCACAAAGGAATTTTATGAAATGAAATTAGAAAAAAGAGAAAACATAACTGTATTTCATGTTGTCATTTCCTAAATCATTCTGTGTTCATCAATAATTATCCAAACCCTGATAGGAGGATAACACTGAACTAGATAGAGAAGAAAAGTGAGGGCCTGATTCTCTAGTACTTAACACATAGTGTGGACACTTATACCTGTGAAAAAAAATGGGTACAAAACATTACTGTTCTGGTTTAGTAGTATTTTAAACTCTCTTTGCACAGATGTAGATCACTGCACAAAGTGCAAAGGCAGAGAAGAAGCTGAGGCTGAGGTTTCATCCATTAAAGAAGCACTTTCCAGCAGTTAATAATGATCGCAATTTTCTGATGCTAAAACATAACTTGTGTTTAGCTACTGAAGTCTGCAACCATCTAGTATGAAGAGTCACAACATTGTGCTTTTAGGTCAGAGGTTATGAAACTGTGGTCTGTGGATCACAACATGTCACAAAGAGCTGGCAAATCATGATTCCTTATTTCCTCTTGCTAAATTACATTTTAAAAAGTTAAAAAGTATTATTTAATGTTTTTTCTATGGAAACAATTACTTAAGTAGTCATAGAATGCTTTGGAATCACAATCAAGAAGGCAGCCAGTTTACAAGACAATCTCTACACCAAATGTGTCCAGTGTCTCTAGGAAGCTATGATATACACCAAAAAGAGAGGAGACTCCAGGGAGACAAAACTCACCAATATTTTCAGGTAGCATCTCTAGAGTATGAATAGAGAAATTACCTTCTACTTACATATTAGCAAGCTGAAGCACCTAACTGATGTCAACCTGTGATCTATAATCTACTACCTGGATTTCAGTCAACTTTCATAAAGAACACACCACTCTTACTTTGGCTATCTGCCTTTACTAATATATTTTCTTAGGGATAACAACTCTTAAAGGAAATTAAAGCACCTCATCCTCTGCGGCTGTCTCAACTGCTTTAATCTTCTATGCACTTGTTTATATGCATCTGAATAGTCTCTGCATTTCTAGTTCGTCAGAAGAGATTTGATGAGATTATGGCACTCATTAAAACACCTAGATTAAAACAGTATCTTTTTTATGTTGACTTAATAAAGAGAATTCATCATAATGTTTGAAACATTGAAAAAGGCCCAAGAAAATGTAATAAATTCATTTGTGCAGATATATCACTGCTGGCACAAATCATGGCCCTATTCTTTTCACCATTATTAGGCAAGAAGGGGAACTAGATTAGGTAGACTGTAGGGGAAGTGGGACAAGTGTGCAATTGGGTTGAGCATAAGACTCTACAATGTGATCCACCTACTTGCTGAGTCTACAGAAGCCTCTTCATCCTAATTGTGTAGGATAAGGATTCTGTGAGTCAGAGAGGGGCATGACCATGACAGAATGTGGAGGAGCAAGAAAGCCACACTGCATAGTGCCTGGGGACACAACTCCTGAAGAAGTCTTGTTTCCAGAGGATATGGAGTGACTGACAAAGCATCACCTAAAGAATCAGTTCTCATTTTCAGATGCTCAGAGACCCACTGGTTTGGAAACAGTGATCCTTTTGTGTCCTTGGGCTTTTCAGATTTGGTGCTTCTTCACCTCCTTCATTGAGGTTAGGCATAAACTTCTACTCCTTTCTGAATTTCCTGTTGTCTCTATTCCCTTTTCATGAATTTTCCCTGAGGAGAGTATAATATAGACCTAAAATTAAAAAAAGAATTGTTTGTTCTTATGTTTGCAGTTCACAGTATTAAGTCTGGTAAAGTACTAGAAGCATTTTTAGAAAGCTCAGTTCTGATCACATAGGCCAAACAGAGAGATACATATTGTAAGATCAGCTACGTTAACGCTCAGCAGCACATCTAAGATCAGAATTTAAATCAAAACCTACAGGTTGTTTGTGCTGGTTGATCAATCACAATGTTTAAAATAAAGAATTAATTCAAAAGCAAGTTCTTGGCCCCTGGAGTCAATGTACTGGGAAACAAAAAGTCAAACCCAATGCATCATCGATTCTAAGGCCAGAAGGGAACATTGCAACCATCCAGTCTGATCTCCTATACAGCAGAGATGATAGAACTCCCCACACCCCAAATAACTCCTGGAACTTTTTTTTTTTTATTTTAAGAAAACCATCTAACCTGGATTTAAGAATTGTCAGTGATAGAGAATCCACCCCAATTCTTGGTAAATTGTTCCAATGATTAATTAATACCGCTATTAAAAATGTATACCTTATGCCAGTCTGAATTTATCTAGCTTCAGTTTACAGACACTGGATAACATTTTACCTTTGTCTACTAAATCGAAGGGCCCATAATTAAATGTTTATTCCCCAGCTAGCTGCTTATAGAATGCAATCAAGTCACCTCTTAAATGCCTCATTTAAACTAAACAGATTGAGCTCCTTGAGACAATCACTATAAGGCATGCTGTTTTCTAATCCTTTAATAATCTTGTGGCTCTTTTTTTGAATCCTTCCCAATTTATCAACATCCTTCTTGAAATGTGGGCATGAGAACTGGATGCAATATTCCAACAGCAGGTGCATCAATGCAATTATAGAGTAAAATAACCTTTGTACTCTTACTTGAGATTCCCCTGTCTAATTACCCAGCATGACCTCCAACATCTTTTTAAGAAACATTACTTCCCAGGATACAGCTCCCATCATATAAGCATTCCCTACATTTTTTGTCCCTGGATGTATTCTGTCAGATTCATCAGTTTTTAATGATTTTAAGACATTCATGAACTCATATCAACTGTGTCAGCTGGGAAGTGTTAATAGTTTGTTTTTCAGCCCTGTTTAAAGTCCACAAAACAGACTTCTTAATGATTTAACTATTATTGGCCTTAAAATGCATTCTGGTTTGAACACGGATAGAGTTAAATGAGAACCACTTATATAACACTCAGATGTTCTGGCTGCCTTAAAACTCCAGTTATGTAACAGTTTTTGAAAAAGCTAATACAGACTGGTATAAGAATAGAGTAACCTTTTCTCAGGCGTTGCCATAGCAACTCTCTTGAACATCATTTTAAACAGAACTTCAGTATTCTTTTATTACATATGAGTTTATCTTACTGCTTTGGTTTATAATACAAGACAAAATGTGGCAAAATACAAGTTAGATATTGTAATGTTATTCTCCGCTACTAAATTTTATTTGCATATAAACAATAATACACTGTACTCTGTACAGAAATAGTAGATACACAGATATTTGTGCAAGTAAGAAGATATATATATTTTGTGTGTTGTCTATATAGTAGGTGACAGCATTATGCTATTTTGAGCCCCATTGTTTCATAAGAGAAGCATCCAGCATGATAAACCTTAAAGAAATAGTACTGTATTCTATCCATGAAGCCTCACATTTGAAACATTAAGGATAAAAATATCCCACTGCCATTCATGATTTTCATCATTTATACTGTTAAATTATTGTTGTGGGGTTTTTTTAGTCATTTCCCACTTCCAAAGGGGTAGCTGTGTTAGTCTAGTTCAACAAAACAAACAAGGAGTCTTGTGGCACTTGTTAGTCCATAAAAGTGCCACAGAACTCCTTCGTTGTTTCCAACTGTGCACAGAGGAGCCGATTGTGCTGTTGCTCATCTAATAAGGCACAATGTAAGATGACTTCTGCTCTGAGCAGCTTCTGACTTCAAACCAGATGATGTTGGTGAAATTGTTTATATTTTACAATCCAGCTCCAAAATTTTAAACACTTTACTACTCCCTTTTAATACTGTTCACCTATGCTGTGCTGACAAACTTTTAAAAATAGGAGTTCTTCCTCAGAAAGATTTTGCAGATAATAGTAAGACTTAAGAAATGTAGATGCACTGTAATTAATATCCTTTATCAAGTGATTCTTCAATTTGTTAATACAGTGTTTACCACTAAAAACCATAAGTCTGTGTGGAGTGCCTACAATGAGAGCCACATATATTAACACCATTACAAAGAACTTTTGAAAATTATTTGTGTAGTGATAGAGTCTATCTTGCATCCTGCCAACAAGGAACTTTGGCAACAACAGCACTCAGTTGTGCTTGTGCAGACCTTAAAGAAGGCCTCCATAATGACTGTTTACTGTGGAACATCAGGCAACTACCATATAAGTGAAAAATGAGATACAAGCACGCTTCTGAGAGCTGCACATAATGCTGAAAACTGGCTACT
This sequence comes from Podocnemis expansa, assembly GCA_007922195.1. NCBI lineage: Eukaryota > Metazoa > Chordata > Testudines > Podocnemididae > Podocnemis > Podocnemis expansa. The sequence goes on from ML681966.1 coordinate 26,848,100, forward strand.
GGATTTAGGCAAGGTTATTCAATGCATACTCTTTAATGAAGACTCTACTTTTAGTCTTTCTTGTTTTATTCTTGTTAGTCTAAAATGTAATTCTAAAAGAAAGTCTGTTTGTTTTTGTATATGGAAAAGTGTTACACTGAACCTTGAACACTAGAGATCTGTGTTTTAAGGGAATACCTCTAAAGGCTTTACAGCTCTCCATCCCGATGAAACTATTTGAACAATAAATTGCATTTTCTCTGTAGAACATTAATAAAATTTTGGGAGATGCCACTTATTTCAACTGCAAATTATGTTTTAAAAGTACAGTTGCTCATAGTACTGATAATCTGAATAATATAAAAAATACTAACAAACACTATTAGATTACTACTATTAAATAGGAAAAAAAAAATCCCATACATCATTCACTAAAATACAAGAACTATTTAGTTCCTCTTCCCTGAAATAGTACCAGACATGTTTTTGTCTTCTGCTGTCTCACAAATCCTTGGTTTAAAAAAAAAAAAAAAAAAAGAAAAGAAAAGAAAAAATCATTTACAAATTAGCAACAATGCTTCTGAAACCAGGCCCAGTGAGATGCCACCCTCTATTGAGGAGCTGTCTGAAAATGCATTACCAGCTTTAATTTGATGTTTACCTTTTAGGTAAATACAATCTAAGCCATTACTGGGCCACCACAGTCCATCAAGTTAACTACCTCATTTAGAGTGTTTTTCTGCTGTAGCCACTAAAAAAATGTAATAGGAAAAACAAAGTTACAGAATTGAATCAGCCCTTTCAATTATTTCTCTCCTGAGTTAATATGAGCGTAACTAATTATGTTATGATGATGCGCATGCTTAGCTGCCTGCAGGACACAGTCAACAGATACAAGTTTACATTACTTTGTTTAGACTTACAGTGATGCTGCTGCATTGGAAAGGAAGATCTAAAAAAAAGTAATCTCTCTAAGAACAAATTACTTGCAACTTATCAGTATTCTGGAGCTATAGTTGCATTTGAACCACTCTATTTTCTCCCTTACAGTTACTGAAGACCATTTCATAGTCTGTGGCCTAACATTTCAATGAATTGAACACATTTATAAAAGATGCTTGCTGTTTGAAACAGCGTGTATACATTAGACTTTTATGGTCCCATCAGATTCCACTTTTGAGTTGCACGAAGGGGTCATTCCAACATGAAATCATTATAGACCAAAACCCACTTAAGAGATTTTTAATATACTCTGAGAAAGGTAAACAGGTACAAGTCAAAACATGGGCGAGATACCAATGACTTACAGACCAGTGAGTTTGCCTTTTCAGTAAAGCACTACATTCAAGCTTAGCAAAGTGTCACCCTTATAGGTATTATAAACAGATCAGTCCTTCAAAGAGTGTTAACTATTTCATATTTTGACCTGCCTGGGTGATTGAGAAATTATCAGCACTTCTCAAGACAACCAGAAAAATCAGTCAATCAAAAACAGTATTAGCCATGGCATACCCTTTTCATTAATGCTGTAGAAAGTCCTATTGCACTATTTGCAGATTTTTCAGTTAGCTTGGAACCAAAGATGGTTTTACATGTAACGGATTGCATTCAACATAATTAGAAACACCACACTCTTAAAACATAACAAAACAAACACTGTGAAAGAGTGAAAATTATTAGGACAATCTAAAGACATTATTTGTCTGAAACGGAAATGATTTTTATAACTTTAGCTGAAATGAGTGTAATAAATTCCAGTTTGAGACAAAATACATTATTTGTATGTATATTTAAGCAAACATTGCAAAATGTTTTCCCCAAATGTTTGTTCAAATCTGATTTTTAGAGCCCTGAAAAACCGCGGGTATCTGCTGCAGATCCGCAGGTATCCGCATCCGTGGGTGCGGATAACCGCAGACCCATTGCTGCGGATCAACTCACGGATGCAGCTTCTATTGTTACCTTATCACACTGTGATCCATTGCTGAAACTGCTGCCTGCAGCATGCCAGGGAAGCAGGAAGCGCTCTGACCAATCCTAGATTGTGATCTGCCAGCCAATCAGAGTCTCTAGGTGGGACTTGGAGACTCACTGCTGGCCTTTGATTGGCTCATTCCCCTGCCTGCTTCTTCCTTTTCTTGCTTCCAGTTGGCAAGCCGTTGCTGTCAATCAGAGATTTCATAGGTGGGCAAAGAAATCTGATTGATAGCACAGCATGCGAACCACAAACAAGAAAGGAAAAAGTGGGTGGGACCCATGTGAGGAATGAACCAATTAAAGGCTGAATAGTTGTATGTGAGCCCAAGCTCGGTTGCAGTTGCGGTTACAGATGCAGCTAAACCCTGGCATGCGGATTTCGGATCAGATTAATGTTATCACTGAGCGGAAGCGGACTGGATGCGGTTCCACATTTTTTTTATCCGCGCAGGGCTCTACTGATTTTGTTTTTTACTTCAGCTCTGTTGGTGCCCTATTTATGATTTCTTTTAATAAACGTTTGTGCAAATCAACTCAGCTACACAAATAAACATGGCAGACAAATGTTACGTTTACATGCTCAAATGTTCAGATCAAGTGAATTTACAATTTGCTTTCTACAGGGGCATGGCATTATCAGACGGCAGAGTTTTGATCTGGGAGCCCTTTTAGTGGAAATAAATATCTCATTGCTACCTTAATCATCTGCTTATAACACACCTTAAAACTATTCTCTATTCTTGGAGCTGGATTTAATTAAATAGCGCTTATCAGAGCAGTAATTTTTCTTCTGGACTAACACCAACAATCTTTAGTTCCACATGCTTCATCAAGAGAGAATCAGCTCCAAATTACTATGGACTGTAAAGGGAAAGAACAACTCAATTATTTAACTGTTGGGGCCACTGAATATGAGCTTTCAATACCAAAGAGAATATATTCTGTATTTTAGGAAATACTTGTTCTTCCTCCTAGCAGGCAAATGAGAGAGAAATTACATGATAAATCACACTGGCTATGTCTACACTTAGCATATCAATGTGAATTACTGAATTTGAATTCAGTCAATTCAAATTGACATGGCCACACCAGAAACTCCAATTCGAATTGGCATCTCAATGGACTGGATTTGCCAGTTTGAATGGGGGGGGGGGAGCACCATGGGAAGTGTGGCAAGATGGCCGCAGAAAAGGGCCACTGCCACAGCCAATCACATAAAAGTGGGAAGTTGCCTCAGCCCCCTGCCCATTGTGGCTGGCAAGAGGCAGAGCCAGCAGGTCACGGACCGAGCCCAGCTCCTGCAGCTTGCTGCTGAGGTGCCCAGCACCCGCAAAGTCTTGACCAGTGCTCTGGTTGCCTCTAGCATGGTCTTACTGGACCCTGGCAGCATGGAGACAGGCACCAGCACCTCCACCATGCTGGCTCGGCCTGCTGCTGCAGCCACCCTTCTGCCATCCATGCCCCGTGGCTTGTGGATACAGGAATCCAGCACTGACTGGTGGCACCTTGTTGTCCTGACCAGCTGGGACGACAAGCAATGGAAGCAGAACTTCTGTATGAACAGGCAGACATTCCTGGAGCTGGTCCATGAGCTTGCCCCAGAGCTGCAGAGAAAGGACACCCGCCTTAGACACGCCATGCCTGTGGACAAGAGAGTGGCCATCGCCCTGTGAAAGGCGGCCACCCCGGACACGTACTCATCAGTGTTGCACCAGTTCAGGGTTGGAAAGGCCATTGTGGGGGCTATTCTCCTGCAGGTCAGCAGGGCAATTAATGAGGCCCTGCTGCCCTACCTGGTTACTCGTGGGAACCTGCAAGAGACCCTGCATGGACTCTGTGCCCTCAGATTCCCCAACTGCTTGGGCATCCTTGATGCCATCCAAGCGCCACCACTCCAAAGCATGGAATACCAGAACCGGAAGAGGTATTTCTCAATGCTCCTGCAGGCCCTGGTTGATCACTGGGGCCTCTTCACAAACATCCACATTGGCTGGCTGGGGAGGGCGCACAATGCATATGTGCTGCGGAACTCGTCCCTGTACAAGTGAATGCAGCCAGGCACCTTCCTCCCACAACATGACATGCCTGTCTGCAACGTGCAGGTGCCCCTCCTTCTCGTGGGGGATGCTGTCTACCCCCTCCTGCCATGGCTTATGAAGCCAAACACAGGCCACCTCAATCCAGGCAAGGAGCTTTTCAACAGAAGACTGAAATAGCTGTCGCCAGGTAGTGGAGCGTGCATTTGGGAGGCTCAAAGCCAAATGGCGGTGCCTTCTAACGCGCCTCCACCTTGCGGAACAGATCATCCCAGGGGTCATCAGCACCTCTGTCGCCCTGCATAATGTCTAGAAACTGTGGGACAACAGAGTCCCAACCCTCTGGGAGGCTGAGGCCGAACTACTCACTGCACATTTCCAGCAGCCAGGCAGAAGCCAGAGTGGGTGCAGTGAAGAGCACACATCATCCGTGAGGCACTCAAGGACAATGTTCCTTGCGGAGGAGCCCGAAGGACCCACGCCTGCCACCAGATGCCCTCACCAGCCGCACCCCACACATGCCTCCCCCACACACCTGCACCACCCTAACCCCCCCATCCCCAAATAAAGACATGAACATAAAACATTTTTAACATGTTTTATTTAAAGGGGAATGCAGAGGTTGAGGGCAGGGAGGGACTTTGAGAACTGGGAGAAGGGGGGACTTGGGGGAGAACTGGGAGAAGGGGGGGACTTGGAGGAGAATGGGGGATATGAGTCATTTTAAGGGTCAGGATGGGGGGCAGTCCCAGTCCCATGCGGAGGGTTCCCCTCAGCCTTCCCTGCGGCCACCCCGGATGCGGGGACGCCAGTGATGAGAGATGCGGGGGTCTCTGGGTGGGGCTTCCTGGGCAGCAAGGGGAATAAAATGGTCCACCAGCTGACTCAGGCTGTCTGCCATGCCCTGGAGGGCTGCCCCAATGGTCAGAAGTGGCTGGCTCATGCAATCCAAGGCCTGGCTCTGCTGCTCGTGGGTGATGGTGTGGCACTCCTTGAGGTCAACAGCCCATTGCAGCAGCTGGAGGGCAGATTGCTGGTAGGCTGACATCTGCCCCCACCAGGCCTGCACACCCTCTTTGGCCCCCTGTCCCAGGCAGATGAGTTCCAGGAGGAGGTCATCCTGGGTCCTATGTATCCTCCTCCTGCACCTGGCAGTGGCTGGTTGGCTCACTGAGGCAGGGCATTGGCAGCTTTGATGAGCTGTTGGGGCAAGACGAGACCACTGTTAGCCCCAGCAGCTGCCTAGCTAGTGCTGTGTGTGGGCTGACAGAAGCAAGCAGCTGTGCCCTGGCTGTCCCCATGCCTCCCAATCAATGTCCTGCAGGACACAGCCCCTAAGGTACCCCTGGCTGTGTTGTGCTGCCTGGGTTAGGCATGGTGTCCTCTGTGGTGGGCAACACTCAGGCCTGCGCTGCTCTCGGAGCATGTCCCGAAGCCATGTGCCAGCAGCTTAGGCTGCATGCTGTCTGCTTGGTGCTGCCACTACTGGTTCCTCCGCTCCCCCTGCTGACGTGCCCCCACCCTGCTTGACTGAGCTTTTCCCATGCCACATGGGTCCCCTGGGCTGTACCTCAAGAGACTGCCTCTGTGCCTCCCCTGTGTCCGGGACCTGCCTGTCCCCAGGCCCTATCCACCCACCCTGCCTGTGACAGGGAGGTGATGCCATGGCTCCGTGGAGGAAGGAGGGGGCCACTTACCCACAGGTCTCAACATTGTCCAGTGGGACATGCCCTTTCCAGGGTCTCCCTCTGTGGTGGTGCCCTCCTCCAGCACCTCTGGGTTGAGGGTGCCTCATCTGTGCCGTGGAACAGCTCAGGGCTGGGGGCTGCCATCTGGACAGGTGGTGGCTCCTCTGCTGGGCTGCTGACGTTGACCTCCACGGGGACGTTGATGCCTGCTGCTTCCCCCTCTTCAGCAGTGGATGCAGTGGGCATGTCGCCACTGTCCACTGTGGTGGAACGCAGCCCAGAGGGTTCATCTCTGAGGAACTGATCCAGTTCCTTGAAGTAGGAGCATGTGCCTCCCTGCTCTGGCCCCCAGACAAGGGTGTCACAGGTGCTGGACACCCAGGGAACATGCCCCAAATCCCAGCGTTTGTGCCCCGGATCTGGTGGGGCCACCCCTCTCCTGGTCTCCGGCCCAATTAGGCCAGAAATCTGGGACCCAGCCACCGGGGGTCGCGGTGGCCCCATCCTTGGCTAGGGATCCAGGGCCCAGCCGCCTGCAGCAGTGGCAGCCCCGTCCCCGGCCAGGGATCCAGGGCCCGGCCAGCCATGGCCGTGGCGGGGAATCCGGGGCCCAGTCGGCTGTGGCCGCAGCAGGGAATCCGGGGCCTGGCTGCCCGCAGTGGCGGGGCCCCGTCCCCGGCCGGCGATGCGGGACCCAGCCACCCGCGGCTGCTTCCAGCCCTGTCCCCAGCCAGGGATCTGGGGCCTGGCCGCCCGCGGCTGCTTCCAGCCCCATCCCAAGTGTGGGGGAAGGGTGCAGTGCCTGAGAACAGTTCCCCTTCCTGGTGCCAAGCACCCCGGGAAGGAGAAGGGAAAAATGCAGTCAATTCGAAGTGAGTAATTCAAATTGACATGGGCACATTGCGTCAATTTGAATTACTCACTTCAAATTTACTGTGACTTCAAAGTCAAACGAGGTTTGACTAATTCAAAGTCAGCTTTCATCAATTCAAATTGAGGAGTGCCTCAGTTTGAATTGATGAAAGCAGGTATGTCCATGCACTTAATAGAATTCAAACTGATGACAATCAATTCGAATTCTGCTCTGAGTGTAGACATACTTATTGCTATGATTCATGTTGATATTATTCCTTTGATATAATGGTAATAAATTACTCAAAGTACATTTAAATTGAGCTCTTATAAACTCTACTGCCTAGCAGCTAGTCTCTTACACACACATTGTGTAAACTTAAAAGAAAAATCTTATTTGGAAACATTTTACACCTACTTTGCATTCACTGTTCATGGGGTAAGTGATGACCCAAAGTGCCTAGTCATGGAAAAATCAGCCTCTTAATATTTAATCACACATTGAAGGTATAGAAAAATCATGTATCATCAAAATTAAATAGTACCACTGCATGAAGATATGTATTAGAACCCATCATATCAGACCTAGGTACTAAAGAGGGCTGACCTTGGACTGATGAAATCTGAACAACCCACAGAGCTAATGTGTTGCTACAGGGCGAGAAAGCATCAATATCGTTGTTGCATCTCCTTCTGCCACCTGCAATAACATTGTTCCAGGCCAGGGTCTAGGGCAGGGGTGGCCAAACTTACAGAACTCAAGAGCCGCACAAGTCAATTATTAAACCTTTGAGAGCCGCACTGAGGCATATAACCATATATTTTTACCTACTCCAAAATTACTAAGCTTAAAATTCATTAAACACTTTAATTTTATCATAAAATGTGGGCAAATATTGACCCACTAATGGCAGATTCTAATAATTATTTAAGATTACCATGAAACTAGGCCTACACAGTAAAAATTTAGCTGTTGCCAGATATAGAACACTACAGGCTTGTGGCAAGTGTTTTTTTTAAATCTGAGCAGTAACTTATCAATGCAGCAGGTAAAGACTCTCTCAAATGCTAATCTCTAAGTATTGCACAATGTTTTGAATTTCATTGTGGAATATGATGCTTCACAGCAGTACATTGTGCCAAAAACTGAAAGTAATCTATGTTCAGTTTTATACTTTTCTCCTTTGTATTTTCATTTCTTAATATTCCACATCATGTTTAGGACTTGTAAAACATGATTTTATTTTAACAATGAGTAAGCTGCATTAGGGCCTATGAGAAAATCTAAACACGCTATGGCTTCTCTGACCATGTCATGCTTCTCTCCCCAACTCCCTGTTGCTGCTTCCCTGCTGTCTCTTACCATGCTGCTGCTTCTCTGCTCTCCCCACCCAGGCCATATTTCTGCCTCCCACCCCATCCTGTCACCTACCATGTCGCCGCTTCCCTGCCAGTATTTCTGCCAGTAAACTTGTTCACTAAAATACTCATGGACAGTGAAGACAAAAGGTCTAAGGACTCAGACACAATTAATTTTAAAATGAGAGTAACAGTAAGGGAAAATACTGCTCTCATCTTAATCCTCTGAAGGGATGCACACAGGGACACTTTTTCAACTGTTCAGAATCACAAAAGATCAATGAAAATTTAGGGGGACAGAAAGTGCAAGATCAGAGCCTGTTTCAGTAAGTGCTTTGGAGTCCAGGCACAGAAGATACTATGGAAAAAAATCCCATTGAGTTTATTCAGTTTTGGGGTCAGGCCCTGTATAAATTTTAAATATCAATATTTGGTTTTTATAATACAAAGTTAAATCTTTACTGGTGAGAGATTTTTTTTCAGAAAGTTTACAAACAATTTTCCATCCTCAGCCCTTCACAACAATTACTTTTGTCTAATGGGCTCAGATACCCACAGAGTCATTCATGAAGACTGCACTGAAATATAAATAGATTTTGACTATACAACCAAAAAGAATTAATACATATGAATGCTATTTAATCAGTAGAAGTATAGTGCTGCTATTGAACTTTGCAGTGAATGTAAATTATCTTGGTAATTGAGTCAGTTATTATATTAATTAAAATTTTCTTATAAAATAAATGTATTAGGAGTTCCTTCTGCAAACAGATGACATACTGATGTCTCAGGCACACTTGTTCAATGGACTTAAGGAATTTTTTTCTAAAGCCAGTTTTAAGCAATGGTGGTCTATCCTAAGTCTGAATCATTCTGCATGCTGAAAATGAACCATGATCCATAATAAGTACTTGTAACATTCTTTAAATAGAGGGTTTTTTTAATAACCTTTTGACAGTAGTCAGTGGTTTTGGATGTAACACTTGTGTCAATTTTCAGTCATTTCTGATGATTCTTATTTAATTCTCAAAATAGAAATACAAGAGAAATAATTTTGCATTATATTACAATGTCTGGAAATGCCAGGTGATTTTTTTTTAAAAAAAAGAAAGTTAATTTACAATTGCTTTTCAGGTTTAAATTGCTAATTATCATCACTTATCTGTAGTTCATTGTAGACTTGTTCTTGATCAATTTATGTTGCCAGTTTTAAAAATATTTACCCAGAAAACAATATAAAAAAAGAAAAGTCTAAAAAAATCATGCACTGATGTAATTAAAGACTGTATCATTATGCACACAGAGAAGGAGGGTAGAATCAATATTGTGGGGGTAAATTGGAGAATCTGGCAGTTACTTGCTCTGAGTGCATGTCTTTATACCTAACTGAGGAGGTTGGCTTTCCCTGCTGGCTCTGACAATGCTGCCCCTCCCCTCCCAGCTCTTCCCAGGCTGCTTTTTCCTGCTGGTGAGGCTCTCACAATGCAGCTCCGCTCCTCCCCTCCCTTCCCTGCTCTTCCCAGGCTGCTGTTTCCCTGCGGGCTCTCCCAAGGCTGTCCCTCCCCCGGTTCTGACCACGCTGCTTTTCCCCACAGCTCTCCCAAGGCTGGTCCTCCGCTGCTGGCTCTCACCCAGCTGCCGCCGCTCTGCTGCCCCCGACCACTGCAGATTTCTTGCCCCTGGCTCCCGCCATGCCGCCCTTCCCTCCTGCGCTCTCCCGGAAGCCGCAATTTTTCTTTAAAGAGCCGCATGCAGCTCATGAGCCGCAGTTTGGCCACGTCTGGTCTAGGGTATACAACACTAACCTCTTCAACCATCACTAAGAAAAATTCAGGTTACATTAAAATATATAATGGAAAGTCCAACACCAGAAGCAAAAAGGAAATAGTATCTATACATGGTAACCTGTCAACAAACAGAGCAGTGGCTGAGTCCAGATCAGATGGCAACATGCCATGAAAAAATATCAGAATGCTTTATCTTAAACAGACAAGCAGAAATGTTTCTGATCATAATTGTATGTTAACACCTGCCTCTGAATATCATTTCTATAGCCCCCATAGATTACTGTGGAAAGGCAACTATCATAATTAGGACAACAGACCATTGTCACCAGTATTATTATGCATCAACAGCTTAAGGAGACATTGCCAAGGCTGATAGGCTCAACAATGACTGACTTACATCTTAGCTGAAACTTGACAAACAAAAAATGTTCATATACATACTTCCATAAGCACCATGTCCCTTCAGGTATACATGTGTTAACTAGATATTTTTGGAAAACAAAAAACATTTACTGACATTTTTACTTGCATTCCTATTTTTAAATGAAATTTCAAACATTTCTGAACACCTCTAATATTAAGGATTTTTTTTTCCAAAAACCTAGCATCATTTTCAGATCATAATTCTGTTCTCCTTACAATACATTATTGTGGAATCAAATGATATTTCAAAGGTCAAATTATTTTATTACTGTTCTGAAGCCACCACTAAGATCAGATGGACTGAACAGAGTAAACTTGTTTTATACTTAGTTTATTTGGTAATTAAAACACACACACAGAAAAAATTGAAAATATCAAATAACTTCTCTTAAGCTGAATATATTTCTTGAGAGCCTTTTTTTAGTAATTGTAGCGATATGCTTGTAGAAGGTTGTGAATTTAGAGACTCCCTAGCATGGGCCATTGTTGTGTAAATTGGGAGACGTGCCCCAGAGAAGATTTAACATGGCTGCTCCCAGGTACACACCTGGATACCTGTCTGTATGATTAAAGTTCTATTCCTTACTCATTCTGTAGTATCATCTTTAATGAACCCTCAAGATCATTACAGTAATCACCTTTTTTTTAATGGTCTCTTAAGTTCATTTTTTCGTAAGTCTCCTTCAAGACAGAGGGTGGGAACTTCAATACACTCTCAGATAGAGGACCCAATTACAACAATAATGAAACAGGTTTCTTCTTGACCATTGGGGGCATGTGTAGGAACAGTTGCTCTTCTGTTTTGACACCTGTTCTGTTATACATCAAAACTGCGATAAACATGAGAAGTTTAGTGTTAGGAACTTTTGAAAATCTGGATGCATCATTTAAGCATCTAAATGGTAACAGTGCTATTTTGAAAATAGGATTTACAGTGCCCCTCTTCTGTGGGCAAATGCAAAGGGCAAAGAGGTATGTTTATGAACCAAAACAATATTGATGAATCTAAGTTTAAGTTTGATAGACTTGAGAGTATTCCTTTAAAATTGGGGATTTCATGCTCAGTAACATAGGAAGGGTGGAATAAATTCTCTGAGTGTTTTAAATAATCCCAAATAGAGTAATTCATGAGTAATTAATGGGACTTTGTTTCTTTGTGGAATGGTTTCTGACATCATCTGAGTTTTTCAAAACAATGTAATTTAATCTTCTGGGAAACTTCACTTTCACTGCCATTTAGGGAACTGTACTGAAAGCTGAAATTGCTGTGTTGTAAAAGACTAGCAGCTGGAGAGAGAGAGAGATTTTATCCTTTCCCCAACAAACTAAAGTGCCAAACCCAAGGTCCATAATTAAATATGCAAGACCTGATTCTGCTCCTGGGCAATGTCACTGACATCTGTGGAGATAGTTTTGTTTTACACCTATGTAAGTTCAAAATGATGTCCTACAAAATAATTGTGTGAACACATACATGTTTACACCATTGAGAAATGTATCAAATTAATAGATCTATGTTTTATTTGAAATAATTTTCAACATTGTTTTACATCCAAATATAAGCAAAAAAACCCCCACAACTGATTTGTGTGAACTATTTTCATACTGCTAACATTTATATAAGCCTAGTTCCTTTTTAGTGCTTTCTTTTGAGTTCCAAATGCTCTCAAATTCTTATTCATGAAATGATTTTGTTCATTTCAGTGAAGGAAAACCTATCTGAACTTCTGGGCATTCTACCTTTCAATATAATAAAAGAATATTTGCCTTTAATTTTTGCTCCAGATTTTTAATCAGTGTAATAACTCTGAACTCTTTGTATGAGGTGCATTTTTATTATTTTTCCCCAAATAGCAATGTTTGAATAACAAATAATTCAAAATAGAGATGGCATTCAACTGAAAGCACAATCACTGAATCACAGAAATAAGAGCCTGAAGGTAAGGGACCTCGTAGGTCATCTAGCTTATTTCTTCACCTCTCAGCAGGGTACTGTGGCTGTAAATGAATTGCTAGTGAAAGCACAGTAGTCATTAAGGAATTTTCAATAGTCTTCTCTTTTTTTTAAATACCTGCTCTGGCTTACTGCTGTAGTATAGACACGCTCTACAGCAATGAAAGGGGTTTTTCTATTGTAGGTAATTCACCAACCCACCTGACAGAAATTAGGTTGACAGAATAAATTCTTCTTTTGACTTAAATATATCTACACTGGAGTTGCATTAGCATAGCTATGGAATTCAGAGATGTGAAATTTTCACACCTTTGAGAGCCATACCTATATCAATCTAACGTTTGAGTGTAAGCCAGGCTTCAGTTTTGCTCTTGATATAAATTTCCCAGATCCACAGATGTCACCCTAAAATCATTTCTGTTACAGCTTTAATTTTGTCCCACATCACTTTACTCTGGCTTATTCTGAAAGATATTAAAAAACAAACAAACAATCAAAATCCTCCCTATATTAAAATACTGGTAGTGCATGGATGGCATGCTAGTTCTCAAATTAGATCAGACAACAATGGGTTAAGTTTGGAATAAGAAACCTTAACTAAGAATTTCCTACATTTAAGTCAGACTTCTAGTGTTTTTTTTTTAATTTATCATTGTGTTTAATTAGAGACCCATCACAAGTGTTGCTCACTGAAACCTGTAATTTTTTGCTCAAGAACAGTCAGAAGTAACGTGTAATTTATCACACACACTGCAGAACTTAAATAGTGCAAAAATAAATAAATAAAACCTTGCAGTTTAGGTCAACAAACTCAGGGTCTCAAGGCTTGAGCTGCTTGCAGGGTCCGATTAATGCAACGGCTATAGGGGCTGAAGCCTTGGGCACCAGCCTGCAAGGGGCCCCCAGACTCCAGGCCCTATGGCTCCTGCAAATCCACCTTCCTTTCTTACTACCCTGTTCAGTACCCCCAGCACCAGAGGGGCCCTGAGAGGAGGGCCCCTGCCCTGCCCGCACTGTGAGGGGGAAGGGACAATAGCTATGCCGAAGGAAGAAACCCTCCCATCTACATAGCACTGTCTACACTGGAGGTCATGTTGGTATAACTATGTCACTCATGGGTACAGAAAACCTTTGTGAAATGTTGCAGACAGTACAATGCACAAAGAAGCTATATGCAAAATTTTGCAGATTATTTTAATATCTCATTTCTGTGGGACTGCTGTTCATAAAATTTAATAGATCTGGTTACTACCGCTTAATTCCCAATCAGCATTGAAGGTAACATTATCTAACCAAGTTCCTTAGCCAGTTGCCAATTAACACAACCCATTATTAGCTGTAGGTAAAAGACCTTCTAATGGAGCATTTCTCATAATCTCAGATAGAATTTATTGGATTAATTTATAAATCTAACTTTTGTGGCATTTGCTGTGAGAAACTGTGTATAATTTTTATCTTTGAGCTCCTCACACTTTGGCCCTTAACAAATCTTAGCTGAGAAACTATTTAAATGATCTAAAAGGAAAATACGCTGCAATGCATTTCTTTTTTAACCTCTGCTGTGGAATTGCTCGTCTTCTCCCCACTTTCCAAATTATTACTGTTCTGAGGATCAAGACAAGACAGAAGTGGGTGCTTTATATCTTCAAGAAGTTAGACATCCCCCCTTTATAATCAGACAAAGTGCTTGGCTCAAAGCAAACTATTAGCCTTAAAATTGTAACAGCAGTTTTAGAAGTTCCTAAAATGTACTCACCAGGTCTCTTGCCTTCTACACTGTATGGCTGGACTCATGCAGTGAAGGAGATAGGGCTATCCAGGAAGCTAAAAGGATATGAAGAACTCTCATAAGATCAATAAAATGCTGAAACCAAACCAAACACAGTTTTACACATTTCTTAAACCAGATTTTCTGTAAAATACTGTGACGTGAAATCACGACCAGCACTGGGGATTGTGGCCCCCCCCCCCCCCCGGCAGAGTGATGCTGACGCAGATGAGTGATGTCATCAGGGGAGCGCCACGGCGCTGTCCTCTTTTGGTGCCCCTCAAATGCCGGCACCCCCCTGCAATGCAGGGCCTGCTTACCGCCTAGCACCGGCCCTGCATGAAATAGACAGTGGCATGGTGCAGTACAAAAGTGCTTGCTTGGGATGATCTGTGTAACTATAGCACAGACCTCCTATGTAAATACAGTCTATACAAACTCGCATCAAAAAGACTTTCATATCACATAATTATGTATTCCCTCTTCATGGATCTGATTCTGATCTCACTTACACCAATGTAATTATTTTAATTTCAGTGGAGTAAGTCTAGATTTACATTGAAGTAACTCAGTACAAAATTAGTATTATATCTGATTCTGTCTATAAGGAAAACAGATAGGAAAAAAGCAAGAATTCTGGTGCAGAGCCGAAAATCAGTGTTTTCCTTTGTCAGTCAGTCCCCTACACGCTATTATTTATTGTTCTTTCAGTCTCCTGGAAAAAACTGGGAGTCACATTAGAAAATGGCACTAGCATTACACTGCCTCTCTGTCCCCATGAGCAGAATAAATTGACACACCTGTTTAGCACACACAAAAGGCAAAGCCAGGAGAAACAGTTTCCTTCTGATCCACCATAGATTTTTATTGTAAATTAGCCTGGGACACATGTACTTTTCCAGTAAAGGGGAGTCTTAGAACAGTGCCTTCTATGGCTGTGTTTGCAGAAGTCCTTTGCTGCCCTCATGTGTTTAGTAAGAAAATATTTCCTTTATACTGAATCTTGAGATTGTCTTTGCTTGCATTAGTAAAATCTCTTTGCTCAGCAGGACAACTGATGAATATATTAAGAACAACTTTGTGCAGAGTAACCAAGAATAATTTATGAACCAGCACTACAAGCCATCTGGTAGAGCCACATTGCCTATTTTAGGGTACAAGAATTATATATTAAAATTAAGCAGATAGATTTCAATTTCTAAGTATCATTTGCAAACACTAGATTCCAAATTGTTCTCCTATAAAGCCAAATGCTCTGCTGGCATGACTTCATTGAAGCAGATAGTGTTAGTCTGTTAGAGAACGTGTATTAGTGTTAGAGAATGTGGCATGTGGTATTCAAGATACATCCAAACAGCTACAGAAGTTTCCATTAGGAATAATTTCAACATTATACTTAAATGTGTACCTCTTGTGTTGTTTCTGAAGTGACAGTCATGCAATTATATTATTAAATGCAAAAAAAATTATGTACTGCTATTTAAAATCTGAGATTGAAAACCCATTAATCAGGAAATTCAAAATCAAAATTCTCAGAGCAACCTGCCCGTTGACAGTTATAAATATACTACGAAGTTACATTGAGTCATGTGACATGATATTCAAGAAATACTGATTTTATAAATAAATATCAGTTAATGCTGTGGAAGTAGTGTAATCACGCACACAGGATGATGCTGAAGATATGTATGGCTTGTTATCTCTTAATGCTGAATAATATAAACATTAACCCTATGTTTTCTTACAAAAACATCACAATTATAAACTGTATAATACTCTTACTGAAATGAAATGACATGAAAATTTTCAAATGATTCCTTTGTATATGTATTTGTATGGATTGATAATCAGGTATCTATCTCTATGGCTAAACTATAAATTGAAATAAATTTATACAGTGGGCATTTTTAATTATATATAAAACCAAATGTATTTTATTAAAGTCCTCGTTATTGCTGTAGTCATAAAATACTGTAAATGACGGACAAAGGAAAAAGGAAATAACTTTTCTGAAGATTCACTTGGGCATATATAGCAGTGTTCCTTTCTGCTCTTCAGTTATTTTGAGAACTCATCTGCTTGAGCTGAGCCGCAGGGGTTAAAGTATAATTTGGCAGGCCGTAGAACCCTTCTAATCAAGCAGCCCCCTTTCCACATGTCTGGGGCCCCCCACATCCCAGCTCCTGGCCCCCAAATGCCAGCCCCCACCCACCTACCATGCATCCCAGCTCCTGCCCCCAAATACCAAACCCCAACCTCAACTCCTGCCCCCCACATGCCAGCCCCCACTGCAGCTATTGCCCTCAGCCCCCATCTGGCCGCTGGTCCCCCAACCTCCCACCGTGCCATGCCTTCTTCTCCTGCTGTGCCAGGCCAACCCCCTCCCCCATACTCTTTCCCCACCAGGCCAGCTCGCCTGCCCCTGAACCTGACCCCCAGAGCCCCCTTACCTGGCTGCAGGGCACAGCAGCTGCGGCCCCAACCTGGCCTGAGGCTTCAGCCCTGAGCCAGGTCTCTCTGAGCATGTTCAGGGGTTCTGAGCATGTTCAGTGACAGCCAGCTCAGGCAGAGAGATTTAAACCCTCCCAGCTCCCTACAGGCCAGAATGTGGGGGAACACCTGCTATTTTTAGGGGCTCTGCATTCAGGGGGACCCTAAAAAGAGAAATTGGAACCAGAACTCTGTGTTCTGGGGCCCACTATTTTTAAATTCAGAAACACAAGTAATTTTATTTTTAAAAATAAAATAGCATTGCACATAAATCAAAAATTCCCTCATGACATCTGCATTGTAAGCTTGAATTCAATACACATTACTGTGGAATTGGCAAGGGAAAATATGCAGAGAGAAAAATTCTCCTCTTTTGGGAAACCTTCCAAGGAGGCAGTAAACTGTTTGAGTTTTATGTGTATAATTTATTCATGGTTATTTCATTAGAGAAATGGAGTTATCCTGAACCTGGACAGGGAGGACATAATGGTTGGTAAGTCTCCAAACCCAGAGGATCCTGGCTGATTAAAATTATGATTGATTAACATCAGACTTTGGCTGTTAAGGTTGAGTATCTCAACTTCTTGTATTAAGACACGCATTTCTCCAGCTCCAGCATCCTGTCTATGGACATTCCTTTCTTATCATTTCTACTAATGTGTCTCATCTAATGAGCAAATAAAAATTACGATGTATGCAACTGATTAGACAGCAGCAATACATGCAAGAATTGAACTTGCTGATAATATCAGGATACTTAAATCACTGCACTCTAAGAAACACACATTAAGACAAAAAATTATGAATCTACTTGTGTATTACCAAGATACAAGCAAATACCCAGGGAACTACAATAAGTTAGATTTGCTAAATATGTATCTTTTTAGAGCAACTGCCTTTTGATCATTTAATTAATAATTTCAGTGACCTTGTATGTGCTGCTCTTGGGCCAAAGTTAGCTATAACAATATCCTAAATTAACTCATTATCTGGAAAGTCATGGATTCTCTCCAAGTTGACCAGAAAGCAGACAACTTGCTTATGAGTCAGCACACCTTCCATTATAAAATCTTGGATACTTGTTTACATTTAAATCCCGCTATCTACTCAGACATATGGATCAGGCATTTTTTCTCACTAGTGCAAAGTATGTACTGGTTGAATTACAAAAAGATCAAGATACTTAAAATACCTGGAATATAAAACAGACTTATGGGCAGATCAGAACACATCAAGTTGTCTAAAGGATGTCAGAGGCACAAGCAGTGAACTCTTGGAGCATCTTCCAATAGTATTTTAAAGAGCAAAGACAGTGGCTTGCAATAATTTATTGTTCATTTCTTTAATCTTCACATCTGAATGTATATTATCACTGATACTATACCTGATATCCAGTTCCCATATTCATCCCCTATTACACATAAAAAATCTGGTCTCCATTACACCACTACAAGTAAGTAGCAAGTTTACTAAAATCAATTCTTGATTTACATCAGAGAATCAAATATCAGAATCAGAATGGTTCAAACTCTTACTATCTCCAAGCTCTTGCATGTGCTTCAAGCTATTCTAGTCAAAGAGAATTACAGTGCCAAAAATAGCATTGCTCTAAGTTGAGCAGCTGGAATAGTCCCTTGACAGCTCTTCTGCTGGGCCAGAATCACCTGAGTTCTTTGTACTGGGTTTTATCCTTTCCCACCCATGGTTGCAACCAGCTGTTAAAGTATAATTTAACAGGCCCTGGAACCCTCCTAATCTCCACACCTCCTTCCTGTATTCCTGGGCCGCCTTCATGCATGTGCAAGCCCCAGCCCAGGTAGGCATTTTTTAGCCCCACCAGCTCCTTCCCCACAAATGAAGCACAGCCTCAAATCCCCCCACATCATCATCACCCCAACCTTGTTCACTTGTGCCCACTTCAGACCCTTCTTTACCCATGTCCTCCTCAGTCCCCACCCCATTCTCTAAGCTCCCTGCCCTCAAGTCCCCATTCCAGCCCTCCTAACCCTCCACCTCCAGCTCCCCCAACAATCCCCTCTATACTTCCCCAGCCCCCTCCATCCCTAGCCCTCACTCCGGCCCCACAACCTCCTCCTTCTCTCCCCAACCTCCCACCCAGTCCCCACTCCAGCCCTTCATAGTCCCCTCTACCACCACTGAGCCCCCACTAGCACCTATGCAGTCTCCTTGTCCCTAAGAACTCCTGTGGCATTTTTAAAGACTAACAAATTTATTTATTGCATGAGCCTTCATCGTAGAAAATCCCACTTTGTCAGATGCTTTGAAGATAGGGGAGTTGCAGAATGGGACAAAAACAAAAGCAGGAAAGTGTAAATCATAGGATCAGGTCTCACTGTAATAGAAAATCAAAGCATCTAACAAAGTGGGATTTTCTCCGATGAAAGCTCATGCAATAAATAAATGTGTTGGTCTTAAAAGAGCCACAGGACTCCTTGTTTCCCCTGGCCAGCTTCCTCAAGCCCCTGGGGCAAGGTGGGGGGGGGTCTCTGAACCAGGGCAGTGGGAAGGCTGGTGCAGTGGCTCCTGGGGTGAGAAGGAGGGCTGGTGGGGTGGGTGGCTGGTGGGGTGACCCCTGGGGTAAGGTGGAGAGGTCTATGATAGCAGTGGGGGGGCCTGGTGAGGGGTTTATCAGGCAGGGTAGTGGGGATGCTGATGGGGTGGCTCCTGGGGTGAGGTGGAGGTCTGTGGGGCAAGGCAGGATGAAATAGTAGGGGATGCCTGGTAAGGATCTATGGGGCAGAGTGAGTGGGGTGGTGAGGGAGGGTTGGCACGAGTGTGTATCAGGCGGGGCAGTAGGGGCCTGTGGGGTGGGGGCTAGTGGGATCCATGGGGCAGGGGTGTCTATGGGGCATTGGAGGGGCTGGTGGGATCTGTGGGGTGGGGTGGGGAGGGGAGCAGGGAGCTGGTGGGATCCATAGGATGGGGGAGTTTGTGGGATCCATGGGGCAGTGGAGGGTGCTGGCTCCTGGCCCACAGCACTCAGCCAGTGGGTCCTGGCAACAGGCAGTGATGAGGGCACCCACTGCCAGCCCCACTCTTACCCTGCAGCCACTGTTCAGACATGGAGGCTACTGGTGCAAGGCCAGTCCAGTCCCAGAGGAGCTGCATAGCCACACTGCCCTCGCCCTCTCCCAACCCCTGGGGCAGAACGGCCAGCCCAGGGGAGGGGTGGGAGAGCGGAGCCCGGTCTCTGGGCTGCAACCCTCTGAAGGCCCGGTTGTTCCACCTTGTGGGGGGGGGGGGAGAGCCAGTGGAGACGCAGGGTGGGATACCATAGCCCAACCCCCAGACTGGCCTGAGGAGGGGGCAGGAATGCAGGGCCAGCCTATGGGCCGGGCAGCTGGAGGGGGCCCCCCTATAGGCCAATTGCCCCGGGCCCCACACACCACAAGGGACAGACAGCCCTGGGCCCTGGTAAAGGGGAACGCACTGGAACACTGCTTTCTGCCCCATTTTTCTACTTTTAGGGACCCCAGAATGCTGGTTCCTAAAAATTGTGGCCCTGGAACAGTGTTCCAGTGCATTCCCCCTTACTCTAACCCCTGATCACAACCATGGCTCACTACTGAACATCACGTAGGTGGGCAGGCTAGGAAAGTGATCATAAAGCTAAAGATGACAGCTTTACAGCACTGGGAAACATCTCTATGATAAAAACTTATGTGGCTTTCATTATGATTACTGGTTTATTCTGAGATGTAGATGTAACTCTGCATTCCAGTCTAACGTTTGCATTCTTTTCAACTATCTCAGCCTTAAGTTCTCAATAACAAATAGTAAGTCAATAATCTCTATTAGCCCATTTATGCAGAAAAAAGTGCAAACTTCAAATCCTACTCTGTTTTTTCTAAGGTGGTGAAATATGACTCATATTCCAACCAAAATGTGCTCAGCTTAGTTAAAGAATTGTTGGTTTTATCTGGTAAGTAACCAACCAACAAGAGATCAGAAAAGCAGGAGAGAGGAAAAGGGAAAAAGACTTCAGTGGCAGTCTGGTGTGAGTTAGGTGCTAATAGCTGTCAAGCACAGTGGTGGCTCTTTCCTCAAGTAGGTAGGACCTCCAATCCAATTAAAGTCAGAAAGGCTGGTTAGGAGGTGGTGTTCCACATGAAGTTTCTTTCTCTTTCTCAATAGTAAGAACTGACAGAGACAGTATCTAACTAGCAAACAAAAGCAAACCTTGGACTGGCTATGGCTCATTGATAAAACCTGAAAAACATTCTGGGCCTGACATTCAGTAGACTTGATACTTATACCTTGAATCAGAAAATAAAGCCCGGCAGAAAACGACAAATACGAAACCCAACCAACAAAAGTAAAAACATAGATGGCATAAGCCTTGCCCCATTTTGGTTTACTCAGGGTTTTATACTACATAGTCCATGGAAAACTAAGCTCTTTATGACAGCTTGTCAAGCATTTCCAAAAGTCCTTGTAGCTCAAACAAACTCAATACCGAAACCTTGAACAAACTCAAAATATGCTGCCTTAACAGCTCTGCAATTTAATCAACAAACTGCCTTTTTGAAACAAAGTTCAAATGATGTTTTAGCATGCATGTGCACTGGGGTCTTTATAGCATGATGGGGTAAATGATTTTTAAGATTCTCCTCAAAGTTTAGGCGCTAATGCATAATTCTTTGGCCTCAAATCCCTTACAGGATCTCTGTTTATCAGGGGAGGTAGGCTAAATCAGTTGATCCCATTGCCATAATGACACTTTGCAAACTAATAATAGTCTTGACAAGCCAAAGGAGATTTAGCAGCTGAAGAACTGCAGCAATAAACCAGCTGGTAGGTGAACTCCTCACAGAGCCACAGCTACCAGGTTTCTCTGCCTATCACTATAATACAGGTAGCTGCACTTCAACAAGGAGTGCAACTGCAATACCAACTCCTTCAGTTTCCCAGCCAGCAAATTGTCAACTGGCAAATGGCAAGTCAAACCTGTGTTAGCACTGACAATAAGAACATGGAGGTTGAGAGGATGTATATGAGAGTCAGCACCCTAGTGACAAATGATATGGAAAAAACCTGAAGTACTCAGTGTTTTTTAACTGCCTGTTTTCAAAGACAAGCTTCCAGAGTATTTCACTGTCCAAAACAGAATGAGGAGGAAGTGAACAACCCTCAGTGATGAAAGAACAGACTCAGGACTCTTTAGAAAGGCTGGACCCCATGCACAAGTCCATGGCGCTAAATTCCAAGACATCCAAAGCTGCTAAGGGATTTGGATGATGTGATTGCAGACCCATTAGCCATTATCTTTGAAAACTCATGGTGACTAGGGGAGGCCCCAGATGACTGGGAAAAGGCTAATATAGTACCCATCTTAAGAAAAGGGAAGAAGGGGTATCCAGGGAACTCCTTGGTCCCTGGAAAAATCATGGAGCAGATCCTCAGGGAATTCATTTTGAAGCATTTGCAAGACAGGAAGGTTATCAGAAACAGTCAGCATGGATTCACCAAGGGCAAGCCATGCCTGACCAACTGAATTGCTTTCTTTGATGTGATGACTGACTCTGTGGATATGGAGAAAGTGGTGGATGTGATATACCATGATTTTAGCAAGGCTTTTGATATGGTCTCCCACGATATTCTTATCAGGAAATTAAAAAAGTGTGGATTGGATGAATGGAGTATAAAATCAATATAAAGCTGTCTTGATCATCAGGCTCAAGAGGCAGTGATCAAAGCTCAATGTTTACTTGGCAGCCAGCAACAAGTGGAATGCCCCAGGGTCAGGACTGGGGCCAATTTTGTTCAACATCTTCATTACTGATTGCACTCTCAGCAAGTTTGCAGCATGGGCGTAAATACAGGTGGGCCTGGGTCAGGCTACTTTGAGAGCAGGCCCAACCAATTGGCCTATCACATTACTTGCCTGATGCAGAAAGGTCAGGCGAGGGATGTGACAGGCTGAATGCTGCCTGCTGACACTCGAGCTTCGGCAGGCCTTTCCTACAGCCATAAACCAGTGGTAGGGCAGACCAGCAGATGCCCGTACCCTCTAAGCCAGGCCCCAGAGACCACCAGCAGGGTAGAGCAGAGTGGTAGGCCCTGAGTCAACCAGTGAAGCACAGTAACAGTCCTGTCTCTGCTCTAGCCCCAAGCCAGCAGACCCCTGTCCTGTCCCGTCCCGTCCCTCCTCCAGCCCCAGCCTTGGAACCAGCTGCCAGGGCAGAGCAGCAGACATTCGTTTCAGCCCCAGGCCAGGGAGGAAGCAGCAGCTTCCTCTTCCTTCCAGCCTCAGCACTGGAGTCTGCTGACAGGGCAGAGCAGAAGGCTTCTAGTCAGCCTAGACCAGGGGTCTCAAACTCAAATCACCATAAGGGCCACATGAAGACGAGGATGTTAGCCCGAGGGCTGCACCACTGAAACTTTTCATACAATGATATTGCAAATATCGGTAACAATAGTGCCATTGTGGGCCGCAGCAAGTAGCTTTAAGGGCTGCATGCATCCCATGTGTTTGAGACCCCTGGCCTACACCCTTGCCCCCTCACCTCCAGGCCAAGAGCCAGCTGGACAGTGCAGTGGAGTGGCAGGGCAGAGCTGCAGCCCCCCATCCTTCTCAGTCCCAGCCACTGCAGCCCCTCCCGTCCAGCCCCAAACCAGCTGGCGTGGTGGATGGAGGAAAGCCAAGACCACTCTTCTTAGGCAGAAACCCTGCCAGAAAATCCTTTCTGGCTACGCTCCTGGATTGCAGATGACATTAAGCTGGGGAGAGTGGTAGATACCCTGGAGGGTAGGGATAGGATAGAGAATAATCTAGACAAATTGGAGGATTGGGCCTAAAGAAATTTGATGAGATTCAACAAGGACAAGTGCAGAGTCCTGCACTTAGGATGGAAGAATCCCACACACTGCTACTAAAGACCAACTAGCTAGGTAGCAGTTCTCCAGAAAAGGACCAGGGAATCACAGTGGACAAGAAGCTGAATGAGTTAGCAGTATGCCATTATTTCTAAGAAGGTTAATGACATATTGGGCTAGATTAGCAGGAGTATTGCCAGCACATTAAGGGATGTGATAATTTCTCTCTATTTGACACTGGTGAGGCCATATTTGGAGTACTGTGTCCTGTTTTGTGTTCCCCACTACAGAAAGGATGTTGGCAAAAAAGAGTTCAGTGGATGGGAACAAAAGAGGCTGGGGGAACTAGGGAACCACAGAAGACAAGAATGAGAGAGGATTTGATAGCAGTGTGTAAGTATTTGAAAGGAAGTTCTAGGGAGGATAGTTAGGTTGTTCTCTGCAGTGGCACAGGATGGAACAAGAAGCACTGGGAGAAGTCTAGATTGGTTATTAGGAAAAACTTTTTCACTAAGTGGATGGTGAAGCAATGGAATGACTTGTGTAAGGAGGTTGTGGGAATCTCCAATTTTATATGTTTTTAAGATGTGGCTTCACAAAGCCTTGGCTGGGATGATTCAGTTGCAGTTGGTCCTCCTCTGAGCAGGGGTTGGACTAGATGACCTCCTAAGATCCCTTCCAACTCTATGACATCCTCTATCCCTCCCCCACAACACATAGCTTATTGCTACCACAATTAGCTTATACTTGTTGAACCCCGAGTTCGTGATGTGACTGGGATGGACCAGCGACACCCACCAATGAGACGGACACCAGTTCAAGTAAACAAAAAAGCTACTTTTATAGTGACACCTTAAACACCTTTAGCCACTTAACAGTGTAAAACAAGGAGATCTATGCAAAAACACTTGTAATCAACTAACAATATGAAGCAAAAATCTATATAGGACACTTATAACCAACTAACAGCATAAAGCAAAATCTAAATGAACACTTATAACTAAATGACAATATAAAGCTAAAAACCTATGCAAAGCACTTATAACCAAGTAACAGTGTGGAGCAAGAAAGTCTGTATAAAGCACCTGTAAAACACCTCCAACCAAACAACAGGATAAAGTATGAGAGTCTATGCAAAACACTTACAACCCGCAAAAGTACTTATAGTTAAATAACAGTATAGATTAATGACCTACAAGAGGGTGGCCATAATAAGTCAAGGACTTTTCTGGCCTTTTACTGCCTCAACATCGGTATAGGCACTGACCAGCCCACCCGACACGTATTTACCAATGGCTGGAAGCCATTCCTCCTTGCTAGCCAAGAAGGGTGGGCAGCAGAGTGAAAAAAGTCAGATGAGAGAAAAATAAACCCCCACACTCCCCCCGTGTACACTGGGGAAGTTTGGGGCCAGCAGTTTAGAGCAGAAGCAGAGTAATGAAGAATTATACAGTAAGAAGGATGCAAAATACAAATGACTAACAAAACACCTGTCAAATTAACAACACAAAGCTATGCTAGACCATAAACAACTATATCATGAAAAGATTGTGCAGGGTACAGAGAAAATAATAAAAACTACACAAACTATACAAAACTCAGGTAAAGCAGCTACAATCACAGACCATATATAAATGGTACCAAGTAGAATGATTAAGAGAAGGTAGGAGGCCTATATCGATTTATAATACCTGTCCGAGGACCGCGGTGGAACCCAAAGTGAGGAGGCAAATCAGCTGCAGCATCTCAGCACTTAATCGTTCGGCCGGCAATCCATGTACACCCCAAAAAAAGGTCTCATGGGTGGGTGCTCCCTGTCTCAGTTGGGGGATCAGTCCGACCGGGTCACGACATGCCTTTTAGCATCCGAGGGTGGGAGAACAACAAGCCAGCTGAGACAGGGGGTTTTAATAGAATTTTGCCCAGCCAGAGTAAAAATAGCCAATTAGGAGTGGGATCCTGGTCAGGACCAATGATGAAACTGAGACCCCAGACAATGACCCCTCCTTCATGGTGACGGGGGTGCCGAGAAACTGTTCAGGGGGGATAGGAACTCACCCCCCTTCTTGTTGACACAAAGCTAGGGAGGAAGAAACTCACACAGGAGATTGAGGCCCATCAGGGAAGATCGATCCTTAACACTCTTCCCCTTGAGCTGGATAGCCCGGAGATGAGACCCATCAGGGGAGAGAGATACTTAACACTCCTCCCTGTGGGCCCCATAGGTTAGGGGGCTTGGGGGGGGGGGGGGGGGCATTATGTCTGCCACCTCTGTTGACAATACTATAGTGCACTCTCTACAATCTCAATTCTGTCTCCATAGGGCTCCCATCCCTTCCCAGTACCTCCTACCCCATCCAATACATCAAAATACTCCACAGTTCTCCCATATATTCAGTAGTAATAGAACTATGCACTGCATTATTAACTATTTCTACTTTTTAAATTTTATTTTAGCTTTTCAGTTACCCTAAACAAACAAAGAGTCCTGTGCCACTTTTAAAGACTAACAAATTTATTTATCGCATGAGCTTTCGTTGGACAAAATTCCCCCTTCTTCAGACGCTTAGAAGATGGGGGAAACTTACAGAAGGGGAGGAAAATAAACGCAGGGAACGTAAGTCATAGGATCAGGTCACACTGTAACAGCAAATCAAAGCAGCTGTTAAGAGTCAAGCACTGGGGAACAGCATATAGAGGAAGATGAGATAAAATCACTTGTTGTAATAAGAAAAAAATTCAAAGTCCTTATTTAGTCCTGAAGAGACTGCAAATTTGCAAATGAATGCCAATTACTACTCAGTTACCCTATTCTCCTTTGTTTTCCAGCCTTTTGAGGGCAGAGAGGAAAGGGAAAGGCAGCTATTTTTGATTAGAACATTTCATCTCAGAATAATTGGATGTGCTAATATAACAAATAACCTCTTTAAAAGTTTGAACAAATATTTGTAATCTAGAGACTTCACATATAGTAGCAGAGAAAGGAAACTTACAAGTCAGACACTCCATTTATAGGGTATATGTTTTCATTTAAGTTTATATTGTCAACAGAAGTGCTGAGTGTCACAAAAGGTTACCAATACTTGGGTTACCAAATATCAGGGAAAAGAAGAACATGTGCTCCTTTTTACTTTCACATCCTCCATCCAGCAGGCATTTTAAGAATACATGATTTTGTCTGGCTTCTTACTTGCTGGGTTTAAAGCATGCTAGAACTCCCCAGAACACCCTATTTTTAGGGGGAAGTGTTTCAGGCTCCCCTAAAAACAGAAGAATATTACATTAATACTACATTTCCTCTGTGTGTCCTCCAAAGTCCTCCTTTTCGTACTTCCCTGTCCTCCTTTCCATGCTTTGGTATCTGGTAACCCTAACCAACACTCATTTATAACAGCAGACACTAGGGCACAAAATTTGTAATGATATTATACTGTGTGAGCAAAGGCAACCAGCTTCATGATGGTACAGCCCATACATATGCTTTCAGAGTTATCAAACAACCTTACTTCATACCTACAGAATCACAATATTAGGTAGGGCTGAAGCAGGCAGGAGAATGTCTTCCTAGATTTTCAATATGCTTTAACAAATACATGAGGAAAGGCTCATTAATGTTTAAGAAAGCAAACCAGCTAAAAACAATGCAATAAATGTAGTTATGTAAACACACTATTTAGTTATAAATACAACCTGAAATATCTAAAAGAGTTACCCACTAGAGCAGTGGTTCCCACCCATTCCTCTGTCATGGCACACCTCCATACTTTTAAATATTTTGAGGCACGCCACCATATAGTCTTCAAATCAACTCATGAATATTCATGAGCCAGTCCAGAGCACTTTGAGTAGTTTTTCAAAAAATTCTGTGGCACACCTGTTCAAGCAGGATGGCACACTGGTTGCCAAACACTGCACTAGAGCGTAAAAGACAGAAATTTACAAAAAGGATTTTTTGTCATTTTCACATATACTCAGAGAATATAGAGACACAGGCACTAATCCTGCAAACACATTTAATTTCAAGCTCCTCACTGGGCCCCTGGAATTCATAGCATCATAGGGTTGGAAGGGACCTTATAAGGTCATCTAGTCCAACCCCCTGCTAAAAGCAGGATAACCCTCACTAAACCATCCCAGCTAGGGTACTGTCTAACCCAGCGGTCTCAAACACATGGCCCATGGGCCACGTGCAGCCCCTAAAGCTATTTCCTGCAGCCTGCAATGAGACTATTTTTTACTGATATTTGCAATATTGTTGTATGAAAAAGTTTTAGTGGTGCAGCCCTCAGGCTAACATACTAGTCCTCAAGTGGCCCTTGTGGTGATTTGAGTTTGAGACCCCTTGTCTAACCGGACCTTATCTATCTCCAAAGATAGCCATTCCACCACCTCCCTAGGCAACCCATTCCAATGCTTCACCACCCTCCTAGTGGGAAAGTTTTTCCTCATATCCAGCTTTGACCTCCCCAGCCGTAACTTGAAACCATTGCTCCTTGTCCTGTCCTCTGTTAATACTCTGAACAGCTGAGCTCTCTCCTCCTTGGAGCATCCCTTCAAGCCTTGACCTCCCCAGCTGCAACTTGAAACCATTGTTCCTTGTTCTGTCCTCTGTTACTACTGAGAACAGCCAAGCTCCATCCTTCCTGAAGCATCCCTTCAGGTAGCTGAAGGTTGCTATCAAATCCTCCCCAGTCTTCCCTTCTGCAGGCTAAATAAGCTTACTTCAGTCTCTCCTCATGAGTCATGTACCCCAGCCCCCAATCAATGAAATGCAAGTGTTAAATGTGTGTATTCTCAGGATTAAGTGATAACCTAGGAAGCTCAACTAAAAAGTTGCCTAGGCAAGATAAAAGCTAGCTAGGAACTGCTCAAACAAAACCATGCTGGCACCCTCAAGGCTATTCATTTGACTGTAGTCAGGAAAGAGGAAGGCAGGGCACGCTCTACTGTGAGGCAAGAGACAGACATGGCATCAGGTGGCAGTTTTGAGGGGCACCTAGCCCCCCTAAAGATCAGGCTGGCTCCTACCTCTTCATCTCTTTCCTAGCAGCTCAGGTGCTGTTAGTCACCCTGCAGCTTAAGGCTATGTCCACACATACATTATTACTTCGAAATAACCCATTTCAAAAAGAGTTATTTTGAAATGAAGTCCTTAATCAAATCAAATCAAATCAAATCATAGGGCTGGAAGGGACCTCATGAGATCATCAAGTCCAACCCCCTGGGAATTGAACCCAGGACCTTCTGCATGTTAAGCAGAGGTGCTAACCACTACACTATTTGCTTATTTTGAAATAAGTTAATTCAAATTAACAGTTTGTTAATTCCAATTAAGGGAAAGCCTGCTTTTGAAAAAGCCCTTGTTTCGAAATGGTTATTTCGAAACAAGGCCGTTCGGACACGTTGTTTCAAAACAAGTGTTGTTTCGAAACGACGGGTCCGAACGCCGATGTTTGGAAACAACTGTTTTGAAACAACAGCTATTTCGATTAGCTACAAGGTTTAACAGTTTCGCAATAACAGCCGTTATTTTGAAACAACAGGTCCCGTTGTTTCAAAATAACGGTGCGTCGCGTGGACATGTCGCTTCCTATTTCGAAACGACCTCTGTTGTTTCGAAATAAGAGACACGCCCTAAGTCAGGTAGGCGGAGCGCACTTTAAACGGCAGGGGAGATTTATGCCGTTTGGAAAACCCTTTTCAACCGCCACGAATGAGATGGGGGGGGGGGCCAAATCAAAAATTTGGCTTGGGGCGCCACAACCCTTGAGCGGGCCCTGGAGGAAGTTTTAAAAGGGCTAACCTGGAGGAAGGCCCATGTAAGGACAGCCTCAGCTAGCCCCGTGCGGGCAGCAGGAGCCCCACACCACCCGACCTGCCATGGCCCCAGCGCGGACAGGGGCGGCGAGACGTTCGGCTTCCCTCAGGGAGCAGAGCGCGGGAAAGCGGCGGCGGGAAAGGGGCGGAGCCAGGGGCGGGGCCGGAAAGTGAAAGGGAAAGTGGCTGCTTCCCGCGCCCCATGAAGCTGCTGCTCGGGCTGTGGCTCTTGTGCCGCCTGCTCCCCGGCCGCGGCGCCTCCCCCTCGGCGCCCCAGCCGCCTCCCCGCAATCTCAGCCGGGCTCGCTGGGGCGCCTGGCGGGAGGAGGCCGCCCTGCGGGTAGGTACCGGCGCTCCCGCCTGCGGCCGTGCCCCGCCACCCCTGCTTCGGCCTGCCTGCCCCAGCCGGCAGGGGAAACTTCCCCTTCCCCACGGTGGGGGGGATTGGGGTGTTATTTGTTTGTGGAGAGGGGGTGTCCAGCAATTGAACATTTTCCAGACAGGTAAAAGCGTTTGGTGAAAGAGCCAGGCATCATCCGCTCTCATCCTGGGGAGTGTTCTCTGAGAGCTGGGTGTGCGCCTCAGTTTCCCCCGCCTATGATTTAGAGGAGTGCTTCCCAACCAGGGTGCCCTCAGCTATGCCATGAAATTATTTGCAAAACTACTCAAAGAGCTCGGGATTGGATCATGAATAGTCATGGGTTTATTTGGAAACTGGAGTGGTGTGCCTTGAGTTAAAGGTGTGTCCCAGCAGAGGTGGTGTTGGGAACCACTGATTTAGAGGATGGGACTGGGGAGGTGGGCCGAATGTACACGTCCAGCACCCAGCAGTGGATCCATCTGTCTTGGGTGCAGTGTTCCCTCTAACTACTCGTAGACTGTGTGCGCAGAAACGTTTCTTTGTGAGCACCAATATTAGCACTATTGAAATTTTTGTGCACACTTTATTTTGTTGTGTGCGCAGGCTTCATGACCTGTGTGCGCACAGCTTAGAGGGAGCGGTGCGTGGGTGTCACAGGGTGCAGCAGCAGGTGGAATCAAGGGGAGAGACAGCTAGCAGGGGAGGAGCAAGGGGGCGTTCGTGTTGGTGGCTGGGTGGTAGGGCTTAGTTCAGGGGTCGGCAACCCCAAAAATAAGAAAAGCTCTTTTTTTGGAAATTCCTTCAATAACCAAGCGTGTTGAGAGCCACAACGTGTGTAGCCTCTTGCTGGGGGGGGGGGGGGCGGGAGAGCTGATCTAGGGCACCTGCTGCAGGGTCCCCTGGTGGGGTTGGCGAGCAGGGAACCAGAAGTAGGCCCCCACAGTGTCCCCTGGTAATGGTGGTAGGCCCGGTGCCTGACATGGGCTGCCGGCAGGGTCCCCCGGTGGTGGTGGAGAATTGGGCTAGAGCTGCAAAAAGCCACATGGGGCTCTGGAGCTGCAGACCACTGAAGTCCCATGTGGGAGAAGCAGATGGAACAGAGCCAGGGAGTGGGATTCTGGGGTTCTTCTGTTGGTCACTGCTGTAACCTGTGATTCATCTGCTAACAAAGTTTGTTTACAGTGTTTCAAAGGGGAAGCTCTGTTAGTCTAGTTCAGTGAAGCAAACAAGGAATCCTGTAGCACTTAAAGACTAAATCTATTTATTGCATGAGCTTCTGTGGGAGAAAATCCTACTTCATCAAATGCTTTCTGACAGTGGGATTTTCTTCCACAAAAGTTCATGCAATAAATAAATTTGTTAGTCTTTAAGTGCCACAGGACTCCTTGTTCATTTTATGCTGTGTTCCGAGAAGTGCTAAACCCTTTCGACTTCACATGCTGATTGTGACTTCTGACTGTAGGGTAGAATACGTGCCCCATTTGGGGACATGTCAGAGTTTCTGAACATCCCATCCATGGGGGACTCATTGCAGGGAGCTCAGGTGAAGTAGGGGTGCTGAATGCTTCAAGGTCAAATTCAGGAGTGAAGGGGACCTGAGGGTACACCCCAGCAATGAGTCTCAACTGGTTCCAGAGCACTTTCCTCAGTCTCTGTCACAACCGGTATTCCTTCTGCTTGCCAGTCACCCAGTCTCCATATCTGCCACCCAGCCATCCTGCCTTCTTCCCTTCTCAACTCCCCAAAGCCTTCTCTCAGCACTGTCATAAATCACTGTCACAGTATTCCCCCCACTTACCTATGTGGTAAGATCACCTCTCTCTCTAAAACAGCAAGCTTCCCATTTCTCCCCCTCCATCTTGAAATATCTGGCCATTCTAAAGTCTGTAGCTGGAAGGAAGGATTATGTGTGAAAATCAGTGTTGTGTGTTGAGGGGATTATGTAGCATTTGGTGAAATAGGAACAGTGTTACGTGCCTCACACACCCTTAAAGGTGATTTGGAAAAGGAGGCAAGTTCTGGTTTTTTATTGCATAAAGAAAGAATGAAATATTCTTTAAAATTTATGCTTGGCTTTCCACATTAAATATATGCTTTATTCTCTACAATCTTGCACCTTGTGTAGTTATTTACAAACATAGTAAGTGGGTCAGGGGTGTGAAATATAAGCAAATCAGAACAGAAGCATCTGATGCATTCTTTGCCTGGGCATAAATAGATAACACAAGACAAAATATAACAGAGAATCAGACTTACCATGTTTTCACTACCTTGTGTTTGCCCTAGAAATTGTGTGGATGACTTGAAGTGGAATTATAACATTGCAAGTGATAAGATGTTACAAATGGCACTTTTGTGGAAGGAAAGAACATTTAGTCAGACTATTGGAAATGTTTTGGGCCTTTTTGACAAGTTCCAAAGGTTAGCCATGCTAGTCTAGTTCAGCAAAACTAATACGTTCTGTGGCACTTTTAAAGACTAACAAAGACTAACATTTGTTAGTCTATAAAAATGCCACAGGACTCCTTGTTTATTTGGGGGCTTATTCACCAATCTGAACTCAAAGTTTGCACTGACATTTTAAAGAAAAGGAAAACTGTGGTAGCTTTTCAAAATAATCATAGAGGAATAGAAATGAATTTCATGGGCCACAAAACCCTGGCTCAGTTTGGAGGAAAGAGTTCCCTGAACTACCTCTGCTTTTCATTTCTACCATAAGGTGTCAGCCTTGATCTAACAAACCCTTCTTAGTTTCCTCACCTGGGCCTAGGAAGATGGTGATTTTTCTTCACTCTCCATTTTTAAGTTGCAGGTTTTATGCAGAGCAGACTCCCGACCCAGTCTGGAATTTCATAGCCACTCACAATGTGAGAGATTGTGGAAAGAAGTTCTGTATGCTTGAACTCAGCCAGCTTCCTTCTTGTACATTGTTTACTCTAGACTATCAAATGCTTCTTTGGCTGCAGTTTTAGGAACCCAGGGCTAACAAAGGAAATATCTGCAGTCCATTTTGTTTGTATGTATGTCTTCATGGGGCTTCAAGGTCCTACAGCCTATATTTGGCCCTGCCTTTACAAATAAACTTCTGTGTAAATCCATACATTACTATTTCACCAAAGAAGGCTAGCATAGGATGTGACTCTTACCCAAAGTTGGGGTGTTTTTAAATCTGTCTTGCATACATTTGACCATACATGCTCTCGGATTTACTTGTAAAATATGCTGCTTCTACAGAAAGCAAAGAAAACAGAACTTTACTTCTAGGAGAAAAAAAGAAAAACATTTTAGATTTAAAAATTCTTCTAAAGACTTGCTGCTTTTTTCACAATAGAAGAAACAATGGACAAATACTTTGAAAAGGTTACTTAAGGTAAACCCTTCCATGGTTTCTCCAATTGTCTTGTATTTCTTCATTTGTCCTTTATACCATAAGCTCTTCAGGATAGGGATTGTATTGATAAATGAGTTACTGTGCTCTCTCTGAATGCTTAATTAATATTAAATAACAAATGGATGAACAGGGTTTGAAAAAAATCAGCTTGCCTAGGCAAATAGAGATCTTTCCTGCGTAATTGCCATCAATTTCTCTGGTCTCTTAAAAGTCTCTAGGTTGGAAACTAATTTGTACTTAAAACATGTAGTTGCATAGAAAACCTACCAGCTGTGAACTGTGTACAAAATTACACATTATTTCCTCCCAATCTGCAGATTAGACTAAGCACTCTGTAAACTCCCAGCAAGGTGTTAAAGAGCTAACTTCTCTCTTAGGCAGAGGGGCCTCTATTGTGTCAGTCCTTGTGCCTCTTAGGTTTTGTTCCCTGGCTATTAGGTTTGTGTTAAACTTTTCTAGTCCCTTGTTTGAGTGAATAAGTTGGCTGGATGTGTGAGTTGAAGTGGATGGGAGAGAGATGAGGAACTGATAGGATAACTTAGATTCTAAGTCTCAGAAGTGTGCATGTGAGAGAATATGAAAAATGTTAAAACAAGAACAAAATTATATTCAAAAAGTTACATTTTCTACCACTAAGATAGGTATTTCTAATAGCCTACCTCTAAAAGCCAAATCATGTATAGGAGAATATATAAAATCCAAACAAGGGCCTAAAACACTCCAAACAGACAGACAAACTAAACAAAATATTAGCAACCCCCTACCAGATAATTTTACATCTTCTGTTTTTCAAAATGGTCATCTTTGTTTGACAAAAATAAAGTTTGCAAAGTGTACCAAATATCTATTTGTGATCCTATATTCAGGGGTGGGGGGTAGTGGAAGACAAGAAAAAATGTGTAGGGGAGAAGCAAATGAAAGGGAAAGTGGTACATGAAGTCGATTAAAGAAAAAAAGATGTAAAAGGTTTAGGAAGAGAGAAGGAAAAGAAGAAACAAGACACCAAAGACAGCAGAGGAGATTTACTGTGCTCTATAGAGTAAAGAAAAAGTAAAGTGAAACCAAGATGTTGTCGGGTCCTCCCCTCATCAGGGCGAGGCAAGCAAACAGTGAGCAAGTTTGGGGCCTTCAACCCCAGCTGGGGTAAGGTGACAAACAGTTAGTCTGGCGGGTAGCAGGGAAGGGAAGGGGAACGCAGGCCCACCTGCTCCACTGCGTTCCAGCCCAGGGCCCTAGCAGTGGCCACACAAAGGGCCACTGTGTCAGTGGGGCTCCTGCCGAAACGCACCAACTTACAATTGTCCCTGGGCTACTTCCTTCCCTTGCCTGGCAAGACCTGGGGCACGCCATCCTCGTGATCCTCCAGATAGGACCCCCAGGGCATACTCGTCAGGCCCTCGCTATCTTCAGGCGGCAAGGCTGGAAACTCGGCCCCCTCGGCCAATGGCAGTTCCTCCAGGTCACACAAGTCTGGAAGGGCGGGCTCACTGTCCTCAGCAGAAGGGAGGTCCTCCCCGGCATCAGGCTGGTCCACAGGGCTCAGGCTCTCTGCAGAGGGGAGCTCATCAAGGTCCTCCCCGGGAGGAGTCTTCTCCAGGGGTACAGTTGCCCAAGGCTCCTCGCTCTGATCCTTCACGGGTGGGAAGTCTGGTCACCTCTCAGCTTCCCCTCCTCCCAGTGGAGGGAGGTCTGCCAGGAGGGGCAACCACCTCTCTCTAGGTTCCCTCTATGGTTGCTTGGTCCACTCTCTTTTATAGTCCTCCTGCTCCCGGCGCCCTCCCCTTTGGTTCCGGCCCCGGCCGCTCTGCTGGGTCGGCTCTGGCCAGTAGGGGGAGTGCGGGCGCTCAGCTGCCTCTTGGCGGCTGACTAACTGCTCCCCTCTGCTACACAAGAACTAAAATATGCTACAACAAAAGTAAAAGACCTTTAAAAAAAGAAAGTTGATTGAGTGGGTTACAACTAAATACAACAGATAAAGATGACACAATGTAGTTTGCTGTCTTAACACTGCAAGCACAGATAGCTTTCTTCATTGTTAATATGCTTAGTTCTCAGACATGTAAATGTTGGGTAAACTCTAGAAGTCCTGCAAAGATGTTTACATTTCTTAAACAAACAGAAATTCAGGAGTTCGTAATTTTCTTTTCTAGGAAAGTATTAAAAGAATTAGAAGCTTGAATTCTTTATCACCAGATGACAACACTACTGCTTTCTATGGAATAAATCAGTTTTCTCACTTGTTTCCTGAAGATTTTAAAGGTAAAGAACTAGCATGCCGCTGATCTCATCTTATTATTTTGCTCTGTAGTTCTTGCCTTCCTGTCTTCTATCATATCAAAAGTTTCAATTTAGAACAAAGTTAACTATGTTTAGTAATGACTGAAGTCTTTGCTTAAAGATATTTCTGGATGCTACAGCAGTGATCACAGGGTTGAATTGTCACAGACCTTGAACCTGATTCAGAAACCAGACTGTTTTCTGTTTCTATCCGTTGGTCCTAAGAAGGTTCTTTAGCTATGCCATCATGTTGAAAGGCTGACATGCTATGTACAAAGTATTAAAAATAATTGTACTGAACTGATTTCTCTGAAAGAATGAGACAACATCGAAGAGTTCTCAAAGATTGACTCAAAATGCTTCTATATTATGACAGTCCTGAAAGAGTTACATAGGTGTGTTAGAAATGTCTATCTTGCTGTATTAAATAATTTTTAGACTTTGTAGAACTGATTTTCCAATTTAGTGCCTGATCCAAAGCCTACTGAAATAAAGGGAAACACTATCACTGAATTAAATGGGCTTTGGGTCTGACCGTGTTGGTGACACAGTGGCGTTGCCCGTCATTAAAAAAGTTTAGATGAAAGCTCTGCTGCCAACCCAGCAAACTTCTATCCAGCACAACCACACAAATAAAATTATATTTCAAGTCAAAGGTCACAGAGTATATTTTTATGGACAGGGTGTTCTAGATACCACTTTTGAGGAAAACTGCTTCACATTGGTCTCAGAAAACACTAAAAAAGAAAGGACAGACAACTGTCATATAGTAATTGTCCTCTGCCTTACAATACCATCTGCAACATCCGCCAATGAGTCGGCAGCTGAAGGATAAGACTTCTTAGTCACCACAGGACCTACGTAAAACAAAACCTGTGAAAGAGATCGGCCTTGATCATAAGGGATTGCTGGTGATAACGCACAGATGTACAAAGCAACAATTTTACAAAATTTGATACATAAAAGAGTAAAAGCCCTTGACTTTTTTAAAAATCAGTCTTCTTTTGCCCTAACTCTTAAACTATCTTGACTGTTACCAGTTTATAGTACAGCAATAATAATGATACTTAGCGCTTTATAGAGTACTTCTCATCATTAGCTGTCATTATCCCCATTTTTTCAGATAGGGAAACTGAAGCTCAGAGCAGTGAGGTGATTTGTTAAATGTCACCCAGTGGACCAGTGGCACAGCTGAGAGTAGAACCCAGATCTCTTGAGTTGCAGTCCATTGGGCTTGGACAAATATGTGGCTTACATGACTGCTATCAGATTCATAAATGCTTGTGCTATGCACTTTTGGGTGCAAGTCCTTCTCTAATGAAGCTATTCTTCTTCACTTTATGGCACTGAAAACTGTACATCATCTAAACTGGGAAAACCTTGCTGTCTCACAGCAGTACTTGCTTGCAATTAGATATCTGCTGTGCCTAAAATCTTACTGAGTTTATCTGTTGAAATCTGTGGACTGTTTTGTCAACTCATCAGTCTTTTGGAAGGGAAAATAGTGACCTAGACTGAGGCCTAATCTACACGGGGTCATGGGATATATGCAGTCTACGTACTGTAGAATGTATAACTCTTGTTGACTTACCCTCTCTTACTGCAGCGTCTTCACTCAGCTGCGCTGACAGGAAATGCTCTCCCTTTGCGGTAGCATTCCTCTTTTTGGGAGGGAATGGCATAAGTGTGTTGAATGGAGAACACTTCTGGGATTGATTGAGCAGGTCTTCACTGGCTGCTCAGCTGACCCCACTGAGTTGATCTGTGGAGATGGATGCAGGAATTTCAGTGTAGACAGCCCCTGAAATGATGAATGAACTAGGCAGTAGAACAGCACAGTAAGACCTAGAACACATCAAAAAATGCCTTTGCTGAACAGCAAGATTGGAATTGCAGAAAATATTTTAATGACCATTGTCATTTGACAGCACTTTGTTTTTCAGTGTTTGCTCTTTGTTATTATTCTCTTCCTCCTTTCTCCAGTGGGGGACGAGGTAGGAGGAAGGAAAAATTAATAAGGAATGGGATTTTTCCACCTAAATGAAAAAATAACATTCTGTGAAAAATTTCAAAGTGGGGAAAAAAATTAGTTTCCCCCCACCCCCAAAATGTCAATTTTTGGTCAATTTTTTTGACCAGTTCTAGTAGAACTCTTAATAGATAGCCATTCGCTAAAAATACAGAATATGTTAAAATAGATCTAGAATATAGTGATTGTTTTCAAATTTATCTTCATACACTTGACAAATTTTTTAAATACTGTCTAGCACTCCAAACAATTGTACTAACTTCCTAGTATTATTTCTGTGTATTTCTAGTATTATTTAGAAACTATAATAGCTTGTGTATCTCTGTGTTTAGCTATTTATTTAAGAAGCAAACCTTACAAAGTTCCCAAATACAGAGACGTGCTAAAGAAAAAGGGAATACCAACAAAGTTTGATTGGAGGGACAAGAATGTTGTCACACAAGTAAGAAATCAACAAACGGTAGGCTCTAAGTTTTCTTCCTAATATTCAATATTTTATTGTTGCACATATTATGGACTGCATTTAATAAATTTCTCCTACCTTTACTGTTCCTGGTGGCATACTACGGTTTGAAAGGAGATCTGCATGATGCATCGCAGCATACACCATTGTCTGTTCAGTTCATAGCATGACACTGACTGGCATTGATTAGAAAAAGGTTTAATCTGAGGGTCATGATAAAATTCAGATTGTTTTGCCTACCATAAACTGACACTTTATTTGCCATACACAAGCATTTCTGTGCTCTGCTTAATAAAATAAAGTGTATTTGTCCTTAGAGATGGCTGTATTTCTGCAGCAGGTATTATGATTTTTACATACACTATTTTAGGATCCTTTTAATGAAGGGCACTATGTAAACTTAAAATGTCATTTTAAGAAGGACACTATGATAACAGAGATCAGAATAAGGGCATAGACAGTTGGACAGGGGTGATTTCCCAGAACAATGGCAATAAAGTATCTGGAATTGCCTTAACTGCATAAAGCATGGGATGTGACTACTTGGTATCTACATAGCAGAATTCCAAAGGGGTAGCTGTGTTAGTCTAGGTCAGCAAAACAAGCAAGGATTCCTGTGGCACTTAGAGACTAACAAATTTATTTAACGCATGAGCTTTCATGGGAGAAAATCCCACTTCGTCAGATGCTCTGAAGATGGGGGAATTTACAGAATGGGAGGAAAATAAACTCAGGGAGGTTTAAGTCATGGGATCAGGTCATACTGTAACAGCAAATCAAAGCAGTTGTTAAGATTCAAATGCAAGGAAACAGCATGTAGAGGAAGGTGAGGTCAAATCACCTGTTGTAATGGGAGAAGAAGCCATAGTCATGATTTAATCCTGCTTTCACACAATTGAATCTGCATGTCACTTCCAATTCTGCTGTTTCTCTTTGAAGTCTTGATGTCCTACTGACTTGCTTGAAGACAGTTGTTAACAAACAATCAACAAAGTGATTAGGAAGATTGAAGCGCTCACCAACTGGTTTTTGAATATCGTGATTTCTGATGTCAGTTTTGTGCCCATTTATTCTTTTGTGCAGAGATTGTTCTGTTTGTTCAATGT
Source organism: Podocnemis expansa (assembly GCA_007922195.1). NCBI lineage: Eukaryota > Metazoa > Chordata > Testudines > Podocnemididae > Podocnemis > Podocnemis expansa. Next base: position 26,886,694 of record ML681966.1, read on the forward strand.
GTATGGTGTGGGGGCTTTCTGAAACACGATGGCATAAATCACATTGGTTGATGAGCAGGGGAATGAGCCCTTGATGGAGTAGCTGGCTTGATTAGGTCCTATGATGGTGCCTTTTGTGCAGATATGTGGGCAAAGCTGGCAATGTGGTGTGTTACAGGGATATGTGTCTGCTTTAATGTTTCTGTTGTTAGGCCTGTAGTTTCTGGTGATTTTCTGTATAAGTGTAGGGGGCTGTCTGTAGGCAAGAAGAGGTCTGTCTCCCAAGGCTTGAGAATGTGAGGGATTATCTTTTAGAATAGGCTGTAGTTCGTAATGAGCTGCGGCAGAGGTCTGACTTGGGGGTTGTATGTGATAACCAGTGGTGTTCTGTTGTTTTTCTTTCTTGGTCTTCTCCTGTAGTAGTTGACTTCAGATTACCCACCTAGCTCTGTCAATCTCTCCTCTTTCTTCTGCAGGTGGCTACTGTAATTTTAAGAATGCTTGATGGAAATCCTGAAGGTGCTGTCTCTGTCAGTTCAATCAGAGCAAATGCGGTTATATCTTAGGACTTGGTTGTAGATAATGGATTGTGTGGTGTGTTTTGGATGAAGACTCGAGGGATAAAAGGTAACTATACTGATCAGTAGGTTTTCAGTATAGGGTGGTGTTGATGTGTCCATCACAGATTTGCACAGCAGTGTCCAGAAAGTGGATCTTATGTGTGTAGTGTTCCAGGCTAAGTTTGGTTGTGGAGTGGAAATTGTTGAAATTTCTGTGGAAATCTTCAAGAGCATTCCTGTCACAGGTTCAGATGATGAAGGTGTCATCAGTGTAGCGCAAGTGGAGCAAAGGTGGTTTGGGATGAGACTTGAGGAGACATTGTTCTAAGTCACCCATAAAAATGCTGGCATGTTGTGAAGCCATGCGGATACCCATAGCAGTGCTGCTGACTTGAAAGTATAAATTACCCTCAAATCTGAAATGGTTGTGAGTGAGCACAAAGTCACAAAGTTCAACCACGAGGTGTGCTGTGATATCCCCTGGGATGGTTCTTTTAGTAGCTTGTTATCCGTCTTTGTGTGTGATGTTGGTGTAAAGAGCTTCTACTTCCATAGTGGCTGGGATGGTGTTTTCTGGAAGCTCATCAATGGATTAGATTTTCCTTAGGAAATCTGTCATGTCTCAGAGATAGCTAGGATTGTAGATAGTATAGGGTCTGAGGAGGAAATCCTTAATAATAATGGCATATTTGTTTCTGAGGCCGTGGATGGCATTGCGTTGTGCATGGCCGAGGTTATGATATAAGGGATGTTGTTTGTCCACAATTTCAGCCTTCGCACAGTGGCAAAAACAATCAGTGTAAAAGTCTAGTCTGTTGTTCGGACTGTCAGGAGGAGTCCATGAGGAGTATTTCTCCTTGCAGTGTTGGAAGGAAGGTATCTGTAGGTCACTGCATTGATTGTTGGCGTAATAGAAATATTCTTTGAGTCTTAGATGGACACAAATGGGCACAAAACTGACATTAGAAATCACAACATTCAAAAACCAGTTGGTGAGCGCTTCAATCTTCCTAATCACTGTTGATTGTTAAAAACTGTGCTCAAGCAAGTCAGTAGGACGTCAAGACTTCAAAGAGAAACAGCAGAATTGGAAGTGACATGCAGATTCAATTGTGCGAAAGCAGGATTAAATCATGACTGTGGCTTCTCCTCCCATTACAACAGGCGATTTAACCTCACCTTCCTGTATGTGCTGTTTCCTTGCGTTTGAATCTTAATAACTGCTTTGATTTGCTGTTAGTGTGACCTAATCCCCATGACTTACGCTTCCCTGCATGTATTTTCCTCCCATTCTGTAAGTTCCCCCATCTTCAGAGCATCTGATGAAGGGGAATTTTCTCCCATGAAAGCTCGTGCAATAAATTTGTTAGTCTCCAAGTGCCACAGGACTCCTTGCTCGTTTTACATAGCAGAGCTAGTTGAAAAATCTCTGTATAATGGCATTTCAACAGAAGAATGTGGTGGCTGAAATATCAACACTTTCTGTGAAGAAAATTTTCATTCTGTCAACATTTTTGCTATTCCATTGAGAAGATATAAACACAATATTTTGTTTCAAGTTGGTCATCCTAGGTCAAAATATAGCCAGTCCATTCTTCAAGGAGCAAATGGAGCAGGGGACACCCTCACTGCCACCTCCCTTACATGTTCCAGTTGCTCAGGTGGATGCAGCTCAGTGCTGAACTCAACTCAGATTAAATGTTTTGGTTTGGAAATGTGGGAATATTTTGTTTCAATCAAAAGTGTTAGAACAAAATTCTAAAATGCTTCCAAATCGACATTTTTCAGAACTTTCTGTTCTATTAAAATGCCTCTGTTTGGCCTTTGTCCCAGTTTGGGATGGAAATGCAGAATTTGAGACCAATTCTATGCTATTATATTTATTATTATTATAACATTTTATTTGCTACTGACTCAGGAACAGTTCTTTGAAAGTAGTGCTGGCATGCAGTAGGAAAGCCTCTGGAGATTCAGATAGTTTGTTTTCACAAGTGCATGGGAGGGCTTGTCTGAAAAAATACCAAAATAAATGTATAAATCCATTAAAAGAGGAAATCCGGTTGTGAGATAACTGATAAAACAGTGCTCTAATTAGCTAGATTTTACAGACAAATGGATCTTTCGCTTTACATAAAGAACTTCTAACCTCTTTTGATTATAGGCAACAAACATTAAGTTTTAGAGGATAATCAAAAGAAAACTACCTCGTATCATTTGTGTTTTGTTTGTGTATTAATTTTTAAATTGCACCAGTATATGGAAAGGAAGTAGTACCTTGTAACTGAGTACCCTTACTTGTGTAGAAGTCAATTAAAATGTTTACAATCTGTAGTGTTATATAACCGTAAATACTTGATACGTGTGGTTTTTAAATCTCCAGTCTGATTGACTAAAACTATATACAGCCACAGACTTACATGCTCAAGCATTTTGTATTTTTCTAAAGAAAAACCCAGCCTCATTATTTACATCTCATAGCGACTCAAAAGGGAGCAGCTATTGACCACAGACTCTCTGTTAGCAATTCCCTCTATGTGGAAAAGTCACCAATGGATGCAGAACCCAGCTTCAGTGCCTTCCTCTTCACAAACCATACAAGTTGTGTATTGGGAGTTTGTAGGGACATATCACCATCAGGGCAGAAAGGTAGCACAGTTGGTAGAGCCCTGCAAATAAGTGGATATCCACATCTGCAGATAAAATACAGATATCCACAGACCACTTCTTGGAGATGCAGATTGCTTATGGGTCTGCATATTTTTATCTGTGCAGGATAGAGTCCTACAAATAAATGGATATCTACAGACACCTGCTTTATATCCGCATCTGCAGGTACAATGCGGATGTCTGTGGACCATTTCTTGCAGCTGCAGATTGGATTTAGATCCATGTATTTGTATCCGCAGTGTGCTCTAACAATCAGCTCCAGCTGTCTTCAGCTGGCCACAGTCCCTTGGGGACCGTAGCCCACTGAGCAACACTAGGCAGCTCCAATGTACATCCAAGACAAGGAAGAGACTTAGGGAGCCATTATTCATTCCCTGATGCCCCTCATACCCTGCTGCATAAACAATCATTTGTACAAAAGCAGAGAAATTAGCCCAGTATTATTATTTGTAGCAATGCAGAGAAATGCCTGCGTTGCACTAAAACTGGCCCAAGTCAGCTAACTCAGGCTTATGGTCTCAGGCCCTGAGGCCATAAAATTATGGTGTAGAGATGTTAACCTTGTCAGAGTCCAGGCTTCAGCTCAAGCTCCAGTGTCTACACTGCAATTTGGTAACCCCGCACCCTGAGCCCGTTGAGCCTGAGTTACCTGGCCTGGGGTGTTCTAGTGTGATGGACATGTACCCTCAGTCATGCTCCTGGGTTTATTTATGCCTTGTGCCTCAACTCTGTGTTCTTTCATTCTTTCACCTAGTTGTTGCTTGGCATAAGATAACTGAGCAACTTCCTCTAGCAAACATTATTCAAACATAACTGTTGAAAATAGAATATATATAGTCTTATTAATCATATCATGTTATTAATTTTTAAAAAGTCCATTTAAGCCTAAATGAATGTAATTTTTTTTTTTATTAAAAACATTAGTCCTAGCCCCAACAAAAGAATCAACCAGATTTGGAAAATATCATTCACAGGACAGAGAGAAATGTAGGGTCTGTACTGAAAAAATTGTTTTAATGTTAGCAGATACAAATTGGAGAGAATAGAAAGAATTCTTGGAATAGGAAACCAGAAATGCTGAATCATGAAGGACTAGAGAGAAAAAAAATTCACCATTCTCTAAGTAGTAGTAAAAAGGTTGAATGAATTTTAAAATATAGTATTGGATTCATGAGACAGATTACTATGATTTTTAGTTGATGATGCAATGATTATAACAATTAGAAGAAATGTATCATATGTAAACTATTTCCTTTTTTTTTTAAAGCAGTTGGAGATAGAAAACTGTTCAGTGACAAATATTGGATTCTTTTCCCTCCAGTGTGGAGCCTGCTGGGCTTTCAGCGTTGTGGGTGGAATAGAATCTGCCCATGCAATCAAAGGGAATGTTCTGGAAGAACTCAGTGTACAGCAGGTCATTGACTGTTCATACAAAGATTACGGCTGCCATGGTGGCTCTACTATTAGTGCTCTCAACTGGCTGAATCAGGTCTGAATCTTTTCATAAATCTTAAATTGTTCCTTAGAGCTTTTCCATACCTAATATATTTTATAGAAAAAAACAAAAACAGCAGGTAATTCAAAATATACATGGATTGGAGCATGTCCAGCAGTTTGGAACCTGATTAGTTCCACATGGAATCCAGAGTAACCAAACTCTGAAGCTGTATAGAAATCAAAATACTTAAATGCATTACTCTTGAATGCAACAAATCAACCTTAAGGGATTCAACCCTCCAAACAGTCTCTGAAGTTCAACAGCATTTTTCACTGCCATTATTTGCAATGAATTATAAATTATTTAAGTGTTGTAATATGGATTTACATGCTTCACTATGCTGTTTTAAGAGCTCTCCGATCCTGAAGAGTAAGGGGGGGGTGAGCCAGGATAGTTACAGCTCCAGATAAGAAATTAAATTTTTCATTCTGTGGGGAGCACATTACCATTGTGCATGGACTCTATACATAGCAGCTCAGGAAGCTGAAATGGGTAGAGACGTTGCTGCGTAAATTCTTTGTCATCCACCAAAGCTATAGTAGGGGTATACCTCAGACTGTTTCATTATCCAGTAAGTGGAAGTAACCTGTTCAAAACGGCTCTACAGCTGCCCTGTGGCTGGGAGGAAGGAAGGATTCCTCTTCAGTGTTCCCCTGTCAGTTGAACCTGTTCAGATGTGTGCTGGCTTGAGGTGTTGGCTGTATAAGATTAATTGTTTTAAAATAGAGCATTGATTACCAAACGTTCATTAATTTATCTTCTTAACAGACAAAAGTAAAGTTGGTGAAAGATTCTCAGTACCCTTTTAAAGCTCAGACAGGACTCTGCCATTATTTCCAGTCTTCAGAGTTTGGAGTTTCAATCACAGATTATGCAGCATATGACTTCAGGTAACCCCTATTGATTTTTTTTTTTTTTTTGCTTTACCTTTTTCCTGTATTCATGTGCTATGAAGTGAAGCCAGAGCTTTCACTACATTGGGCAGTTAAAGATTGTTTTTACTGACGGCATTAGTTAAGTCAGTCATGCAATTAAATATTAATCCTATCACAGTATATGAAATCATATTCTTTGGAGCATTTGTGGTCCAGGTTCTTTAAATGACTGTTAGAGTGAAATGTGGTGGTGGTGTAGCTGTGCTGGTCCCAGGATATTAGAGAGACAAGATAGGTGAAGTAATATCTCTTATTGGGCTAACTTGGTGAGAGAGTTCTTAAGCTACATAGAGCTCTTCTTCAGGTCTGAATCAGAGTAAAAATCATTTTTATCTATTAAAAGTCAAAGTGCTGTCTCTCTTTGGTTTCAGTTTTACGCATATGCTTTTTGAATCTTAAGTCACCTACCTATTAATTATAAATAACAGATCTTAGTGCTGTCATCAGACTTCACTGAAAAAAATCAACAACCCTTTGATTACTTCAGCCTGTATCTGTTTGCATTCCTTTTCACTGCAAATACTCCTCATTTTTCTAGCATGTGACTTGTGCAAACACTGCTATTGACTGAAATTGCTAAAGACAACTTTTCTTTTTTAATGTGTACTAAATTAACTTTCTATTTTTATTTTCAGTACAATACAGTTTGCTTTCAGAAGCACTGTATGAAAAATCATGCCAGTAGTAGGAGGATGACCAGATACAAACAGCTAAAAACAAGTAATTGTTTAGGTTTATTGCTGAATAATTTTGAGAATAACCAAACTAAACATGCTTAGAATGACTGAATATTTCAGGTTCATTGCATGACTCAAGTAAAAAAAAATTCTGGGAGGGTGTTAATCACTTGCTCTAACCGCTTTTGTTTTCAGAGCAGTACATTTAAAATAACTAAAAAGTAGAAGTGGAAAAAACTAAGTTGAAAAACCTACTAATGATTAAATAGGGATGTTACCCAACACACTTATTGTATAGAGTACCTTTTTCACTAAACCATTTAGTTGTATTTAATTAGAATCACTGACTTTTTTTTAGCTAAAATATAATGTTTAATACGTACTCTAATGTAGGTTTGATTACCAATTGTCCAAAGCCTACACTATGGGAGAAAAGCTGTTTTTGAGTTTCAAAAATCATGTTAAAGTTTTCTTCATAGCATATTAGCATATTTTATAGATTGTCAAAAGCCACAGCTAAATAGTACTTGTATCTGCTGTTTTCCTGCAACTGATCTCAAAATATACTTATCATTTCTTTAATAGAGGCAAAGTTTGTTTTGCATCACCTACCTTACCCTGTTTTCATCTTGATAGGGAAATCCATGAAGTTTAAATTTCATAGGAAACTGTGTGGTTATTTGATAAAATTGGGCAGAATCAGTTGGATGACTTGGAGATTATTTTGGCACATGACATTCTAACAGTTTTGGAGTATGTCTTTTTTCTTTCTCATAGTGGCCAGGAAGATGAAATGATGAAGGAACTTATTAACTCTGGCCCTTTGGCAGTGATAGTAGATGCAATTAGCTGGCAGGATTATCTGGGTGGAATCATACAGTATCACTGCTCCAGTGGAGAAGCAAATCATGCTGTTCTCATCACTGGTTTTGACAGAACAGGTAAAATTTCATTAGCTAGAGTCAAACCTGTGGCTTTTGTGTTTATACTGCTTCATTGAATACTTGCATCTTCTATGAAAAGGAGGTTAGAAACTAGTAAACTTAAGCTTCCTATTTTAAAACATAGTTAAATCTTTGGGCCCATCTAGACTCTGAACCTGCCATGTGATCTATGTAGACAAACCCCCCAGTGCACTGAGGCAGCATCCCAATGACACTATAGCAATAAGAATACAGATAAACACAAATTGTATCACTCCTGTGTATAACATAAACGTAACACTTCAGTATTAGTTCCTCAAAAATGAGGCTATACTGTAGCAGCAGCAGTATTGCATCTGCTTGTTGGCTATACTGATACTAGTAGATTCCACTGTCATTACATTAAGTCGTTATAAACTGTGAAACATTACAGTGACTGATAAATTAGACAATGCATTAAGAGTTCTGTCAGCTTTGCCAAATTTTCTATGTTCTGTAATTTTTTAATGAAAATCTCTCCTTTTGCAGGTAGCATCCCTTACTGGATTGTACGCAACTCATGGGGGCATGCATGGGGAATAGATGGTTATGCGCATGTTAAAATAGGTAGCAATGTCTGTGGTAAGTCAATCAAACAAATAAACCAATCAGTTGATGAGAAGAGTAAAGGAACATGTTAGGCTCTATTTTTCCATAGTCATGAAAGGATTTGTAAGAGATTTCAGTTAGAAGTTCAGCTTGTAAAAACACAAAATCCCTTTATTTATAAGATAAGGACAAGATGAATGCAGGTGAAAGACAAGTAAATAAAACAATCTCTGCCACTTATAAATTTAGATAATTAGTTAATATTTATAAAGCACTTTAGAAATTCAAAGCTCTGAGACATAACAGCTAAATTCTACGCTTTAACAAGTTAAAATACCTGTTAGTTTAGTTAAGTTACGTGGACACAGAGAACTTTAGTTATGCAAGCACTCCGTCCCATAAGCAGATATACAAACATGAACTCTTATTCCTGCATATAGCCAGGTGATTCCACAAAGGTTGAAGGGTGCCTTGCCTGCAGATTTTCTTTAAGGGTAGTCCCTAATTTATCTTTCTCCAAATTTGCTGACAGAGGCCATCTGCCATTTGTATATTGAACTTTTTTAGGGACTGAAGTCAGCGGAAGTTGAGGGTGCTCAGTACCTTATAAGATCAGACTCTTATTCCTAAAGAAGGATCACATATCTGATTCCAGTGATTGGACTAGTAGATAGTTAAGTAAGCCACTTGTGCAGGAATCCTGACAGCAAGTAATGCAGTGTTGGCTTGGTTAGTCTGTTTCAGGTTAGGTGTTAGTTTTTTGGACTTGCCTACCATAAGACTCTTTTGTCTCATGATTTCTTACTGCATTGGTTAGTCAATTGCAGTAGTACAAAGTTGTTTATAAAATAATATCAAATCAGAATGGGTAACATTTTACACCTGTTTTTCACTGATGTAGCTATACAAAGCTCAGGGCAACATGAATCAGACCCCTAGAATTCTAGTCCCACTTGCAAGTAAGATTAGGCCCTTATTTAGTGCTTTAATTTGTTAATAGTCATTTATTATTGTACGAACTAACAGTAACAATGTTGATTTGAGTCATGATAAATAAAGCAAGTCAACTATAAAGGTGGACCAAGAGAAAAATCAGTAAAATTAAAGCTCACTAATTTAATAATTATCACATTAATTCAGTTCACCTTTCTCACCAAAGAAAACCAAATTGCGTGTACTCTAAATTCACTAGAGAAGAGCAGTTGAGATTCTATTAATCTTAATTATTCTGTGTTCATAATTCCTCTTTTTCAAAATAGACATGAGTTCTTGATTTAGGACTAGAATGTGACAGGCCCTTATCTGGATGCACAAGTGTTCCCTTCTATCTCCAACCCTCCTCATTTTGACAAGAGCTTGTCACAATTGCACTCAGAGAATAAAGGGACTGTTCTTTAGTGCGGTGTGGGAGGAAGTACTGTAACTCAAAGAGGATTAAATGCGCGTGGACAGGGTTATAGCCTTTTTGCAGTCTTGGCATCTTCAGAAAGGATTGTTCAGTCTCTCTCTCTCCTGGAGGTTTTGGTGCTAGAAATATGGCATGCTTACCACTCAGTACACAGGGCTGTTTATCTTATACTATATGTCCACTGGATAACGTGTAGGAGGGCTTGATTGTTATGTCTACACTATGGGCTTAAGTCGATTTAAGAAGGCTTAAGTCGACTTAAGCAAAGCCGTGGCTACATTTGGAGTTCATTAAGTTGACTTAAAGGCTTCCTTAAGTCGACATAATAACTCTCATTCCTTAAGTCAACTTAGTAAAGTCGATATAAGCAAACACATTTTTTTATTGGGGCACTTCCTTAAGTCAACCTAACTAACTTTGTTAAGTCAACTTAAGAGAAGGGGACTTACTAAGTCAACTTAATAAAGACTGACTTTAAGTACACGTTATTAAGTCGACTTCACAAAGTCAACTTAGCGTCTGTAGTGTAGACTTAGCCATTGAGAGCATGAGAAAGAAGAGAGAATTGTAGTAGGGCTACCCCAAAAAAATGAGGATAAAATGGTAGGAAAGGGGGGAGCAGCAAACATACAAGCTTAGATGTAATCATTGGAGGATCTAGAACATGACAGCATATCTGGGTGTTAAAATTTTACCAGCAATTTTTCTAGACCTTAGGGGAAAAGATTTTGAGTCTTAGGGTATGTCTACATTGCTGTTTTTGTGGGGGTTGATGAAGTGGGTCCTGGAAGTGCTCTCTGGTCTATGTGATTAATTCACCTCCCAAAAAAAGAGTGAGGCTATGTCAGCTAGAGGGTGTCTCCCATCAAAGCAGCATGGTGAAGATAACCACAGTATCGCAACATAAGTAATTCGACAGGAGATACGCAAGCTACACCATATAGCTTATGTACCTTCCATCGACTGCTGATGGCAATGTAGACCAGGCCCTAGACTAGAAGAACTACAGCTCACATTTCAGTGTCTAGGATATGTTAACACATTAGGAGTTCACCAGAGTTGCATTAAATTCTCTAAGAAAAGAGATTTCTAATAAGAAATTAAGAAATGGGGAATAGATGGTTATGCCCATGTAAAAACAGGTAGCAATGTCTGTGTCAAGCAAACAAATAAACCAAACAGTTGGTTAGAACAGTAAAGAGAAAATACAGGGGAACTCTTTTAGTTTGTGGGGAAAGAGATTGGAACTCCAGTAGTTTTCATACAGTATAAAGGAGTAAAAGGCAAAACAGGTATAATTTTCTTTGCTTTTCACCTTTCCTGGCTCATGAAGTAATTCTTCTGGGGGTTATGTTTCCATTTGTAATTCAGGAAAGCTACTCTAGTTAGAAGTAAATGTGTTCTCAGAATTTATTCAACATCCAGTTTGTGCTCTACTTCTAGGTATTGCAGATGCAGTTTCATTTGTGTCTGTCTGATACCGACAGTCCAAGAAAACAACAGAACACCCTACTGGCAGTTATTTGGCAGTGACTGTGATTCTATAAGTTTACATTTATTCAACAGAAAGATACTTCACATCTCAATTTTTTTTTAAAACTGTTTTAGTCTGGGCATCACAGATATGGCCCATACAGAATTCAGGAAGATGCTTCAGCTTCCAAAGCCTGTTTTGCTAAGTCTAGAGACAGCCGCAGCTGGGAGCTGATCAGGAACTGCACAGACAGCTCTGCGGAGACCATACCCTTCACACTCTGTTTTGAGGAGATGAGATGCAATGAGAATCACATTGTGATGGTCAGTTTGGAAATTTGAGCTTTATGCACATCCGTGAAAATATTTTAAATGGAAATCCTAGATGCAGGGCACAGTGTGCTATGTTTTTCAGTCCCAAATACAGCCCACAGACAAGTCCCAGGAAGTCACTGATATCACAACTGATCCAGAATGAAATGGAGCAAGGAAAGAAAGGAAGATATGACAGGAAATAATTCTGGTTGAAGGTTTTCAATCCACAAATGTAGTGGTATGACAACGTGCGGTTTGAAGACACTTTAATATGAGAAACTTGATGTGTCTTTCCATTTCCAAAAACCTTTATCACTCTTGCAGTTTCTAGTACCTGAATTGTTTTTTCTTGTAACTTATATTGACAATAGATGCTGTTGGTAGTAACATAGACTTCTTCTGCTTCACCTCTTCACCTTTCTTATGGGCCAATCTTTAATATGTACCTAAGCAAGCAGGTTGTAACCACATTATAAACTCTTCTAACATCTCACTTGTACTCTGAAACCTAAAAGAAGCAAGGGGAAGGAAAGAAAACCCACGAAATAGTGCTGGAACCATCAAAATGTGTACATGCATTCCTGCGTTACCATATAACTTCATCTTTGTTTTCCCAGTGTCTAACTCTCTCTTTTCATGTCATCTTAAATCTAGTTTTGAAGCTCTTCAAGACAGAAGACTTTGTTTTGGGAGGGGCCTACAGCTATTTGGAGCATTCAGAATGAATTAATAGTTGTCTTCCAATGTATTTGATTACCTGTTAGTGTTGAGAACACTTAACCAATTAGAGGTACTGCAGTATCAATCAGAACTATGAAAGCATATGTCACTATATGCACTCTCTGCATGTAGGGTTGCAAATGGGCCATTTTATTCTTTAAAAAATTTTGGAGTGGTACCTGCTTCAATCTCATCTCTCTCCCTCCATTAACAACACTTTATCAAAGGCAAAAGCAAAAGTCAGAGTGTAATTCTCAGCTAAAAGATGCTTATAACTCACTAAAGTACCTTCCTCCATATTATCATCTGTCTTGTAACAGTCTATCCTTTTTCAGACCTAATCATTAGTTGTTGATAATTATCATCAGGAAATGAAGGGCTACTGGGATACCTCATTTTTTCCCCCTCTGTGTTGGGGAGAGCTGCTTTTTAGCTGCAGATTGCTTTTCTCCTCCGTGTTTTGGTCAAGGGAAAGCTCTGAAAAGAGACTGAACTTACTGATCTACAGAACATGAGTAGACAACAATACCATTTCTGAATTGTAAAAAATTACACTATCATTTATTTATTAACATCTGTGAATGTTTGTTAATGTCCGTCATAGCCAGTTTCTGTGTAGAAATAATTTTGAATCAATATTCACATTCTTATAAAAACACATTTCTAACTTTTAGCTAAATAATGAAGAACTTTTGCAAACAATTTTTGCACTGTATTAAATTTGAACATATTTGCTTATTAAATAGGTTTTAATGATGTTCTTTATAAATGAAAATTTATGCACATGCATTTGTTTTCTGTTCTTATATTCTAAATGTGCCAAGGGGATAATAAAAGTGTTATGAAGCTCCAGTAATGGCTGTGGTTTCTGTTTACTTGCAGTTTTGCCAACTCTTACCATTTTATCATATGCCTCACCATATTTGCTATTTGTGTTTGTGACCAGCTCTATTCATAATTTTGTCTTCTGACTTAAGAAAGAAAAGGTTATGAAGTGACTTGATTATAGTCTAATTAATTCCTCAGTGTAGCAGAGAAAGGTATGAGATCCAATGGCTGGAAGCTGAAGTTAGGCAAATTCTAAAAGGAAATAAGTGTATTTTTATTAGTGAGTAATTGTGCATTAAAGCAATTTTTCAGGGGGTCACAGTGGATTATCTATCTCTAACCGTTTTAGAATCAAGACTGGGTGTTCTTCTAAAAAACGATATGTTCTTGAAATTATTGGGATGTTCTGTGGCTTGTTTTATTCAGGAGATCAGACTACGTGACCACAATGAGCCATTGTGGCCTTGGAATCTCTGAATTTTTTAATCTTATCTTGGAGTATCAAAATATAGAAGGGAAAATTCCTGACAGCAAATGTACTGTTACTTTAAGTTGTCTTGCTGCTAACTTGTTCTGCTAGCAAAATTGAGTTAGTAGCAACCACAGTGTCTAGGCCAGGGGTCTCAAATTCAAATCACCACGAGGGCCACATGAGGACTAGTACAGGGCCGCATGAGGCTAGTTCGTTAGCCTGAGGGCCGCACCACTGAAATCTTTTCATATAATGATATTGCAAATATCAGTAATGGTAGTGTTGCGGGCTGCAGGAAATAGCTTTAGGGGCCGGATGTGGCCCGCGGGCTGCTTGTTTGAGACCACTGGTCTAGGCTAACAAGGAGGCTGCAACTTCACTTGTATAAACCAATGATGTAAGGCCACTCAGTGGAGAAACTAAAAACAGTTCTAACTACAGGAAGTTGTTATAGCACCCAGTTTCTGAAAGGGAAACTTGGAACCTAAAAAAACAAAGGAGGCAGAGTACTTGGTTCCAGTTGGAACACTTTTTTACTACTTCATAGCACTCTAGAATCAGGGGGTCATCTAATCTGACCACTTGCCTAGATGCAAGATTTATTGTGCTTTTTTAGTGAAGCCCTTTGGCTGTAAGAGGAATTTTCCTTGGGTGTGGAGAAAACAAGTGTGGACAATTCAGTAGTAGCATTATAAGAGTAATAGCATCTATACAGCTGTCAGCTGAGCTTAGGTAGGAGCAAAGATGAGTTTTTGTGCTGAGTTATACTACAGCTAAGGGTTGTTACCAGTGTTATGATTTGCCACTTGCCTTCTATTGATATTTTATTTCTCAGTGAACAAGCCACTCACATTTTTAAAAACCTCACCTGAGAATTTGTGCCTCAAACTCAAAAGATTCTAGGTCTCCAGAAACAAAGATTTAATGGACAGGAATACTTGACTTTCATCTCCATACCCATTAAGGTAATATATTACAGTCCCAATTGCGGTAAATTGGCAGAATTCCATAGTGGAACGTCACTTTACTTCTAGGCTTGCTAAATCAGTACTTTGAATAAATAAAAGCACATCTCTTTCTAGGGCTTTCATTCTGGAACCATTTAATTACATTCAATTTAAACAATTAACAATAAGAAATAAAGATATTTAAGTTTTTAACAGCTATTTATTTGAAGTGAAAACAAAATGAGACAAAGATAAAAGTATATAATAAGGATTTAACAATATCAAATATTTGACTAAAATTGGTTACTTTTTTAGAGTTATGTACTATTACATATTTTTATTATGATACTTGAGACTTAAGGTCTTTCCTTGTTGCTACAAATTATTTAGGAACATCATTGGGTCCAATTTGACTCAGTATTTAGGCTTGCTGTAATTTAGCTGTATAAAAAAATTAGTCCAATAAAAATGCCTTATTTAATTACCAACAAGGACTGTTTAAACAAGTAAACAAACATCATCCTATAGTGCATGAAAACTTGAAAATTGAGCAGAAATGTACTAAACGAAAGAAAAACTGATTAGTCTGCTTTCATTGTCCAAGCTGCTAAATGTAAAAATACGCACAACTATAGAAAAAATCTGATTTATTTTTTAGTTTTAATAATCCAATGGGATGTTTAATAACAAGTGTTTCTCTAAAAATACGGAGCAAAATGAATCTTCAGCATGAAGAACAGAATTTCAATTGATCAAGCACTGTTAACAATAGTGTGATTTTAATCTCTGCATATTGTTTCCTTCAGCTAAGTGTGCTTTATTTTTGTAATGTTTTAGAAATACCTCAGTATAAAAACTTAGTGGTTAGTATCAACTCTATATCATATTATTCATATGTATCTGGAATTTCATTATATGCTTTAAATCCTATAACTTGGTGTGCATAAATATTTAGATATATACATACTTTGCAACATTTAATAAATGTAAGGAACCTGACAAAAAAGTCAGAACTAGTTCACATGACAGTTCTAGTCTTTAAAAAGGATCAGGTAGGGAAGGTTCTTTAATCTGAATCATCACTGCTGAAGTAGGAGCTGTCGCAATATTCTGCTGTGTAAAGGAATTTATGAATAGTTGGGTTCATCTTTGGGATCCAGTGTCTTGGCACCAAAAATGTTGAGAGGTTGAACAAATCTACAAATACTTTGTACCTGTCACTGAAAAAAGAAAATCAGATGCATTAACTTTAATATGGTAGCCTAGAGAAGCCATAATTGGCCTCCACAAAGCCTAATCTTTCAATTACAAAGGGTCCTGAGAACTCCCTATGTTTTTGCTATTACAAAAGGGGAAGCAGTGATAGTCTAGTTCAGCAGAACAAGCAAGGAGTCCTGTAGTACTTAAAGACTAACATTTATTTATCACAGGAGCTTTCATGGGAGGAAATCCCACTTCATCATTTTCTCCCACAAAATTTCATGCGATAAATAAATTCATTAGTCTTTAAGTGCCATAGGACACCTTGTTTGTTGTACCACACAAACTAACCCATGATCTGTTAATGAAAATGTCCACTAGTAATTATTTAGATTCTTTCCTCTGAGTGTGGCAATTCAGACCGGAGGTTCATGATGTGTGGTTGATTTTGTTTCAGATCATGTCAATCTCCCTGAGCTTTTATTTTTCAATGAGCCACAAAGTGAAAAAATTTCTTTCATGTCAAAATCATGTTTTTTTTATGGCTTCTAGTCAGTCATTAGCTGACCTCAGCTTGAAATTTAATATGGGTACACTGAAAACAAAATCTGAAAATCTTTTGCAGCCTTAGCCCAAATTACATTTGCACTAAGCCCCCAGACCTGCCGCACCGTACCCAGTTTGCCTGATGAAAGTTAAAGACAACTTACCTCAAGCATCATTTCAAGGGATTGATAAATCAACTGTAGTTTGCCAACAGCAAGGGAGAGTGTCTGAAACCACTAGGTCAGGGGTCAGCAACCCAAAAGATAAGAGCCATTTTAAAAAAGAATTCCTTAAATAACAAGGTGTTTTGAGAGCCACAATGGCTGTAGCTTCCTGGTGGGGAGAGCTGGGAGCTGGGCCAGGGCACTAGCCACAAAGTCTGCTGGTGGGGGGGAGGGAGCCTGCAACCAAGAGTAGGATCCCTGCTGAGTTCCCTGGTGACAGTGGGAGCACACAGCCTGCCAAAGGACACCTGCAGGATCCCCCACATGTGGCTCCAGAGCTGCAGGTTGCAGATTGCTGCAGTAGTTGCATAACATCTTCTGTCGAAACAAAACACAAAGACTATGTCTCCATGTGACGGGGCAGGCCCGCCCCGCACTGAAGCGGGCCTATATGCCCGG
>ML681966.1:26903062-26924051 GCA_007922195.1 Podocnemis expansa
CGACACTCCACTAGCAAAAAGTTAGTTTGAACTCGTTAGTTCAAACTAATAAGTTCGATGTTAGTTCTTGAGCTTATTAGGTCTAACTGACAGCATGGACTAGTTCAAACTAATGCTAGTTTGAACTAGTCCGCATTGTTAGTTCGAACTAATTAACCTAAGTTCAAACTAAGGGCTAGTTCAAGTCTATGTCATTGTTAGTTTGAACTAATCATTGGTACTTACTAATTCAAACTAACATTTCCTTAGTTCAAACTAAGGAATTTCTTAGTTCAAACTAATGAAAGGCTAGCATGGCCATGGGCTAATTTAGTTTGAATTAAGCCTCCTTAGTTCAAACTAATTTGGCAGTGTAGATATTGCCAAAGACTCCAGCTAGCAGAAAAGATGTTTCTGTATATGCTTCAAACAATCCAAAGTGGTTTTTTGCATTTTGCTTTTCAGGCACAAAACAACTGTCAATGTGTAGATCCAAATATAAACTTTAGGGCTGGCTAACTGGCTAAACTTTAAGAACAAGTTAAGTGACTAAAATAGTGTTTATTCGAGAATGAGAAAGAACTAGTTGAAGCTTCCCTTCAGTTGCTGTTATACTGGACACTACAAGCTGGTTTTCCATCCAAAATGCTGAGAATTGGTTGACGAAACATGGGGCCAAGCTCCATGATCATCTGTGCCTTGCAGATTTGGGAAGACCAAGAATTCTGAATGATAACTCTAACAGATTAATTTGACACTCCTCCCACTCTCTGTAATTGTAATAAATCAATCTTCACAACTGCATTAACCTTTATGGACTATTATCTCCTGTCACTTGGAAAATCTTTTCTCTCTCACAAGCTGATTGATATAACACAAAAGAGGAACTGAAAATCTATAAACAGTAAAGGTAATAGCTTTTACTAGCATACATTCAATTGTTCCTCATTCCTACATTCAAAGAATAAGTGTAACTTTTAAGATAAAAGGTCAGTTTTTCTGTTATTTAAACACTTTGATTTATATAATGACTGTTTTATGTATTGAAGTGTCTTCCAGATATCCGTCTGGCTTTAGAGAATCATTTATTACTATTTTTCATGTTAATATATCATATTTTCAATAATCCATATGTGATATGCCATGTTTGGTACCAATGGAAAGGTTGTAATCAGCCAGAATGATTCTGTGATGTAGCTGAAGATGTCATATTTGTATTAGAAGTTAGGACTAGGTTTGTTCTATTTTTGTTTCAAGTTATTTGATTTTAGGACACTCTCCAGACTGCATATTTACAAACTATTGTCTCCTTAATGGCCTGTTAAGGAAGCTCCCAGGTATAGTGGGTCCAGAGAGAAACCTGTTGAGCCACTAGAACCTGCCCATGTGACACAATTCCATTTTGATTTGCAAAAACTACAGACAGCATGGGGAAGGCCAGAGGTGATAAAAGGCAGAAGCCCCATCTCCATTTTATCTTCAGTCACCAGTCTCCAATCTACAACCAACACCCCTCTGTGGAACTATTCCTCTGCAACTGGACAACGCATTGAGACCCACCCAGGTGCTGGGTGTCTACCAGAGGAATTGAACAAACCTGCAAACTCCAAATTCTTCCATAGACTTGCTTTATATGGACTCTAAATCATTTGTATGTATGTGATTTACTTCAATCCTTTAATGCTTCTCATATTTTGTTTCTTTTCTTTTTATATTAAACCTTTAGTTTTAGTTATTAAACCTACAGCTCTGGAGCCATGTGTGGGTCTTTGGCTGCCTCCTTGTGGCTCTGCCTCTGCCCACCACTGGGGAAACCTTGTGGGTGGCTTGTACCTGGCTCCAGGCTCCCCACTGTGACTGGGGGACCCTGCAGGGGGACCGTTCTTGGGTCTAGGCTCCCCCACTCTTTGACCATGGGATACTGTGGCAGGCATCCTGACCCAGCTCCCCCCCCATGCCCCATCAGGAAGTTACACCCATTGTGGTTCTCAAAACACTTGGTTATTGAAGGAATTTTTAAAAATGGCTCTTATCTTCTGAGTTGCCAACCCCTATACTAAAGGATTGATTTGGCAATGTGGTATTCTGGGTGAGATCCAAGCCTATATTGTTCTGCGTAATGTGGCTAACTTTTTGGGGTCAGAAGAACCTATTTCTTTAAGAGACCCAGTGACTAGGTGGGGACCAGTGGGGTCGATGTGCAACAAAGGGGGCTGTTCCTATTTTTTTATGCTTCGGGATAATCCGTGTGGGGAATCAGAAGCATGTTTTGTTACTGATTAGGAGACTGATTTAAGTACCACCTGTCAGTGCTTTGGAGGTTTGGCTCCTGGTTTTGCAGCTTGCCCTGTTTTTTGCACTTTCAGGAGGTTACCCCAGGAGGCCTGGTTCACATTGGTTATGTAATACTATTTGCCCATTTTGTATAATTTGGGCCTTATGCTCTTTTTTACTGGATCTTTCATTAATACTAAAATACTTCTTTTACTGGGATATGATTAAATGAAAAGTATGATTCATATTAATGTAACATTCCATATGAAGATTACCAAGTGGTGGAGAACAATATGAATTTTAAATTTTTCTTCATTCTCACCTCACTGTTGAGCGCAAATACTGATAGCCCGATGATCCTCCTGTACCAGCTTTGCTGCCAATCATTCTGTGCACCATGCAGACATGATTATCTAAGCAATAGATATTAATAAGGTTTGCCATTTAGGGCAACTTAAAAAAGTAGGATACAAAGAAGGGTTTGGTTAGAATGTTGTTGACCATTGAAATGCCAGTTAAAGCTGGCCAGATAGCAAGTTGCAGTGTATCAAAGTTACATATGAGATACTCAAGTTCAGAGGAACATTTATGACCATTTTCCTGGGTTCATGAGAAATAAAGATCACAGAGAGGGTAACCTAGTAGGTCATCAGTGAGATTTTGTCACTCTTCAACACATTATATACTGACTAAGGAGTACTGTTGACTGTCATATCAGATTCTAACACATTTCACCCTGTTACATAGCAAGGAGATAAGAATGCAAAGAACGTTTGGGAGGAAAGTAGCCATAGGTGTGGGGAGAAACTGGAGAATATAGATTGGTCCCCTTAGACAAAAGGATGTTGGTTCAGTTTTAGGCACATCATGGAGGTGAAATGTCTAGTCTCAAAGTGAAGGCAATGGCTGTTCTATGCACATGCATCAGTAGCTAATGAGGTCATCCACCTGCCTACCAGACAGAAACAGAAGTCTTTTGAATAAGATGGGAAAGTCTTCTTTAGACTTCTCATTGAACATACTTTCATTACAACTAGAGCAACAAAGGGGAAAACAATTCTGTACCTAGAAGAGCTACAACCATGGGGGGGAGGGGACTTACATCTCCATTTGGTCATGAGTGCATCAATATCCATAAGAGAAGTAAGAAGCTGAAAGGGAACTTGAAAACGAGGCTCCTCTCTTGAAAAATGACAGACAAGATACAGAGAAGGTTCTCATCAGCATATTGATATTTTCTTCTTATAACATTTTGTCAAAATAACAATTCAAGAGTGCATAACTCTGACCTTGGTAATTTCTTCTCCTAATTTTTTTCTACTGGTACAAAAACTACTGTTCTAACTGGTCCTTTCACTCTCCTAATATGTGGAGTTGCTTTTTATTCCATATGTATAATAACTCAATCTGAGAAGAATTTAAGGACCCTGCTCCAGTATAGCATTTGATTTAGAATAGCTTTCCAACAACTAATTTCAGTAATAAACAGATTGCAAATTGTGTCCTTATATATTTTGCCATGTATATACATCATCTACCTTTCACTTCTTTCTTCTGTCACCATTCCCACTAAATACCGCAATATCTCCTTACAGTTTACCTGTAAAAGTAGATCATTAAAGCTCCTTTCAATGCTTTATAAGACAGTCTTCTTTCTCCTGCAAAATGACAGCATTTTTAGTTTATTTTTGTGTTAATTTTCCTGCAGATGCCCACAGTCCACTACAGGAAGGATACACATAAATATAAAAGTATGCATTATAGTGTTAAACTGTCAAACTTGCTTCAAAAGTAACTACCAAAAGTGAATGCCACCATTACCTGGAAAATTGCCAAATCATAAAACTAAAGATTTAAAAAAAAAAAGGTAAATTAAAAGCAAAGTTTCTAAGTCAACTTTCTTCCTTATATTTTTCAACTTTTCAGAAAAGGTCAATTTAAGTGCTGTCTGACTATATTTTTTCAGATGCCAAGATAACCTACCTTTACTAAGAAGATGTTCATGGCGTTTTTCATCAAATAAAGAAATCAGAACTTCTTTTTGTTTTTGAAGTTCAGCCAGATGATCCTCTTTTTCCTCTGACTCTGGTTTGGCCTTTCCATTATAAAACAAAATAATTCTTTATAGAAGAGGTCTACAGTTTTGAATTATTTATTATGTAGTTGCAATTTTCAGCATCATGCCTCTGTGAATTTACACATTTAGTTTTAAGGGCCATATTTCCTAACAATTTAGCTTTGTGAGCCTATGCAAAACACACAACTATCACAACTCAAAGGATGGTTATCCAGTGCATGATCTGACACATCAGCGAACCAGTTTTTGTACCCTGCTGAGACCAATGCATGCACAAAATGATAACATAATTGCATAATTAATTATTTTTAAAAAATCTGCCTTAGAACTCTGATTTTATAGTTTCTTCATTTAAATGAAGAAACAAGGAGAAAGAAACCCAACATTTAGAAAGAAACTAATCCTGGATTTGGTCAAAAAGTCTCATCTTTTGAATATATGATTTTTTTCATTAAAATGTGATTTGACTTAAAGAAATTAATTTCCAAAAATTAATCTTCCAAATATAGCATATGAACATTTTTCTAGATACAAAATCGCTCACATCTAGGTATTTTTGTCTTTTGGGGCAATAAAATGATTTCTTTTTAAAAGCAAAACATTCTTCTCATGCTAATCTTCATATGTAGGTCAAAAAGTTCAATGTCAGTATGCAGATATCCTTTATTGGAAAATGCATATATACAATTTAGTAGACTGTGTGAAACACCATGATCACACCTTGCCATGCTTCATGCAAACATTTTCTTTCATGTGGACTCCCTTGGGCTTGAGCTTAGAAGAGTTGCACTTTGATCTTCAGATACAAGCACCTGGGGAGATATTCTGGCCTCAGTGAAGTTAATTGCAAAACCTTCACTGACTTCACTGGAGCCAGGATTTCAACTTTGGGTTTTTTGCAGTCAAAAATCACTCAGACAGCATGTTTTAAACGTCAAATTGTAAACCAGCACTTGCCTGAAACAAGTGCACAGTTCTACTGCTCCTTAGAAGCAAAAGTTTAAGACTGAACAAATGGAGGGAAAGGAAGAGTGATTGGATTAAAATGCCAACTAAAATATCAGGATCTTCTTGTGTCACATATCTTATGCTTGTTAATGGATTAAGGACATGTTAATTACCTGGACCGTTGCAAATTCCTCTTCAAGACCTTTTAACACATTCACTTCAAATTTTCCCCAGAAATTAAATCCTTCTGCTTCTAGTCCTGGTGTTCTTTCCAGCCATGCCTTAAAAAATAAAATAACATAAAGCAAATAAATGATACAGATCATGAGTTACTCTTCAATGATTACAAAGCTGAGAGTCAAACTCCCCAGTTCTACTACCATCTCTAACATTGATTCTATGGATCTGGTCACATCATTTCGGTTCAGATCCTTGAAGCTATTTAGGCTCCAAACTCCCACTGATTTAAATAAAAATTAGGCCCCTAAAAACCTTTAAGGATCTGGGCTAAAATTTCTCTCTCCTAGTTAGTTTCTCCTTTCAAAAATAGGGTAAAATAACTAATCCACCTCAGGGCAGGCCTACACCTAAAAGACACAACAGCATAATTGCACCAGTGCAGCCGCACAGCAGCAGCACTTCAATGAAGACTTTTCTGTGCCATCAGGAGAGCTGCTCCAATCAGCTTAGTAAATCCATCTCTGGGCTAGTCTACACTTAAAACTTTCAGTGGCATAGCTGTATCAGTACATAGAACTGTCCAAACAAGCATTTATGCCAGCAAAATTTATGTCACTCCAGGATGTGTTTTTTCACACTCCTGAGTGACAAAAGTTTTGCCAACATAACTGCTAGTGTAGACAAGAGCTCTGTGAGAGGCAGTACCTGTAATGACAGGAGAAGCTCTGCTGTTGAAATAGTGGTGTCTACACCAGGGGTTAGGTTAGTATAACTGTGTTGCTCAGAGATGTGGATTTTTCACATCTCTGAGCAACATAATTATACTGATGTAAGTTTCTAGTGTAGAGCTGGTCTGAGACTGATGTAAAAACTAGTTTGCCTGAACAGTGTTTTGAAGATGTAGAACTTTATACAAGTCTGATTAATTATTTTTCTTGTCTCCAGTAGAGGCAGAGTACTCATAAGACATTCAGGCATGTACTTCAATGCAAAATATAAGAAAATAACAAGCCTAAACCAATAGAATTAACTGCTACATATATTTTTCTTTTTAATTTGTTGACCCTGCTGGTGGTGGGAAAGAAATTATAGAACACACCTTTAGAAAACTTTTTGGTCAGATTGCCTTTGAAGACAACAGGATCTATCCTGATCTAATGGGATCTCGAGAATGCGAGGTCATTCTGGGACAGCAGAAGCTGTATAAATATTCTGTAACCATATATAGTGTACTGTACATGTAGACCTGAGATACCAGTATAGAAAGTACGTACACAAAGGACTGGTGATTTGGGCACAGTGCTGAATGGTACATGTCTTAGAAAGTGATATATCTGACTTTGAATACTAGTTCCTTTATAACTTTTCTTTGTCAGAATCAGACCTGCCTCAATGACATATTTAGCCATTCCCCTGCCTCCCATCTCCCCTCCCCCTGCTGGGGAGTGTTTACCCATCCCACCCCAATTGTTTAAGAGTGGAAATATTTTTAAAATTTTATTCTAAAAAAGTCTATAACCATGGGAATCTTTTCAAGCATACTTAGTGCATTAGTGTTGATATGATTAAGCAGAATAGTCAGACATCCAGAAAGCAACTTACTGCTTACTACTCTGGTAGGCCTTTCTCCTTAGGTAACAAGAAGCTGTCAGTGAGGGCAGACAATTCAGACAGACTGAATTACAAAGGAGTGACTTGTACTTTCACCCACAAATGGAACAGAATGTGAGCAGTAGGACTGTTTGTAATATTGTAACATACTATATTATTTTCTATGGGGAAAGTTTCCCCACAAAAATGAATGGGAGAATAGCTTGAGAAGTACAGAAGTGGTCTGATTATCAACTGTGGGGTAGCCATTCTTTCTGTAATTAAAATGTAAACAAATATATCTTTACCTCTACCAGCTGCAGAAGCGTTGGTTCTTGCTCTGATTTAAGCAGTAGGTCATTCTCATGCCCCTTGAAGTTATCACGGTAATGCCTTCTGTTGTAAGGGACTCTCAGGATCTGGGGAACACCAATCTTATTCTCTAACAGGCGAAACTGCAGGCTCTGAAAACCTGAAGCTGGACTCAAGTAATTTCTTTGGGTATGGAAAAAGATATAGCAATGGCATATCATTTAAAAAATTAAGGGTATTATAAGGTTTTTCTATCCATAACTAAAGGAAACTCTGCCAGTGAAACATTCTCACATTAAACACACATCAAATAGACTTTCTAATATATCAGAACATTGGCATTTCCTTTGTCACATTATTAGTATTAGAATAAAGAGCTGATTTTTTTTTTATTTTTTAAATAAAATATTGAAACCAACACTTTAAAAACATTAAAAATGTGTTTCAGGAGGAAATTTCACTAGAATATTAATTTCTTTCTAAACATACATAACCAAACTGGTGTTAGGAAAGATGTTTTGAGTCATTAAAATTCAAATAAACAAACAAAATATTTAGTAGAGTTTAAATTATTCCATAGATCAGAAAATTTTGTTTGTTTTTTTCGGGATAGAAGGAAAAGGTTGTGCAGTCACCATGGTTAATTCTCATGTTATGTGAGACTGATGTAAAATTAATCACATTGGGTATGTCTGCACTTACAATTTAGTTTGAATTAATGAGGATTAATTCAAACTAAATTAATGCATGGCTACACTGGCTTTCATTACTTCAAATTAAGGAATTCCTTAGTTTAAAGTAATGAATGCTTACTTTGAAGTTATAAAACCTTGTTTAACTTCAAAGTAATAGTTAATTCAAACTTATTAGTTCAAATTAAGCCAAGGAGCCATTTTAATTCAAACCAACCTTTAGTTCGAATTAACACAGTTTGACCTTCTTCGTCCCAGGGTGCCTTCCTCTTTCTATGTATTGAGTGGTGGCATGGTCCTTCTTGGGGGCCCTATCACCACACTTCCTATGGTGCCCTCCTCCTAAGTCAAACTAGCAAGTCCTATCCATGGACATACCAGTTCAATTTGGGTTTTTAGTGGGGACATGTTAGTTTGAATTAACTTGGTTCAAATTAATCATTATTAGTTTGAATTAATTAATTCAAACTAAGTTTATTCAAACTAACTTCTTAAGTGTAGCCACAGCTCTAGGCAAATTGGAAGAACTAATTAATAAGGATAGCCCTGTTTCCTATTCCCTGATAATTTTAGTGGTTCAAAGTAATGGATAAGGGGGTTGCAAAAAAGGAATTCAAAGTCTTTGATTTGGTTGTTTAATCTCCTCTTATTCAGTAATAAGCTTCTGAAAATTGCAGTTGAGGATTTCTCAAAATAGAGGATTAATCCACTTATTTCCCTTTTTCTGTTTTTGTTTTGTTTCAGGGTTTTTTGTTTGTTTGTTTGTTTGTTTGTTTGTTTTTGTTTGGGTTTATTGGTGGGGCAGTTTGGTTATTTGTTTTTGGTTTTGTTCAACAATGGGGGGAAAGGATTATGGCAACTTTTAAGGGCCATAAGTGATGCTGTGTGGGGATTTATGAAGTGGTAAGAGGGAGAATTAAAAAATAAATAGATTGAGTATCAAGAGAATCCAGGAGAAGATGGGAACTGGATTATGAGCCAGGCCCAAGCAGAACCCACAGGAAAGGTAGGACTGGAGCAATAATGGAGCCTGGAGGCAGGGAGAAAGAATTAGGTGTCTACACTGGAAAGGAGATAGGCAAAGGGATCCCAGAAGAAGGAAGAAATTTACAGGCTTCCAGGGAACACTGTGTGGGAAGAAACTTCTTCTATCAGTAGATGGAAATGAAAAATCCTGGGGGTAAAAGAGGAATGAAGACAAATGGAGGGTTAAATGAGCAAAAAGCTGGAAGGGGAAAGGGTGGGGGGGGAAAGACTTTTGAAACATCATTAGATTTCAGTGATCTGAGACCACTGCAAACCTTATGAAGTTTGGATGTGTGAAGCCCCGGATCCAATGGGTTAAAACATCTATCTCATGCTCTAGATGTGGAGTGTACGCGTTTCTTTCATCAACACAAGATTATGAATTGACTTAAAGTGTTGCTGAGAACATGTGAAATTTATGGAAATTGCTAAAATAATTTTTAGCATGATGTTATCAAATGAGAGAATATTTTAAGTATCTTCAGACTATTATTTTAGTTTTGTACTGGTGATCTCAGCTAGATGAACAGATATAAATAATTAAAACCAACAATCTCTTTAAAAAAACATTGGGTTTGCAATCAAGTTATAGTTGTTGACTTTTATCTGTTGCTGGTACAGCTTCTTCTCTCCCAAATATATACTTATCTTGCTGACCTTGTTGATTTAGTTCTTCAGCTTGAGTGGTAGAGGCTCATGCTTTCAGATCTAAAAGGCTGGGATTCAAACCCCACTGTTACTGCTAGTGAAGACAATTATAGAAGTATTGCTGATAATCTATAAATAATATTTACCTGAAATCAAAGAAGTCCAATGCAGTCATAGTTTCCAGAACTGAAAATTGCTCCACAAGTAATTTAAGGATCATTGAAATTCTGTGTATTCGAGCAACAACCTTGAGCATGTTTCTCTCATCTCTCACCTTATTAGAAAAGAAATACTGAAGACCAGATCAAGAATGATGAGCTGAAGAGCTATTTTTACCTTTATGTTCTAGTGACTGATCTATTTAAAGGTTTTATCCTCTCATTGTTTTAGTCTCTTGAGTGTATTCCATGTAAAATTTATAGCAATAGCAAAAATCTTGTTTTGATAGAGAATCCTGAACATAACTAAAATCGTAATTTTTAAACTTTGGATATGCTAAAAGAACCAACAATGGGGGGTGGTTATTCAGACTGCTCACTCATCTAACTGGGTCATTTATAAAGAAGTTATTTTTTCTGTGTTTTTAATTTAAAGGTTATTGATACAATAGAAACTCTGGGCCAAAGTCATCCACAGTGTAATTTTGTTGGAATCAATGGAGCGGCAGGCCAAAGAGAAGGAGGAGAAACAATATGGCTAGTAAAGGAAGTGGTATGGCACAGCTGAGAAGATGCTTCCTAGAAAGCAGAAGGAGAGGAGGAAAGGAAGGTGCATCTGAGAGAAAAAAGAAGTGAGCAGGGAAGGAACTGCAAAGCAGTTTCCAAGCCAAGTCTCTGTCAACTCTGCGTCCATTGACTTCAATGGGTTCAGAATTCCATGTGAAATTGCTAAAAGGCAGTCAGTGAGCAGAGCCAAGATGTATCAAAGCAGGGATGAAAATGATATATTTTAATCTTTACAAAATTCTCCCACCGGTTTCTGAATTTCAATTTTTCAACAACATTTTTAATTATATCTCAAGCAAAAATAATTTCATGAAGAAACATACCATTTTAGAGCTGGTTAAAACTTTCTGAATGTCAGGTTTCAATCAAAATAATCAACATACTGAATTTTAGCAAAAATATAGAATGAATTTTTCATGCAACTTTTTGCATTTTTTTTCCACTGCCAAGTCTACTCCAAACAATATTGCATAACCATATAATGTCTGCAAATGCTGGATTTTCATTTGCAATCATCAGTTTAAGCAGTTATCTCTCATTGACAACACATCAGAGGAAACTCAGGAATTTAAGTAATTAGAATTCATAAGCATCTAAAAGTATCTTGTTTCAGGACACTGTTAATAAGTGCTCAAAATATTCATCTGCTGTTTTCAGGTCTTGTCATATAAACATCTGTTACTGTTTGATAATTCCACTCTAGTTTTATCAAATCACATCCAAATCCTAGTGGATTTTTTTCCTCTTTTATTTACCAGCAATTTGAATAAAAAATACTACTGGTGTGTAATAAAAACAGTAAGTCCTTTGCTAACTGGGAAATTCAGAAGTAAGAGAAAACTTCACCATAAAAATAATGTTAAATAATTTATATTTATATTTTATTGTATTTATATAATTAATATATGGGGATAGATGACATAGCATATTGACATTTTTTAATATAAATTATTTAACATTTATATAAATTTCCCTAGGCATACTTTTTTTGGCTGTAAAATAATCCTAGGTTAGTATTTGCAATCCACACAGATAACCAGCCTCAGGGTTAATGAGTAGTTTAATCAAAAGGATCATTCCTGAAGAGTTATCTCTGTGGGCCAGTTACTGTAGAGGATACAGTACTCTGAAGAGTGCGTGATTTTACAGAACAAAATATTAAAGCGCTAAATTTCAGTCTTGTATCTCATTTTGAGGGATCTGTATTAATTCTGTAAAAACAACTTTCAGAGGGAGCCTTGGGTTTTTGTATTATAAATATTTGCATGTAACTTACATGGCCATTCTGAAAGATCACCCGAATTGAGTCCAGTTCCCACAGAATCTGCTTAAACCACAGTTCATAAGCTACAATAAGAAATGAATTGTTAGTGTCAATTTCATTGCCATTGCTGATATATAGAAAGAATTTAGGCAAGTAGATTAGGTTAAATTCCACGTTTAGTGTTAAAAAATTATTTAAAATGAATGTAATATTTTCATTTGACTGGGGTATAAAAAATTCTGATTTACAAATGTACCCACTGTTTAAAGATACTGTCTTTTCTTCAGACCAGTGTTACATGGAATGATTTAGCACCTGAGACCATTAACAGAACTAATTATAGTATATTCACTTTTAGAACTCTTGGGTGGCACAGAGCATATTAAAAATTGGTGGGGAGCAGAGGGAAGCTGTCCCAAATAGCTAACACAGTCCCCTAAGTATGGAATGTGTGATGTCTGGACAGATTGATTGAGCCTCAATTTTAAGAGGTTCATAAAAAGACCCAAATACACTGAAGTGCGTGGTCTCATTTTACCATTTCAGATGGCTAAATCAGCTCTACCAGAATTAAATTTATGATTCTGAGGAGTATAACTGTTCTAAACCTGAGGTTTATGTCACTAAGCTATCTCCATTCTTATGTTCATGACTGATTATGTCTAGTTGTATTCTCCTGTTTTATTCTTCTATGTTAGCAGGGGAATGTGTGAGAAAGCTAGTTTTCATTTAGGAATGTGTAACTTTGTCCAAAATCAAAACAAAACATCTGCTCGGCATGTTGCAACTCTGAATAAAACAAACAGCCTTTTTTTACTTTTATTTTTCTATATAGTAATTTATTTATTTATTGGTCTTGCTGCTTACCTTGATGGGTAACAATGAAAAGATGCTCATCATGGATCTTGTTTCCTTTCTTTTCACTCTGCAGTTCTTGCGCATTTAATATTTTATCCAGCTTTAAAAGAAAGAATTTCTGTAATAATCTCAAAGCTCTATTGTTGCTTTTGGAAAAAATGTTCCTGATGGTTGGTTAGTCCTTAACTGAGCATTATAAAAAGCATACTGACTCTTAGGCTACGTTCACACATAGGGGATTATTTTGATACAAGTTGTTTTGAAACAATTTGTATCACAATAACGCCTTATTTCAAAATAAGTTAATTCGAATTAAGAATAAAAGCTCAAACCGAAATAGCATGTTCAGACAACAGTCATTTCTAAACGAGTCACCATTGTTTCGAAACAACATGTTCTGACGGGATTGTTTTGAAACAATCGTTTTGAAACAACATTGTTTCATCACCAAATGGGGTTTAAGGTGTTTCGAAACAATAGAATCTGTTGTTTCAAAACAACGGTATGTCATGTGAACATGGCGTTTCTTATTTCAAAACAACCTCTGGAAGTCTACATCCATTGGAACAATTTACCAAAGGTTGTGGTGGATTTTCCATCTTCAAAGATGTTTAAATGAAGATTGACTGATTTTCTAAAAGATATGCTCTAGTTCAACTGCTACTATTAATCATGAAACAGGAATTAATTCAGGGAAATTCTGTGACCTGTGCTATGCAGGAGGTCAGGTTGTTGATGAGAAACAGTTGTTCATGGTTTTAAAATCTATGAATGTCTAACAAGCATAAGAATGGTAAAATCTAGCCATCTTTGGACTTTTAGATAGTCATGCGTTCTTCCAAGCAGTATAGTTCATTAAACCATTTGAATTTCTTTATTTGCTTTTAAGATGATAAGGGATAGATGAAAAACACAAACAGTTACTGTTGTCTACAAATAACATGTGAATGAAATGCATTGTCAATAAGGCAGAAATCCTGTATTAAAATGCTATGGTGATCATCCTGTTAAAGATTGTATTGTATATAGACGCACAAAGGCGCTGAATCAAGGTTGCATGGAAATCTTATTTCTGACGTTTTTAAACTTCTGAGTATTTGATATCATTTTTAATGAAGGGTTTTTTAAAAAATGTAATTATATAAATATTAGGACAATTCTGTGCAAGTCTGAAGTAACTTCATTGATTTCAGTTGACATCAGTGCAACTGAAAGAACTGAGTCCATGGGCTAAATTTAAGACATTTTACAGACATGTAGATGTATACAGTTATTTAACACCTTGATAGTTAATGTATAATGTATAGTTAATACATGTATACATCTAAGTTTCTGTAAATCATCAGAGTACTGGTCAGTGATTTAATCACAATGCAATGGTTAATGGAAACTGCACAACCCCTGCTGAGCATATTGAATGTTTGCTCTGGATTACCATCTGCCAAACAATGGATCTTCTGCTTTGCTGTGATTTATCAGTTCTATGCACCTCAGTGTGACTCATCACTTTAGCCCTTCTCAATTCAGAATTTAGCTCCAAGACTAAAAATAATTCCTGTCTAAACAACAAAATCCAATTAGTTTTCTCAACAAGTTAAAAAATAATCAAGCATCCCATTGACTTTATCAGGTATGTGAGCTGTCATGGAATCTGGAGTGGTAACTGTGTATTTAATTCAAATGTCAAGAGATACAGATGCCTGTGACTACATCCCAAGAGCTGGCAGTGGAACAAAGGATGAGATGGCCTTGCCTTGATTGTTGGCCTTTACTGGCAGAAGAAGGGAAAGAAAAGTGCCATATGTCACCATTCAAACTGTAACAGCTATCAGGGCAGTAATGTAATCTCATCATCAGACTTACATGCAGATAGTCACCATAGGTAAGTCCACTTTTACTGGCTTTATTGAGCCCCTCCTGGGACTTGTCTTCACCTCCCTCATCTTCCAAAGACAGTTTATTAAAATTAAATCTAGAAATAAAAGAAAATGAAGAAAATAGCAAAGCTAAAAATGTCAGAGCAGTAATTGTGCCTAAAATTCAGGCATTAATCTTTGGTGGCTTAATTTCACAAACATATAGGATAAACAAAATGAACAGTACATAACTTCAACATTTATATAACACATATCACTAGAATATATAAGTAAGCACGTGTGTGTGTGTATGTATATATTATATATCACTATATTATATAGTGCTTTCATATCCAGTACATCCCAATAGCCAATAACCAAAAGAATTCTTAGGCCAGCTCTCTTCATTCAGGGTAGTCTCTACAGTTTTTTAATGCTTTGATAGTTAATGTCCACCTTTCAATTTTTATACAAAATGGTCACATTACATCTATCATGTTAACTGTATTTAGGCAGTAAATACAGAAATATACTCACTGATATTTGTTTCCCCAAAATGGGCACCCACTCATGACTGCAGAATCCAATATCACTATTCCTCAGGGCTAACTCTTATGTTCCTCAGGGATAAACTCTATTAATATTAACAAACCCGGTGCAGTCACCTTTTATGTAATGTGATCATAGTGCAGAGGCCAATCCCCTGCTATTCCATCTGCCCATCCCTGTCATTCAATAATAATTGCAGGTGCTATCCTGACACAAACCTAAATAAGCATTTGTTTTGTTGGCTGTTCAGTTAGAAAGAATACTTGCAATACTCACCTAGGTTGAGTATCACATACTTTGAGCAGTTTTCAATAAAGTTCTTCTGACCTTGGACATTTTCAGTTACGCACATAGTCTGAGATCAAAGCTAATATAAGTTAAAAAAAAACCAATGGGAATTCTGTGCATGAGTCAAGGGCAGCACTCACTGATTGTTGAAACAAGATTGTAATCTTTAAACCCTGAAGTCAAAATATCAAGGCACTTTTTATGAAAAAGAGTTGTTCGGCAGAGATGGCATACATAAAGTGGTGGCCCAGAACCCTTTCTGGAATGAATTCCAAAATACTATTTATTTTAAAAGTTTACTTGTACAGTCATCCCAATTAAAAGCAAAACAATTACTTTATTAATATTATATCCATGTAAATTTTTATAGGGTGGGTGACTCCCAAGTGATTTAAATATAGTAGGGTTTCTTAAATTGCAGTTATATTCCCATATAAAATTCCCATTCATAGTTGTTTACAAGCATTATTTATTTCTTTTTAATCATCAGTTTTACCAAAATGGAATAACTGACACACGCATCAAAAACAGGTGAGGTATGGTTCTCTCTCCCCTGTGTACCCCAATTGCTAGGATTTTCAAGTAAAACATCATCAGTGTTCTGCATTATTGCAAACACTACAGCAGGTCCTTTAATCATCAGTCTGTCCCTGATGCCACATGACAATCCTATGTTGCTGTCAGCCACTTCTGCCCCTATCAGCCAACACCTCCTCATGCCCAGATGTGGGGTAATGGAGGAAGGACACAAGATCCCAAATCAAGTGACTTTAAGTCTTTACACATAAAGGGCTAAACTGTGCTTTTAACACGTTAGCCATATAAAAAAAGACTGAGCAACCAAGTGGGAGTGATGGGATATTCTGCCAGCACAGTGCAAAAAAAAAGCACAGAACGCTGAACACACACTGTTAAGATTCAGCAACAGTTGAGAATCAATTAATAGACAGGAAGCAACATAAAGAAAATTACTCCTGACATCTCCAAAATGCTACAAATACATTAAAGAGCCAGGTGTCTGTCTGATGAACCCCCAATATCTTTAAGGGACAAAAAAAGCACCACCTTGGTAACACTCATAAAACATAATATATGAGGATGGAAAAGAGGACAGTAACCTGAAAACCACTGCTGCTTCATTGACACAGATCGATAATTCCTTTCTTACCATGGGCCCCACCTAGCTTCTGAGCTAAGTGTGTATTTTTGAGGAATGATGCCATTTTCTTTCTCATTTAGAGGTGACTCTTGGCATTTCACTGAAACAAAGTGGGAATGATGGGTACCCTTCTATGCACTTTTGGATGAGATATACAGAAGCAGGAGTTTTCCCGCTACAAGTTGCCAAACAAATTTGTGGTGTTTAAGTGGAAATATCCTCCACCTTTCTAATAACGGCAAACAGGTAATTTTTGTGTACATGCTTCACTGTGGCATAGCCCAGAAAACATTCACCCACTTCACCTCATATTTCCAAATGCCCTAGTGTCCTATACCTTCTCATCAGCATCCTCCAGCAGTTTCTTTATTGTTTCATCATCAGCCAAGGATCTAAATTACACTGTAATATGAATAATTATAAACTTCAGACAGGATATAAAAAAATTATTCCTATCTCCAAAACATAAAGATATTGGACAAAGGGATGTATGAATGGTTTTTCTCAACCACTATTTGGACCACAAATACAATCTCCAAACTCTGCTGATGTGAAGTAATGCTTATCTTAAAAAAATATACGTGAAAGTTCTGCAGTTGGTTCATACAGAGTTGCTGCATTAATGAAAAAGTGTGGGATCTCCAGATCAAATAAAATAGTAAAATGTTCAGCCAGACACCAGAAAACTAGGATAATTAGCTGAGTTTAACCCTTCTGCCTGTCAGAGCCAGCGGCAACAAGGGCTGGGTGCAATATCTAGGGTTTCTTTTCAACATTACAACACAAAACTAGCTCAAAACCCCACCCAGTAACCTGGAATAATTACACATCACCCCTTTGGCACGTCTAGAGGAAATACACCCCATCCCACAAGCACAGAAACCAAGTGTAACAAAGAAACTTTTAATAAAAGGGGAAAGGTAACCCACCATTGACTTGGGAAAATGCCTTTAGCAGGATTCACATGCATAAAAGTATGAGCAAAACCCTCACCCCAGAGTGTGTCGGGCTGTTTCCTTTTGTCTTGGGCTCTTAAATCCAGCAACAGGAAATTCCTTTAACGTGCCCCTCCTTTCACAGCACTTTAAAGCTGACAGCATCCACAATTGCCCTTAGTCAGGGGAGACCCAAGAGTTTAGAGGTGGAGTTGCAGGGTTCACCTTCCACCTTGGTTGTGGAAGGGAGAAAGAGAGCACCTTGCTCACTCCACTGTCTGGCCCATCAACCAGCCACTGGCTGCCCTACCAACCGCTCTGCTCCACTGGCCTCTCCGCCAACTGCTTTGACATATGCTGTTACCTTCTGCTGACACTTGCTTCTCTGCTGTGACTTCTGCTGGTCAATCTCCTGAGGTTCCTTGAAGCTCCTAGTGATGATCTGTCCATGATTTCACTTGAACTGACACCGAGAAGACACAGGTAGACCTAAGTTTTCAAAGGTAGTTAGTGATTTGGGGTACCAAAAGAGCCACTTAAAAGATGCTGAACAAGAAAGGAGTCCTGTGGCACTTAAACAAATTTATGTATTGCATGAGCTTTCCTGGGAGAAAAATCCCACTTCATCAGATGCTTTGAAGACAGGGGAACTTCTTCAAAGCATTTGATGAAGTGGGATTTTCTCCCACGAAAGCTCATGTGATAAATAAATTTGTTAGCCTTTAAGTACCACAGGGCTCCTTACTTGTTTTGCTGAACTAGACTAATGTAGCTACCCCTTTGGAACTTTAAAAGATGCCGGGTTTTTGAAGCACACACACTCAGCACTTCATAAGATTCAGTCCCTTCTAGAGGGGATTGAGTAGCCAAAAAGAGAGGCAGCAAAAATTACTAGTACCTTTTGAAAACCTAGGTCTATATGTCTCTTATGAAAGCTAGTTCACCTGACTTCATTCTTAAAAATTTTGGAAGTATTGTTTGGAATAAAGAAGGCATTAATATTCACATTCCTCATATATTTGACTTCTTGGCTAGGTGTACTATTTCAAGGGATGATACCAACTACTTTTCTTTGCAGGTCCTGAGTCTTCATACTGAAAGGTGACTCTTTTGGCATTTCAGTATAGTGATATGAGCAGCATGTATACATTTCCCCTTGGATTCACATGGCATAAGAGTGAACAAGACTGTCTGCATGAGAAGTACAGAGGTGACAGTGTTGCAAATGTCAGTGTTATGGCAGAAAGGCTTTTCAAAGAGAAAGCTTTTCCCCAAAACAGGGTTCACCTGATCTCTTCTGGCAGATTGTTCTTCAGTGAGATCCAGGCAATACATTAGAGGTCAGCAACCTTTGCCTACCCCTGTGCAGGTCCTTCCTCCCCAATCCTCAGCTGGTACCAGCAGCCCCCTCTGCTGAAAAAAGGTGACAGCTGCCTGAAAATTCAGCAGCAGTCAGGGCTGGAGCAGGAGCGTTTGCCAGGCATGCTACAGAAAGAAGTCACCCAGAGTGATTCATCTTTGCGGGCATGCCACAAAAAGAGGCAGCTCCATTCAGGGGTTTCCAAGCATGCTGCAGAAGGAAGCTGCCCAAAATGGCTCCTTTGGGGAGCATCACACTACAGAGAGGAGCCACTCCGGGCAGCTTTTTTCTGTGTCACATAGAGGCATAGGCATAAGGGGAGCCCCTCCGTGTCCCAGCTGCACCCAAAGGAAGCCACCCAGAGTGGCTTTCATGGCAGGAGTGGCAATTTCTGTGGTACTGCAGAGCATTCCATGTGCGGCTCTGAATGGGCTCAGGCGCCACTGTCGGCACATGGGCCGGGGGTTGCCTACCCCTGTGATACATAGTACATTTTAGCCAAACAACAGAGTGGGAAAATCATCTCTGAAGAAGATCAGAGAGATAGGATTATTATATTTGTGACTGTGAGGAATCACAGACCTCAAGTCCAGGCCCACAGGCAGCAGTCAGACTATGACAGGTACCTGGCAGCTCACCTGATTAACTAGGGAATGGTCTAGGGAAGAACTATCTCAGATCTCCCAGTCAGAGGAAAACATCCAGTTACCCCAGTGTCTAAGGCAGTGTTTCCCAACCAGTGTGCCACAGCCCACAGGTGTGCCAGCAGGCTGGAGCAGGTGCGCTACAGAATTTTTTGAAAAACTACCCTGAGTTCTGGATTGGCTCATGGATATTCATGAGCTCATTCAGAGACTATATGACAGTGTGCCTCAGAATAATTAAAAGTATCGAAGTATGCCACGATAGAGAAGAGACTGGGAAACACTGGTCTAAGGAGTGCTATATAAACAAACAATTAACAACAGGAAATTGTCTGAGCAGCTAAAGAAATCCTTGCCTGTCGGTGACTATGAATCCATCCTGCTTACCTGACTCCTGAACCCCATATTCCTGCCTGCTCT
Organism: Podocnemis expansa; assembly: GCA_007922195.1. Taxonomy (NCBI): domain Eukaryota; kingdom Metazoa; phylum Chordata; order Testudines; family Podocnemididae; genus Podocnemis; species Podocnemis expansa. The sequence goes on from ML681966.1 coordinate 26,922,847, forward strand.
CAGTTCCTGATTCCCTTCCAGCTCCTGGCTCCTATGCTCCCATTGCAGACCCCCTCTACTTTCAGCTCCTAGTGACATACCCATATTCAAGACCCTGCTTCTAAGTCTTTCCCCTGATACCATTTCTAGCTCTGACCCTCAGCCTGGTACTGCACACTATCTTTGCTTTTGACCTTCTGTTCTGACCAGTAGGCCTGACTCTTGCTATAATCACTAGACTTTATTACCTACACCCTGACCATTGCAGCTGGCTAAATTAAAATTTTGATGTTTCACTAGAAGTCTGATACAATTCTTAGTAAGATCAGAAAGAGTTTATGAAAAACTGTTCAGGAAAAAAATTGGAATTACTGCTTAATAGTTTAACAGTTATTTCAAAATACTGTTTAGATTTTCTGACTTTATTCATATTACATATTTGTTCACTAAAAAAACCTTGTGTACTCTCTGTTTGAAAGTGAATGAGTTGTTTCTAAAGTATAAACCAAGGGGTTTGAAACCAATTACACTGGGACTGACTCATGTCTTACTTTCTGAAAAAGTAGAATTCTGGTCTGGGCTTGACCAGAAGCTAAGATGCGGTGAAGGAAAAAGGAGTCTAATAGTTGTTGTACATTATTTACCTCTTTCTCAGTCATTACAGTAACACAGAGAAAAAACATTGCTTCCACACTCAGGTAAGTTGCCATTTCTTTGCAGATTTCAACTGAAATAACACTAATGCGAAGTTTCAGAGACTTAATACACCATGTTCTATCTTGAAGGTACACAGTTTCAGCCATTTCAACATAATTGCTTAGAAATGATTGTTTTGTTTAACTTGAAGGAAAAAGTACTGGTTATCACATCTTTCTGTAAATTACTGCAAAAATGAAGGGGGGGGTCTTTAACTGGCAAGTGACAGTTGCAGTTAGTGTTTGGCTGGTTCCTGTAAATAGCCTGTTTTGCAAAACCATCTGGTAACATAAAGTTCACTATACCCATTTTTTAAAAGTCACATTCTCTCTCACTTCCTCCAACAGACTAGTTCTGTGCTCCAGGCAGTTAAATTCAAGCCTCCCTCATTCTGCCCACCCTAAAAGTAAGAAAAGAAGGCTTAAAAATTTGGAGACTGCTTTAAAACATTAAAAACAAGTAAAACAAGAGTCATTCCTTGTTAGTAGTAAAGGGCCCTACCATCAATCAAACCGTTTCCACGCCCCCTT
>ML681966.1:26924061-26937527 GCA_007922195.1 Podocnemis expansa
GTGCTCAATTACAGTGAGGACACTCTCGCCATGCAATTTTCCACCAGCCTGTTTTATAAAGACACCCTTGGAAAACACGAAGCTGCGGAATTGGATGTTGAGAATCTAGGGTTTGTGAAGCGTGCAACCCTGACTGCCCAAAGCAGGACGATAGAGCTGCTGGGCCATCAACACAGCGATCTGTTTTTTCAAGAAAAGCTTTTGTTGAACAGTGTGGATGTCAAAATCAAACTGACACGCAGTAAGGACGCCTTCTGCTTAATGGGCGATGCAGCCCAAGGCTGTAAACTGCGCATTGTATCAGCGTCCCTTTTTGTGAAGAAAGTACGGGTAGCCCCAGGCATACGTCTGGGGCATGCAGAGGCCCTGCTCACGGCTAATGCTAAATACCCTGTGGACCATGTGGGGATGAAAGTGTTTAGCATCCCTGCAGGAAGCAGGGTCAGTAACCAGGAAAACCTGTTCTTGGGACAGCTACCCAAAATGGTTGTCCTGGGGTTTGTGGATAACGACGCTTTCAGCAGGAATTATGCTAAAAACCCCTTTAACTTTAAGCATTACGATATTAATTTTTAGGCTTTGTACGTGGACGGGGAACAGATACCCACCAAGCCTCTCCAACCAGACTTCAAGGCTGAGCTCTGCGTGAGGGAGTATATGAATCTGGTGCAAACGGCCGGTAAATACATGAAAGATCGTGCGCTGCTCATTGACCACGTTGAGTTTGCTCAGGGTTATACCTTCTTTGCCTTTGACCTCTCCCCTGATCAGGAATGCACTGATCACTATTCCTTGATTAAAACGGGAAACCTGAGAGCAGAAATACATTTTGCCAGTGCTTTGACAACCACCGTCAACATGATCGTGTACAGGGTTTTTGACAATGTGATAGAGATAAATCAGAGGAGAAACGTTCTGTTCGACTATATGTGAACATGTACACTGTGCAGCTTCCACGTGTATTGCTGGCGGACCCCGCCATGCAAAAGACTTTCTTAGATGTGTTTCCATGTGACTGGCTCCCTGGCGGTAGGCTGACACGGAGACCCCTGAGTTTAGTGGTCAACACGCATCCGCACAACTGACCGGGTGAACACTGGTTAGCCTTGTACCTGGCGGAGCGCAACCGTGGAGAGTTCTTTGACTCGTATGGGCACCCCCCGACGAGCGTGTTGTTCCCCAGAAGCATCATGAAATTTTAAAACAAAAACGCCACCAACATTGTGTTTCAGACAAGACAATTACAGGACCCCAGTTCTGACGCTTGTGGCTATCACTGTGTGTTTTTTTTACATCACCGTAGCAAGGGTTTGCCTTTTGACCAGATTTTAAAATTGTATTCTGATGACTTGGTAAAAAATGACCGAATGGTGGTGAATTTTGCAAGAAAAGTAAAAAGAAAGTTCTCGGGCTTGCCTGGGGTTGCTCAAAACATGTTTCAACAAGCCCAGACATGTATCCTGCAATGACTTTTACTTAATAAAACGCCCTGGCCGTGGGGTTTAAAGCCATCTGGTGTCTGTGTTGTTTTTTTTTTTAAATACACGTGACAAAAGGTTTTTAAAAAGTAAACAAAAATTTTATTCAAAGCAAAAAAAAAATCACCCTTTAAAACATTTCATTTACAGTGTGGGGGAAAAAGCATTTGGTTTAGAGCATGAAAAAGAAAAACTGTTACCATTTAAAATATTTGGTTTAAGCATGAAAACAAGAAAAATCACAGAGTGAGCCAATTGGGTCTTTTAGCCAATTTTCATTTTTTGGAAGGGAAGAAAAGTTCACGATCTGATCCAGTGTCAGCTGCGGCAGCCTTCAGGCGCTCCAAAAGATTTCTGTTCTCTGCATTGCCCATGACAGAAGATGGCACGTTTAGCTCTGCCATGGCATTCATAAATGCATCCCAGCCTTTGGGCACGTGTCTGTTAGGAAAAGAGCACGTCTGAGTGGCGGCCCTGACTAAATCAAGTATGTTAGAGCCGTGAATCACCGACTCTTTGTACACAAAAGCCCCTTTATCGTTCCACGAAGATATGTTTTTATACTGCCCCAGCTTATTTAGTAGCACCGTTGCATTTCTAACATAACGCTTACCGATGCTATCCAACACTTCCTGAGCAACAGAGTCAAAGGTTTCTGGAGGGTTGGCAGGGGTGTTTTGTTCCTGTTCAGGTAGAAAGGGAGTTGTTTTCCCTTGATCCAAATCACTGTGCTTCACGTATGTTAGGTACCTTTGAAGCACAGTGGCGTATAATTTCGCCTTTTCATGTTCATCTAAATCGGTCCTTTGAAGAATAGATTTCATTTCACCATCCAGCAAATGAGTAGTGGTCTTTCTGATATTTTTCCTCCGGTGGAGGGGGAGCCCTTAATTGCTCCACCTGGTGACCAGGCACCAGATACATTTTTTCCGCATACTCCATTATTGCTTAGTCAAAAGTCCAGTTATCAGAGGGACAGCGAAACTTAACAGAGGTCCGAGAAATCTTCCAGACTGCTTCACCAGATGCTTTTTTGTTTTAAATGAGATCCTTTTATTACACAGAGTTTTTATCAATGTGCATCTCTCTTTTAACACACGCACTTGATTCTGTGTCAAAGGTATGTTTCTTTTTAAGGTGTTCAGCGCTATTTCTGAGATGGCAGCTACTAAATCGTCAGAAGCCGCACACAGTATAGCCTTCCTTTGTTGAGGGGACGATTTGCTCAGTAATTTTAGAAGGGGTAGGTTTCTTTTCACGCGGCTAGACATGTTTTCGGTCGGCGGTCTCCGCTGTTAAAAAGGACCAGCCGACGATTCATCTCTTTTTATACCTGGTTGATCTTTTAAAAGTGTAAGCCACAAGCCAGTCTGGGGGGAAGAGACCGGTTCTCAGTCTATAAGCCTCTGGCATGGAAGCGTTTAAATCCACCACCAGGTAGCTGTAAGGTTTTTGGGTAGCATCCTCAAAAGCTTCTAGAAAGAACTGCATCTTGCCTGGGTACATTTGCTGGGCAAGCGTGGCAATTTGTAATTTATCCCTGGGGTTTTTGAACAGAACCATGTGCTTGGCATTTAGGTTGATCATGCGACTCTTTTTTCCCTGACAAAACAAGTTCTGAACTATATACATAATGCTCAGGTTCCTGTGATGTACATACTTGGTAAAGGCTTTTTCAATTTTATCACTTTCACAAGCGGAGTTCATCAGATCATCTACGATAAATATATTTACTTTACTGGTAGGAAACAACCAGTCATCGTCAAAAGCAGCGGGTAGCCCCTCTACAAAAGTGATAAAGGGATATTTACAGAGGAGTTCTTTATACGGAGGCTGCCAGCAACTGTAACACCACACGATGTTCTCAGGCATGACAGATAACATTCGCTCAGCATTATCCAATACATTTTTTATGAAATGACTTTTCCCGCAGTTGCTAGGCCCTGCGAGAATGACAGAAAAGGGGTGTTTCCACCATGTGTCCATTTCTCAATATCTGTAGGGCAGCGTTTTAAACCCTTCTATGAGGACCCTTTTGTTGTACACCACTTGTTGCATTTTCTTAAGGGTCTTGGACTTTATTTCCCACTGCTGTTTGTTCCTCACAATAGAGGGTTGAAGCACCTCTGTTTTTTTGGAGCCGCTTTCCCCCAAGTCCGCCCCATAGGTCAGGACCAGTTCTTTCAAACTGTCAAAGTTGATTTTTTCACAGCTTGCTACGTTCAGGGTAATCCCTTTCACTTTCAGACAGGCCTTTCCCCCCGACAGCTTGTACCCGTACGTTTTCCGACCAGCTGACACAAACTCAGTGATGTGCTGATCTGGCAGGATCTCGCTTGTGAGGTCCCCTAAATAATCCCCCAGAGGGGGATTCCATTCACCCTCCCTTTGCACAAATATCACCGAGTCAGTGTCGTGGTATAGGCATCAATCTTGCAACCTGTCTAGCAGGTTGTACAGTTCCAAGTGGGCATAAGCAGTGGTGAAACAGGCGATGAAAACATTACTGTTGCTGGGGACCGAGTAACGGTCTTTGGCATGCTTCCAAAACACGCAGGCAGTTTCATCATCGATTAACTCGCAGGATGAAACCTCGTAATTGGGGGAAAACAGGTACTGAAAGAGTTCGTCGGGGTCTCTCACAATTCTGGTTTTGGGCAAGTTTGTTCTTTGGCCGAATTTACCCCAGAGAGAATTTAAGAACAGTTTGGCGATTTGACACTTAGCAGGGTTCAAAACAATTTTGGAGAGGCATAAACTCACCCCTTCTTTCTGCCGAAAGTCTGTAACGTACTTGTTTTGTTCTTCCCTGTCTGTACACCAGCTGGGATACCCCGAAGCCTCTTGTTTCTGACGGAGGTGCATTTTTATGTACTCTGAGAAGAGTTGGTCAGATTTTTTTTCAAAATGCCAGATTTCGTAGATTTTTACCACCATGAACCCCTTCGCTACAGCAGCATTTAGCTTCACAGTGCACCAGGTCCCCAGGAGGGCCCACTCCTCATCAGTGTGGGTGCATGTCTCCCGCTGCTCGATTTCCGCGCAGGTTTGACAGCAGGAACATAAGCTTGCCACCCACTCTGACAGGCAACAAGGGGAAATAGAGCCCTCATGGGGGGTACACTTTAACTTTTGCGATGCAGAAATAATTCGAGAGAGGTCCAACATTGTCCAAAATGATCTTGGGGTGTCCAATGGGGTACTCTTTGGTTTTGTTCACAAAAGGGTACAGGCTGGTAAAATCGTAATAGTGGATTTCTTCACCGGGCTTGGGTTTGTAATACAGATGGACGGCGTTCATCCTGCCCCCAAAAAGAGCGGGACCAAAGGCTGGGGTAATTGTGCTTCCTTTAAAAAAATCCACAAGCTCCCTATCCATTTCTATCATGGCCTCCCACTCATGTCCCCAGAGCGTCCTGACTGCATACCCCTTGCTTCTCAGATAATCGGCCTTGTACTGTGTCTTATAATAAAGAAACCCAATAGTTGTCCCTGTCATTGGGTTTAGGGCTTTTTCATGGTAACAGGTGATACAGCCGTGGAAAAAACAACCGTTAAACTCAAAAGCTGTGGGCACCCAGTCAATGACGGCATAGCCGTCTAGAAAGTAGGGCTTTACCAGAAACTCCCCACCCCGTAACACGTGACATATCTCTATCTTTTCTTTGTGAGCGATGTACCACTGAATGGAGGGGGACGAATATCTCTTTTGCTGCCTGTGATAGTTGTCTGGGGGGAGAAGAGCTATCGTGTTATTCTCTAAAAACATAAATCTGTACATGGCCATGCAGACGGATGCCAGAGTTATGTACTGGAAAGGATCTATGCACAATTTCACACCCACAGTTCCACCAGGACCTCTCTCTACAACATCTGACTTTGCCGTCATTTTCATGATCTCCTCTCTGTACAGCATACAGGCCCGCCTCAAAATTTTCACATCCTGCTGGCAGTAATACGCGAGTTCTTTCTGTAAGTCAGAGGTCTCATTTTGATGGTGCCGGTACTAGTCAAGAAAGCTTGCTTTCTCCTGGGGCATCATGCTGTCGACCCCGTAGTGCTCCACCCCAGGCACAACTCCCACGTAATTTTGGTTTTCCAAAGTGTTAGAAAAATGTGGGAAGTACCCTTTGGCACCCTCAAACCCCATAGCCTGCAGGAGCTTGCTAAGTTTCATGGGGAGGAAGTTTAGAGGGTCTATGAAACAGATGCCCAGAGCCTTAACTTCCATACACATCAGTTTACTGCCCTGAGTTATCAATTCCACATCCATCTTTTCCTTCAGTAACTTCTTGACCACAAAGTACGCATCATAACCTTTGGAACTGTTCGCTATGAACGTGTACTTCCGAAACTTTTTGCCAATAAAGGTTTTAACAAAGTCAGAAAGGCACTCGCCACCCTTAAATTCCCAAGATTTTTCTGGCTTTAGGGACATAGCAAAAATGTAATTGGGCACGTGCACCCCCGTCTCCTGCATGCACTCAAAATCGTAAAAAATATACTTTTCTGACCTTTCGGGCTTTTGGAGGATGTTTAGAAAACACAAGTGGTCCTCTATCTTGCTCTCATGTGGGATCTGACTGTGACGCTGCTTACACTGTCGGCCTTCGCACTTATGTCCTTTGTCCACATAAGAGTCACAGTCTTTGCAGAAAGTTTTAAACCGACATTCGACTTGGTTTTTAGAGGCAGCTTCCAGATGGCCATCTAAATACTCTTTGGACCAACAAAACAGCCTGCAGCTGGGGCAAATCTTGGGACCTCTCTGACCCATGCTTGTGTTTACCAAGCACGTCTCTCTCAAACAGAGACGGCAGCGGTATCTATAAGAGTGGTCATGACTGTACACCATGTGGCAAAACTCGCAATAATTTTTGGCCCCAAACAACCTTTTCACATCCAAAACGCCATAGTAATGCTCATCGTGCAGCAGGACGAAAAATGTCTTGGGGTACACAGGGCCTCCTGTTTTAAAAAAAACCCACCGCCCTTTTGCCATATAAAGCACCACCTGAATATTGACACGTAAATGCTGTTCAATCACCACTACGTCACTGAGCATCACCTTTTTTTGATCTGACCACCCCAGTTCTTGATGCAGCTTTCTCGCCCCATCTAATAGTTCTGCATCTGTAAGCCTGCGGTCCAACATGATGGCCAAGAGCCTGCCAGCAAAACACAGATTCGAGTCAGCGTAAGTCAGGTCTACCGAGCACTGCCTCTTTTTATGGAGAATTTCACTGTTGAGGATGGAATTCAAAACCCTGCGGCCACCCCCGCCCATGTTTCTTACAACTGTCACAACGAGGCATAACATCCCATCGACGTGCACCTCTCTATTACTCTGTAACAGTTTAGAAGTGTGGTTTAAGAAATCTTCAGCAGAGAGCTTATCCCTATTCCTTCTGACTGAAAACAGAGGATTAGTTAAATTCTGACCCTCTAAGCGTAACTGAACATAATCATGTGGGTCTAACCTGCCATTAATCTCATCGAGAAATGACTGTATACCCCTGTGCACAGCTTCAACCACCTGTCTGGCTGAACTGATTCTCTCAAGATTGACAAAACGAAATTCACCACTGTATACTGTGCCCCTAAATCTAGGTAATTCCCGCTGCCAGCTCCTCACCCACTCCATATACGTATCAGGGTGGGGATCCGAATCTACCCGAGACTCTGAGGGCGCAGATGGCGAACTGCCTAAAGAGCTTTCTGGGGAATTTTCTAAACCTCCACCCTGCAGGTCAATTTCCAGCTCCCCATTCTCAGGCACGTCACTAGCGGGCCTCTTTTTTTGTTTTTTTCTCCTCATCACTGCCTTAGCCCTTTTTAAAATCTTTACAATGACCCTGGCCCTTAACTTTTTGGCAGTCATCCGTTTAGCCCTGAAAAGACCTCCCCCTTTTTGATTAGGTCGGGTACCCCTTCCCACAACTAGCTGTGCAGATTCAAAAACACAATCAGGAAGGCAGAAATAGTTTTGAGCGTATTTATTGAGACCATTTGCCTTTTTGACATAGTTTTCAGTCATTCTTTCTTCTGGAACCCTGGACAGTACAGCAAACATCAGCTCTTTGAATGAGGCATTATATTCACCTATCAGTTTTCCAAATAAAGCGTCATGTTTTTCCCACAACTGGAGAACTGCATCAAACCTGTTGAGGGGTGGATGTTGAATGTAATTATCATGTCTGGAGCTTTCACTGCGTGTTTTTTGATTCACAAACCCTAGAGCATGTGCTCCGGGTTAGTGAATGCGTGTGCTTTCACTCACAGCTCTCTCAGGGCTTGGTGTGGTGCTGACCACTGAGGAACTGGAGGTGTGGTGCTTTGTACCAGAGTTTTTGGTTTTGTCCTTGGGCTTGATGTATCTGCGCTCGGGGGTTTCCTGCTGTTTCCTCAGGACTCCCTTGCTGTTCTCCACAGCTGATGTTGCCAAAGGCTCACGACGGGTTTTCTGTTTCTTTGGTGTTTTTCCCGGAGTTGTGACCACAATGACATCAGCAGAGCTGTCAGTGGCTAAGTAGAAAAAGAAAAAAGATGTCAAACATAACCTATTTAGAAAAAATTAACTTTTCAAAACAAGCTCCCTATTTGTTACTATAAAAACACACAAAGAAAATATATTTACAGCACTCCATTTCTTTGTCAGTTATTGGTGGTGGTAAATTTTCCTTTTCAGCTGTCTCTTCCCTTTTTCTTTTGAGTTGGGCACCAGGAGGACTGTCCGTGCCTAAGAAGGAAAAAAGATGATCAAATAAATCCCCCTTAACTTTACTACAACTTCTAATTAAAAACACAGAAACAAATTATATTTACAGCACTCCATTTCTTTGTCAGTCATTGGTGGTGGTGGTGGATTTTCCTCTTTCTTTTTCCTTTTGGTCATCGAAAAACTCGAAGTTTTTTTTTTCATTTTTTGATAGAGCTGTAAAGCAGACAACATAATTATAAAAGGTTCTTATCAACTTTCAAATGGGTTAAACTTTCTATTTAAAAATCCTCTATTCCAGGGCCAATGAGTACCCCCACCTTAGGGTTACCCATGCTTCAGATCTTGTGATTTCAAGCCTAGGCATGCCCTGTGTGGAAAGAGGTTAGTTTAGGCCCCACCAACAATTCAAGCCTTAAAAACACATTGTCACATGCTCAGACAAAAAAAACAAACAAACAAAAAAAAAAGCCCTGATTAAATTAAAGAAAACCTAAAAATAAAATTGCAGTTTTAAATAAGAAAAAAAAAAAATTAAAAAACAGCTCAAGCCTTAAAAACACATTGCCATGTAATCAGGCTAAAACCAAAAAAATACAGTAAAAGGAACCAATTAAATTAAAGAAAAACTAAATAAAATTGCAGTTTTAAATAAGCAAAACAGACCCTAAACCAGCAAAAAATTAAAAAAAAAAAAAGCCCATCATGTATGTGCTCAAGCTAACAAGCAGGGCATATTTAATTAAAGCAAAAAACAGAACCCAGCAACTTTATAAAGCAGTTTTAAAAATCAGTTTCTAACAAAATACTTTAACTTAAAAATCAGGCCAACAAGCAGGGCGGATCTAAATTCAGCAAAAACCAGACTGCAACAACCACACCACCCTAACCAATCAGACATAACCATGTGCTTGACAAAAGAAAAAAAAAAGGGGGACTGCTTTGAAATATACCAAAACCATATACTTAGGCAGTTTTAAATAAGCAAAAACTTAAAAAAAAAACAGTTCAAGCCTTAAAAACACATTGCCATGTAATCAGGCTAAAAACAAAAAAATACAGTAAAAGGAGCCAGTTAAATTAAAGAAAAACTAAAAATAAAATTGCAGTTTTAAATAAGCAAAACAGACCCTAAACCAGCAAAAAATTTAAAAAAGCCAACCATGTGCTCAAGCTAACAAGCATGGCAGATTTAACTAAAGCAAAAAACAGACCCCCAACAATTTTATAAAGCAGTTTTAAAAATCAGTTTCTAACAAAATACTTTAACTTAAAAGTCAGTTTTGCCATGCTCTCACACTAAAAAGCAGGGCAGATTTAAATTTAACAGAAAAAAAAAGCCACAGCAATAGTGTAGTGGCTAACACCTCTGTTTAATATGCAAAAGGTCTTGGGTTCAAGCCCTCAGGGGTTGGACTGATGATCTCATGAGGTCCCTTCCAACCCTGATTCTATCCTAAAGATCCCAGCAAAAATTAAAAAAACACTATACTACCCTGAGATCAGACTTGAAAAGGAAAAAAAAGGTGGCAGTTTTAAAGCCTGCTGCTATGAAAGACACCAAAAAACCATATACTTAGGCAGTTTAAATAATCAGAATATTCCATAAACTCATCACAACTATTCAGAATTAAAAAGCACGGTATTTATTTTTTTAATACTTTCCAAGAAAACAATAGAATCTACTTACCTTCCAACAAAGGGTGAAAACAAGCTGGGCCATGATTTTTCAGATGTCTAGATGTACCTTTGATTTAAAGAACAAGCATAATTTAGTTAGTAGGATTCTCCAAATGCCTCAAACCCTGTCTAATACCTGACCCCTTTACCCTATCCCTCTTGAACAGCAATAAGCCTAGCTATAGTTCAAACAGAACTTTACCTTGCCTTGGTGAAACACAGCTTGAAGGTGATGTTTCCATGCTAAGCAGAGTTAGCCTGCAATAAAAAAGTGTATCCTCATTAATAAGGACCATATGGCCAAACTAGTAACATTATAAAATAGATATTTTTAATGTTAAAAGCAAGCAGCTTACCTCCTATTCACAGGCCTGCTCTGGACAGCTTCTGGTAGGAAAAAGGGAGTCTTCCAAAAAAGCAGAGGTTTATACACCTTTAAAAAACAACAAGGAGTTGTGTGGCACTTTAAGACTAACAGATTTATTTTTTGCATGAGCTTTCGTGGGAGAAGATCCCACTTCCTCAGATGCTTCGAAGATGGGTGAACTTACCGAAAGGAATGAAACTAAATCCCAGCCTTTTGTTTCAATGCGGTGTGGTACAACCAGCCTTTTGTTTCAATGGGGTGCGGTACCGCTCCTCTCTATTCATGAACACTTAAGGAATACAGATAAGAATCCCATTTTGATCTTAAAATCTGTGGTGCTTTTTAAAATTAATTTTTTTCCTGTAGACTCTTTTTACAGTATTAAGTCATTTTTAATGATAATTGTACCCCTCTCCTGACTGCAAAAAGCTTGCACAATGACTTAGGGAGTCTTTTTATGCTTAAAAGTTTTTGAAATAAAATGGATGTGTCACACACTGCTTTTAAACTGTTTCACTGTCCTTACAGTAAATGTTTTTTTGGGTTTTTTTTCAAGAAAAGGATGCTAGAGGCTTCTTAAAACATTTCAAGGGTGCCTTTAATCTTGTTAAATATTAACTTTAAACTTGTCAGGACTTTAAATTGCCCCCCCTCTCCCCCATTCCTGATTTTTTTCAAACGTCCCTCCACCCAGACACCGCCCATTACTGTAAGGGAAACCCATCAGCCTACAAATTCCTGATATGGGTTTATTAAACTGTCCAATAGCATTCAGCCAACTCCACTCAGCTACCTGTGAATGGAGACCCTTGCAGTTCAGTGGGTGGGCTTGTCCAGAAACATGCCCCAACATGTTTTCAAGCATCACTGCTTTATTTTAAACAGACCCTCCCCCTAGCCCCCAGGATTCTACTACAGCTTCCCCCCCCCCCCCAAAAAAAAAGAAATACACAAAGACACAATAGCCGGTTCTCACAAAAAAAAATATTTAAAAGACCTATACAAACAGTCAAAAAAAAAAAAAAACCCTTTTCAGAGATGCATTTTATTTACAGCTAACAAGATGGTTTGTATCTCGTGTATGTCCCCACATTATTACATCTTTTTGGATTTCTTACACATAGGCGGCCTCCTAAGCAGGCTTCTGTAATGTTTGGTGCGGACCAGATGGTTCACAGGATCATGTAACCAGACATCCCTTATGTCGGGTTTAGGTATCTCACATAGTGCATTGGAAGGGTCTGGACTGAATTGCACAGCACGCACCATGTTCACTCCCATGTCTAAAAGGTCCCTAGTTATATACAGACATTCCAAAATATAGCTGATGGCAATGACAGTGTTTAACAAACTTTCATAACACACTTCAGCACACAGACCCCGAAGTTTGTGGTTTATAGTCTCTGAAGTCCAAGTCGTGCAGTCATGGCTCCGCTGGCCTGGAGCATCTATGAGACAGCCTTCACAATCTTCATACATCTTTTCCTTAAGACAGTAATCAAGGGTAGCAAAGACAGCAATACGCATAATAGATCGCATGACTCTTCTACGCTGAAGAACGGGCACCGGCTCAATCTTATCCAGGCCGAGCCCTCTTCCAAAATTATTATAGCCCTCTTCCATAGTCTCCTCGGCTATGTCTACACGGCACTTTTATTTCAAAATAACACTCGTTATTTCGAAATAAAAGAAATTTAGTCTACATGACGTTTTCTTATTTCGAAAGGACAGATTCTGTCCTTTCGAAATAAGAATTGTTGTTTCGAAACAGTTCAATGAATCAATCAATCAAATTAAACCTGGATGTTTTCGAAACGGCCATTATTTGGAAATGGTCATTTCGAAATAATGCTATTTGGACATGTTGTTTCGGAACAAATGGATTCTGAAACAACATGATTTGAAATTCCTCCCAGGGTGTTTAGTACCCTGGGAGGAAAAGCCACCCCCTCAGCACCCTGGCCAAGGTGCTGAGGGGAGTCAAGCCACAGGGCATGGGGGGCTGCCCCCAAGACCAGCCGGGAGCCCTGCAGAGGGGTGCCAATGCCCCGCTCTCGCCTCCACTGGGGCTGCTCAGAAGCCCTGCAGCAGGGTGCAGGGGCACCCCGCTCTCCCGGGGCTGCTCCCAAACCCCACTGTGGGGTCCGGGTGCACCCGGCTCTCCCTGCCGCCAGGGCTGGTGGCAAACCCCGCGGCAGGGTGCCGGGGCCTGGCTTTTCCCCGCCGCCGGGGCTGCAGCCATGGGGAGCCGGTTCCGACCCAGCTCCCCAGCGACTGAGCAGCTGCAACCACGAGGAGCCAGGTCCCACTGGCCCCTCAGGCTCTGGGCTCAGCGTCTACAGTGGCTGCGAGCCCTGCAGCTCACCCACCACCAGCTCGGGGGCCTGCAACCCCAGGGAGGGTGGCCGCAGCACCCCCCACCCAGCAGGGCGCGGCGTGTGCCACCCTGGTTGCGGCCACCCCACTGGGGATTGCAGCCCCCTCAACAGGGCACGGGGTGAGCCGCCTGGGCTGCGGCCACCCCGCCCGCAGCTGCAGGCCCCCGAGCTGGTGGCGGGGTGAGCCGTGGGGCTTGCAGCCACTGCTGCCGCTGAGCCCAAGTCCTGAAGGGCCAGTGGGACCTGGCTCCCCGTGGCTACAGCCCCGGTGGCGGGGAAAAGCCGGGGCCCAGCACCCGGCCGTGGGGTTTGCCACCAGCCCTGGCGGCAGGGAGAGCCGGGTGCCCCCGGACCCCACTGTGGGGTTTGGGAGCAGCCCCGGCTGCGGGCAGAGTGAGGAGCCCCTGCACCCTGCCACAGGGCTTCTGAGCAGCCCCAGCAGCAGGGAGAGCGGGGCATCGGTACCCCTCTGCAGGGCTCCTTGCTGGTCTTGGGGGCAGCCCCCCATGCCCTGCGGCTTGTCTCCCCTCAGCACCCTGGCCAGGGTGCTGAGGGGGTGGCTCTTCCTCCCAGGGTGCTAAACACCCTGGGGGGGGGGTTCAAATCATGTTGTTTCGAAATAAAGGTTTTATTTCAAAATAAGTCATTTCAGAATGACTTATTTCGAAATAAAGCCATGTGTGTAGACATAGCCCTCGTGTTTAATGTGTACACATGCTGAACAGAAACAAGATGGGCCAGCTTCATCTTGGTCACCTGTTGCAGTGCTGGCCTGGGGTTCCTGAAAAACAAGAAAGATGGGGTTTTTTTCCTTTTTTTTTTTCCAGAAAAAAGAGCTGTAGGCC
>ML681966.1:26937537-27176349 GCA_007922195.1 Podocnemis expansa
AAAGGGGGCATGGAAACGGTTTGATTGATGGTAGGGCCCTTTACTACTCTTGTTCATAATGACTGACAGCAGGGTTATCACCACTTCTACACCGGTTTTGAGATCAGCATAGAGTCCAGGGCAGTGAAGGGAAGCTGGTTTCTCACCAGGTGGCATTCACACAGTTACAGGTGGCAGTTTAGTTAGCGGTGAAGATTTGAATAGTCCCGATGACTGCATTAAATTGTGGCCTCCCTGAAATGACCTTCATGCAGAACTGGAGACTAATGACCCAATCATCCCTCCTTTTTGCCCTTGACACACTGGCTATGCCCAGTTGTTTTGTGGGGTGCTCGATCTGCTCTTACTTGAGAGGCCTTATGGCTGTCCAGGTGGTACTTCATGGCCCTTTTATATTATCCCTATTACAAAGTGGGTCCAGAGTATGCATAAAGCTTCCTTATGGGTGAATAAATCCAAGGAAAGAATACAAACCTTATTTTGATCAACAGTATTACCCACTGCTTTTGAATGTGACATCTTCCTCTTTCCTTTTTTCAAGTTTGAGACTCACAATCTTTCAGGGTCAGATGCAACAAAACATACAGCTTTTATTCTTGTTTTGCAAGATTAGCCCAGGTTATGATAGCAACAAAAATCAGCTTTGAGGTGTTTCTTCCCAGCCTGGTACAGGTTTCTGTTGCATGAAAGCCACATGGGATAAACTGAGGTCTCAGTTAATAGAGAACTCTAAACCTAATTGTATGGTGAGAATGTTCTGTTCTCTCATGCAACTGAACTCAATGCAAACACTAAAACAGAATAGGAAAACAGATTCTCAGAACTTGATTGTGTGACCTTCAACTCAATGGCCATGTTCACTTGGGCAGGGTTTAGAGTTATGATTCTGTGGTTTTGGAAATGGCTGGCTGGATGCAGAAATATGCATCCAATTAACAAAGCCCTCTGTCATCTCCACCCTTCATGTTTTCCTGGTGCCTGATCTAGCTTGCTCTCTCTCAGACTGATTTAGATTAGATCCAGTCTGGCTGCTTGGTCTGAAGGCAGCAGTTCTGGTGAGCAAGTCACAAAGGAAAAGATATACAAAAGGATTTAGGCACCTAGGTCTACCATTTAGACACCAATGAGATACTCAAAACTCCTGCTCAGCTGCCCTTTCACCACCCAGAGGTGCCTAGGTTTCCACAATTAATGCTCTCTAGGAACCTGAATTTCTGCTAGCAAGCATGCACACAGCCAGCTGAGTCTGGATGCCTTACTTGCCTAACCCCCACAAAGATCTTCAAGCTAAGTTTTCCACCATCTACCTTGCTTGTGGGGCCTGATCTTGGAGGTATGTTCAGGGCGTGACTAATTCCATACAAAACAGAGAAGGGTAGGTGAAGGAGGACATCTCTCTAATAACATTTCAGCCCAGTGGTAAGGGCATAAACCTGGGATGTGGCACCACCCAGTTTAGTTCTCATCCCTCACCCCACCTGATGACAAGGGAATTTGAATTTGGGTTACTTTCCTGCAGATGTGTGCGTTAACTCCTAACCTATGGGATATCCTAGTGTGGCTCTCCCTCAGCCTTTGCTGTTGAAGCGCTTGCACTGGTTAAAGTAACTTGTATGCAGTGGGCCAGAACATGGGAATAACTCTGAAGTCCAGTGATTAGTGTACTCACCTGAACAGTATTTAAATACCTTCTCCACAGCAGATATGGAGGAAATTGAATTTGGCTTTTCCAAATCACAGGTGAGTGCACTAATCACTAAGCTAAAAGTCATGAAAAAAGGTACTGCATTTCTCACATGAAATAGCTAACTCCAAAGCTATTGAGTCTCATGTGGAGCTAGAAGCCTTCAGCCAGTCTAAATTTAGAAACCCTTTGAGGGCTGGGGCTAAGAACCTCTCTTCAGCATCTTCTATTGGCTTTCTCAGGCAACTTTCTCCTCAGCATGCTCATTTATGTGGTTCCAATGTTTAGGATCCTTACCCCCTCTCCCCCACACTGTATAGGGGAGCCTTAATATTTTGCACAGGGCTGTGAATTTCACCAGGTGGCAAAGCATCCAGAAGCAAGGTGCTACAGCACTGAGCATTAACAATTTTTGTCTAGTAACAAAATGCAAAAAGGAAACTCCCCCTGACTCGGCCAATTGGAGCTCTGTTGGACTGGTATCAGCCAGAAGTTATTCTTGGCACATTTTACGGATGTACATGGAGCGAAGTTAACATGTTTTTTGTGTCTAATGTTCTAGATATAAAAATCTTAATGTACTAAAGCCAGAGTAGCCCAGAACTGCTATTTACTCCCAAGTATCCAGCTGGAATGCTCTCTCCTGTTGACGCGGAACTGGCTCATCTATCTAAGCTTGAACTGCATGAAATGCAGTAGAAAAAATAGTTTATAGTTTGAAATTATCTCAACATCTGCATCTTTGTTTCTATACAAAAATTGCTATTATGATTAAAAATTTACCTAAACTACACTTTCATTCACAAAATTTCCATGTTTAAGCAAATAGATAAGAATGGAAGTGACACATCAAGCTCACCACACTTTGTTTCTTCTGGAATCATGTATTGAAAGTTGCCTACTAGTAACATTTTTCTATCCTTAGTCACAAACAGCAATTCAAATTAATTCGCAAAGGGAGAATTTGGTCCATGCATTGATTCTTCAACCTTTTCCAACACAATGGCTGTGTTCACACAGCACTTTTGTTTCGAAACAACCTCATTGTTTCAAAACAAAAAAAACATGTTCACACGGCGCACCATTGTTTTGAAACAACGGGAACACGTTATTTTGAAAAAAGGGCGTTGTTTCAAAACAAGTTAAACCCCATTTGGGGGGGGTGAAACAATCTTGTTTCGAAACTTTCATGTTTTTAAGCCGGCGGGGAGCAGCGCTGTACAGCGCTGAACCCCACCGGTGTCCGCAGCCCCCTGAGGAAGCAAAATAACAGGTTCACAGTGTGAACCTGCTATTTCATTTCCCGCTTTTTTTCTTATTTCGAAGTAACATTGTGTTAATTCGAAATACGTTATTTTGAAATAAGGCGTTATTTCGAAACAAGTTGTTGCGACACAACTTGTTTCGAAATAACCATGTGTGTGAGAATACAGCCAATAAGTAACAGCGAAGCAACATTAGTGTCACTTCTCAGAAATTCTCTTTGCAAGTTTTATGGGACATTATTTCTAGAGCATCATTATTCGGTGCTCTCTGAATTCCCAATTCACATAAGTACTTAAATGTATGCTTAATTTTAAATTTACTCTATATACTTAGGTATAAGCTGGTCAAGGCACAAGCCAACCCCCCCCCCCCAATTCTGAGCCCAAAAAAGAAGCTAAAATTGGTGATCCAGGTATAAGCCGAGGTCCCCTTTTAGCCTTGGTCCCTAACCCCCTACCCACTGCTGCTGGCTTCCTCTGGAGTCTCTGCTGTTGTTTTTCCCTTGTCCCCCTGCTGTCCATTTCTCACTCCTGCCCTCCTGCTCTGCCCTTTCCTCACTTCCGTCACCCCTGCTACCCCCCTGCTCTGCCCTTTCCTCATTGCTACACCCCTGCTCACTTCTCAGTTTCCTGCTGCTGCCCCCTGTGCCGCCCTTTCTTCACTGTTGCCCCCCTGCTCCCACCTGCGCTAGCCTTTCCTCAATGCAGTCACCTCTGCTGCCCCCTGCTCACTTACCTCACTGTTGCCCCTTGCTCTGCCCTTTCCTCACTGTTGCCCCCCCGCTCCCACCTGCTCTGCCCTTTCCTCACTGCTACCCCCCCGCCTGCTCACTTCTCAGTTTCCTGCTGATGCCCCAGGCTCCTCCTGCTGCACCCTGCTCTGCCCCTTTCTCACTGCTGCTCTCTGTTCCTCCTACTGCCCCCTCCTCACTGTCAGCCCCTACTCCACCCTTCCTTCACTGCTACCTGCTGCCCCCCTGCTCTGCCCTTTCCTCACTGCTGCCCCCCTGGCTCTTCACTGCTGCCCCTTTCCCACTGCTGCCCCCCTGCTCCTCTTGCTGCCCCCTAGCTCTTCACTGCTGCCCCCCTACTCCCTTCTCAGTGCCCTGCTGTTGCTGCCCTGTTCCCCAACACCCTTTCCACCCCTTTCCCCATCACCCTCCAACCCCTGCTGCCACTCTTCCCAGCCTGCCGCCCCCCCCAACCCCAGTCCCTGTCGCTGCTTCCCTGGGCTCCCCAAAACCCCTGGGTCCTTCTGCCACTTTCCCTGGACTCCACAACCCCCCCCCAATGCTCAAGCCCTGCCGCCCCTTCCCTGGTCTCCCCACAAACCCTCCCAGCCATCCCATCCCTTTCCCCAACTCCCTGACCCCCTCCCCAACCTCTGGTCCCTGCCGCCACTTCCCTGGCCTCCCTGAATCCTCCCTGATCAATGTCCAGGCCGACCCCCCCCCAGGGCCCCCTTACCTGGCCTCTTCAGACACTGGGCTCCCTTCCTTATTCCAGCCCCAGCCCCCACTGACTGCCCAAGATGGCCGCCCAGCAACACTGGGGCTCGGGCCTGCCGCATGGTCAGGGAAACTGCTGGCTGGGGCTGTCTACCATATTCTCTCGAGTATAAGCCAAGAGCCTGTTTTGAAGCCAATTTTCAGGCACAAAATTCTCGGCTTATACGCGATGATACACGGTAAGCATGCTTTTAAAAGCTGTTCTGAATGGGAATGCTCATCCTAAATTTACAGAGGAGTTGCTGTTTTAGTCTGTGTACAGGGAGAACAGCAAGAGTCCTATGGCACCTTACAGACTAACAAATTTCTTCGGACATATGGTTTTGTGGGCTCCAACCCACTTTGCATCTGATGAAGTGGGTTGGAGCCCATGAGAGCTTACACCCGAAGCAACCTGTTAGGCTATGTAAACTCTTATTTCAAAATAAGCTATTTCAAAATAAAATCCTTATTTGAAATAACTTAAATAGAAATAAGAAAATATTAAATCGAAATAAGGGAAACCCTCAAAGCAAAATAGCATGTCTGGACACAGGACTTGCTACTTTGCTTCAGGAGAGGAGCAGCATGGGAAGTGTGGCAACCTAGGCCCCTGGCAGGGCCATGTTGCCAGCCAATTACATAAAAGCAGGAACTGACCTCACCTCCCTGACCATTGTGACTCCCAAGAGCTTGCGAGAGAGATGGCTATGGATACTCCCTGGCTCTCATACCATCCTCAAGCACTTGGTAGACCCGCTGCTAGCCTGCAGGGTGCTGGCTTGCTGTGGGACACACCCTTCCCTGAGCCGAGACCTGAGCCCCAGCCCATCATCTCAGTGGCCCTCACAGAAGCAATAGCTCCCCAACCCCTTCTGTGCCACAGCGCATCTGGGCACTGGACACCAGCACAGACTGGTGTAAGCGGGTTGTCCTGTGAGCCTGGAGCAACAAGCAGTGGAGGAGGCACCTCCAGGTTAGCTGGGAGACCTTCACCCACCTGGTCACCAAGCTCACCCTCGTCCTGTGCTGAAGGGACACAGTGATCAGAGCAGCCATCCCTATGGACAAGAGAGTGGACATCACTCTCTGGAAGATGGCCACTCCTGAGTCCCACAGGTTTGTTGCCCATCTCGTCAGCATTGGGCGGCCCACCATCAGCGAAGTGCTGCTGTAGGTCGCCCATGCCATCAGCACAGTCCTGCTGCCACGCCTCATCGCCCAGGGAGTGCTGCAAGACACCATCGCCGGCCTTGCCGCCCTGGGGTTTCCAAACTGTGGAGGGATACTTGATGCCACGCACATCCCTGTGTGAGCCCCATGGCACCAGGCAGCCCAGAACAGGAACAGGAAGGGATACCACTCGGTTATCCTGCAGGCTCTTGTGGACCACCAGGGCATCTTTCAGAACTGCTATGTCGGATGGCCGGGGAAGGCACACGATGCCAGGGTTTTGCGCAATGCCTCCCTGTGCTGGGGCATGGAGGCAGGCACCTTCTCCCCCCCCCCCCCCCATAATATCACGGTGGGGGAAGTGGAGGTGCTCATCCCCATTGTCGCTGATGCAGCCTACCCCCCCTCTACCCCTGGCTCATGCATCCCTGCATGGGACCCCCTCGATGCCAGACAGCAGGTTTTTAACTGCCACGTCAGCAGCTGCCACCAGGTGGTTGAGTGGGCTTTCGGCAGACTGAAGGCCAGCTGGAGGTGCCTCCTCACGCACCTGCACCTCACTGAGGACACAATCGCAGAGGTCATCAGTGCCTGCGTGGCACTGCATAACCACTGTGAGCTCCAGGGGGAGCCAGTACCCACAATGTGGGAGGCTGAGGCAGAGCTCGTCAGTGCCCAGTTCCAGCAGCCAGAGGTGTTGGCCCTGAAGGAGCAACTGCCACCCAGACGAAGTGCTGTGCGGGAGGCACTGAAGACCTGTTTGTCCAGGAGAACATTTGAGGGCCCAGCCTGCCCCACTACACCTCCCACTTTCTGCCACAGCCAGCCCCCACCCAACCCACCCACACCCTGAACCAAACCCAATAAAATACTCAGCTTGAACTGTTACCATGTGTGAACTTTTATTTGTAGAAAGAAGGGGTTTGGGGAAGGGTGGGCTTGGGAGGCAGCAAGGTTCAGGTGGGGGCAGAACCGGGGGGGGGGCTTAGCTGGGAGCAGGGATGTGGAATGGGGGCAGAACTGGGGGTGGGGGGGCTTAGCTGGGAGCAGGGATGTGGGGTGGGGGTTTGGGGATGGTAAAGTGGGGTCATATTATGGGGGAGCCACCCCTGGGCCATAGCCCGTTGCCCCACACCCTTCCCCGCAGACACCCCGGGTCCAGGGGCGCCAGCAGCAAGGGACACTGGGGTGCCGTGGTTGAGGTCCTTCGGGGTCCTGGGGCTCAAGGTGGTCTGCGATGTGCTGCATGGCTACAGTCAGGGCTTCCTGGGCCATAGCCTGTGGCTCCATTGCTGCCACCTGCTGCTCCATCACTGCCACGATGTACTCATCTGTGTCCGTGGTGTGCTGGAGCTGCCAGAGGGTGGCGTCCTGGCGCCTCCCTAATCCACTTGCCAAGCTCAGGAAGAGTCTTCTGCTCACTGGCCAAGCTCAAGCTGGCTGGTGAGAATCTTGTCCCAGGTCCGGTGGGCTCTCCTCCATGGCTTCATGGTGGTGTGCAGGCTCGCAGGAGTAGGCCGGCGGGTGGGCACACAAGCTGCAGGGCAGAAGTAAGAACAGTTACTCTCAGCCTATTGGCCTTAGGCGTGTGCATCCTGTCAGCTGCAAACTCCCCTGCCCTGACTGCCAGCAGGATTCCCAATCTGTGTGCTGTGTACACTGCACTCAGGGGCCACATGGCCTCGTGGTCCACAGTAGTGACCTGTACTCGGTAGTATGTGGCCTGGGAAGTCTCCTGAGGCCATATGACAGCAGTGCTGCCTGCATGTTCTCTCCCCTGCATGCTACCACTTCTGCCTATTGCCACCCCTGTGTCGAGGGACTCCCATCCTGCTTGGACCTGGGACCCTGTCTCCACATGCCTCCCTGACACCTGCATCCACAAGAGAGCCTGTGCACCACCCCTTCTGGCCCCGAGCCCTACCATCCAAGGGCCATGCCCCCCTTGGTACCCATGCCTTGCACTCCTGGGCCTGCCTGCTTGAAACACCTTATTTCGAAAGACAAAAAAGTGTCTGAAATAAGGGAAAGGAAATAGCACGTCCACATTGTAGAAATGCTATTTCGCTTCGAGGGGGCTGCAGATCCACATGGGGTGAGAGGAGCCGGCAGCTCACCCTGCAGGGGTGAGTGCAGCCCGGAGCCTCACCCCACCAGGGTTTGCAGGGGACTGCAGACCCCCGTGGGGTGAAGTGGAGCTGGGCGCTTTTTGCTGGCAGGGTGAAGCAGAGCCGGGCAGTTTTTGCCCGCGGGGTGAGGCGCCCGGCTCTGCTTCACCCCTCCAGGGTCTGCAGTCTCCTGGAGACCCCTGCGGGGTGACTCTGCCTGCTGGCTGCGGCTCACCCCACGGGGGTCTGCAGACCCCTCTGCCAGCCAGGGGACACCCCTCAGCACCCCATCCAGGGTGCTGAGGGTTCCCTGGCCAGGGTTCTGAGGAGGTGGCACTTCCTCCCAGGGTGCTACGCGCCCCGGGAGGAAAGTCAAATGTTGTTTCGGAACAGTTTGTTCCGAAACAACACATCCCCACAGGGTTGTTTCGAAACCACTGGTTCAACCTTGTTTCAAAAAGGAAGTAGGTTTAAACCATTTCGAAACATGGCTCCCATTTCGAAACAAGGGAACCCCTTGTTTCAAAATGGGAGTATGTCATGTGGACATGCTGTTTCTTATTTCGAAACAACCTCTGTTGTTTCGAAATAAGAAGCCTGTGTGAACACACCCATCATTATTTATTAATTATTTGTACTGAAAAAGCACCTAGGAGCCCCAGTCATGAGCCAAGGCTCCATCATGCTAGGTGCTGTACAACCACAAACTGAAAGATGGTCCCTTTCCCAAAGTTCTTACAATCTAATTATCAGAGAAAAGACAACAGACAAACAGAACAAGAAGTCTTCCATTTTTAAATCTAGTTTATCTCACAGGTTTCATGAAAATTTAACCTAGACTAACTTTTCATTACTATGTATAATGCATAGGCTAATCATTTACGCATTTCCTCTTGTTTTGCTTTTGAGTGTATAAAATTGCAAAGAAAATTAATAATAAGTTACAATATGTCATGATGATTCTACTAACAAAGACTTCTCACACACAAATAACTGTTGATCTCAGACTGGGCAAGAAGTAGCACTGTGGCAAATCAATTTTGTCACAAACACCTCAATATATAAAGTACTGTGTTATTAAGTTCACATTTAGAAACAAACATTCCTGTGTGTTCAAAGTGTATTATGTAATTTCCATAGGTTGTAGTGCCCTTTGCAGCCAACTATCACTTGCAATTAATACTTTATTTTAAGTCAAATAAAGATTCAATAACTCGAGGTTAAACAAACAAGAAGAAAGGTTGATGCAATATTAATAATCCAATCAGCCATCACTTCTTTGTAGGAGGAATAAAGTTCAATGTCCTGCAAGCTGCAGACAAATGATTTGTAAAACATAGTGAAGAAAGGTAATACCCAAGAGGATTTTCAAATGCCACATGATTACCTTCTAAAAAAACAACACTGTCTCTCCTCAACATAGCACTATTTCCAAAGTGTATTCAGAAAAACACCCTCAGAGTTGTTACCAGAACTCCTATCCTTCTCCTAATTAAATAAATCAAAAGCAATGCAAACAGAATCTACCAAGATAAATCTTAAATAGATGCAGAAACTTGTAGACTTCCGCAGAACTCAACCAAGCTGTTATTTTGAAGGGGGATCTCATGTCCTTCTCTTAATAACTGCCCATTATGCTCAGAGGCTCAGTGCTGCAATGACTCTCTCTCTCCAGCTGAGGAGAGCAGACTGCCTTTACCACCCAAACTTTGGATGCCCCAGCTGCTAAATTTGCAGCCAGTTCATTCCGAAGCACATCACAAGCACATCTGTACACATTCATGCACCACACTCTCCATTTCTGTACCCTTGTGTCCCACCCTGACATTAGGTGACAAGACATTTTGGTCCAGCTTGTAGTCCACCCTTGTTCTATAAACCACCATGGACATTCGTTGGTGACTCCTTCATGGAATCATAAGCATGGGCACGTACCCGGCACAGTTCATCACCAGTCCCAACACCTGCCCTTCTGCAACACGAGAGAGACTTGGCGCATTTGTACCTGGAGTGCTCCAGGCTGCAGCCCTTGTTCTGGCTCCTCCTGAACCTTTTCCTGAGGTTCGGCTGCACTTCTCACCACACATTTCTATATGCAAACCCCATCCAAGGCCCTCAAAAATCATGGGATATCATCATCCACCTCCTCCTAGTTTTGGCCAAGGTGTTCATATACAGGACAAGGGATGTTGGCTAATGAGGTGCTCTGTGACTATGGTGCCAGTTTCTGCTGCTCTGTCCAACCATGCAGCTGGGTTGCATCTGCTGACTCCTTAGTTACTTTTGAGGAGCAGTGGATGCTATCCAGAGTTCTCTGCTCAGTGTCCACTTCAGTTCTCTCCATATAAACTTTGACCTTCATATGTGTTCCTTTTCTCTCGCTACCCCCTACACTCTGTTGAGTCCTAGGCTCAGTAGCTCCTGTATTTAGGCTTATGTTTTTTTAAACAAAACCCATCCATGCCCTGGCATCCAAATAGACTAAACCTAAGGATGTTACTAAAGAGCATCCAGAGAGAATCACAGCTAGAATGATGTAAGGCACTCCCATCCCTCCTTACATGGTTGTGCACATTGCTGCTTGTTTTGTAATACAATCAGCACAGCTGACCAAGAGGAGAGAGGGGCCAGAACATGAACTCTGGTAATGTTGCATCACCAGACTGACTGACTGGGCCAGGATTTGTATTTATCTTTAAATATTTTGTAATCTTGTTTTCCCTCCTTCCTTATTGCTTAATCCCATAAGATAAAATAGATCTGTGGAGCAGTAATATGGTTACATTTTGTCCATTCGGTTTTATTCACCATTTTCCAAGTATCCTAATATTTTCTATATTAAAATGCACCACTTTCATTTTTCCTTTTTTGTGTATCATTCAGTTTTAATATTTCAGATACGGTCAATCACTAATTCTTAATATTCATATATTATGTGTTTCTCAAAACCATATCAAGAATTTCTCTTTTTCAAGTGCTCACTTTACACCAGGGTTTGGCAACCCCAGCACCGGTGCCAAAAATGGCCTGGGGGCAAGAGCTGCATGCCATGGCAGCGCTTCCCTGGTGGCTGCGCTTCCCTTCTCTGGGGCCAGCAGGGACAAAGAAGCTGCAGTGTGTGGCTCTCCCGGCCCCTGCTGACCCTGTACTCTGCTGGGCAGGGCTGGAGGGGTGTGGGGAGGCTCAGGCAGTGGAGTTGAGAGCTGGTCCCAGCCAGGACCTTGAGGCCACTTGCTGGGGGGGGGGCAGGAGTGAGCCAGCTATAGCCCTGAACTGGTGACCTGGCCTGTCACACAGTCTCTGAATCAGACAGCTGGGGTTCTGTTCCCAGATTGGCTACTGACTTGATATGTCATCTCAAGGAAGTAAATCTTTCTTTGTACTTCATTTACTCTAGCTGTAAAGGTCTGTACCTGTAGGTTCTTCCAAAAATACCATGTAATTTATTCATGTATGTAAGCAATGTCAAGGTCTTCAGATTAAGAGTGCAAGAGAAGTGCAAAGTATCTTATTAAACTATGCAAGTAAAAAGACCTTTCTTACATCCACAGATGCAAGAGTTTGCCTTTCCTTTTGCAACAGAAAGCACAGAAGAGCAGAGCTGTACAGTAGGTTGAATATCTATTTGCTCCTCAGCAGCCTATCAGAATTACTTCAAAACATCATTGCAATAAGGTTATCAGAACAAAAATGCCTTAGGACCACGTATGGCCCAGGTAACAACAAACAGGTTGTTGAATAGTTTCAAATATGGAGAAGTGCTTTGCAAAACAAAAATTATCTGGTTTTTGTCAATGAATTTTAAAATTCAAAATATTTTGACCAGTGGCACTGTGACCTTTACTGGAAAGTCAGAGACCTGCAAACAGAGGCACCATTTAGGGGTGGCAGAGGGAACTTTCTCCCCTGACTATAGAACATATCCTAGCCCCTAGAGGACCTCTTTACTGCAGCTGAGTGTGTAATGAGATTCTGCAGAGCAGAGGCCCTGCTACTACCAGCCTGTGCTACTGGGAAATGGAGTTAGTATTTTGTTTTTAAACAGAGGCAGGGTAATTAACATAAATAAGGGCTGGTAATTACAGTAAGGAGCTGGAAGTTCTTAGATGAATCTAGGAGTCCCCAAACTGTGGGTCACGCCTTGCAATGCCAGGCCCTGCAGCTACAACTACAGCTCCCACCCTGGCACCAGTTCTAATTCAGGCCACTACTCCCAGCCCAGCTCATAGCATCCAAGCCCAGTTTTGGCTTGTTCCTGACTGTGGCTCCTGGGGGATGGGCAGATTGGGAAAGGGAGCACATAGCCCCAAAAGTTTGGGGACCAAAGGACAAGCTTATAAAACCCTCTGCAGGGGTGGGAAAGCAAAGTTTAAAGACAGAATGCAGGGTACTCAGAAGAAATCTAGGCAAGGTTACATTCAGGAAAAAAAAAATAAATATGAGAAAGGAATAGGTGAAAAGAAGGGACCAAAACCAAGGAAAGTGATGGCATGTGATACCATCACCACAGCAACTATTACATTGCCTTACGTTGCCCAACCACGCAAAGCAGTTCTGTTATCCTCATTGCACAAGGGCAGTGAGATACAGGGTGTCAACGGAGGTGGCAGACATAATGGCCACCCCGCCCCCCAACATAGCCCTCTAGACTATGGAGCTCACAGGGAGGAGTGTTAAGTATCTATCTCCCCTGATGGGTCTCATCTCCGGGCTATCCAGCTGAAGGGGAAGAGTGTTAAGGATTGATCTTCCCTGATGGGCCTCAATCTCCTGTGTGAGTTTCTTCCTCCCTAGCTTTGTGTCAACAAGAAGGGGAGTGAGTTCCTATCCCCCCTGAACAGTTTCTCTGCACCCCGGTCACCACGAAGGAGGGGTCATTGTCTGGGGTCTCAGTTTTATCATTGGTCCTGAATAGGATCCCACTCGTAATTGGCTATTTTTACTCTGGCTGGGCAAAATTCTATTAAAACCCCCTGTCTCAGCTGGCTTGTTGTTCTCCCACCCTCGGATGCACTGATCCCCCGACTGAGACAGGGAGTCCTCACCCCCGAGACCCTCTTTTTTTTGGGGGGTGTACACGGATTGCCGGCTGAACGATTAAGTGCTGAGATGCTGCAGCTGGTCTGCCTCCTCACTTTGGGTTCTACTGCAGTCCTGGGACAGGTATTATAAATTGATATAGGCCTCCTACCTTCTCTTAATCATTCTACTTGGTACAATTTATATATAGTCTGTGATTGTAGCTTCTTCCCCTGAGTTTTGCATAGTTTGTGTAGTTGTTATTATTTTCTCTGTATCCTGCATAATCTTTTTATGATATAGTTGTTTAAGGTCTAGCATAGTTTTGTGTTGTTAATTTGCCGGGTGTTTTGTTAGTCATTTGTATTTTGCATCCTTCTTACTGTATAATTGTTCATTACTCTGCTTCTGCTCTAAACTGCTGGCCCCAAACTTCCCCAGTGTACAGGGGGGGAGTGGGGGGGGTTATTTTTCTCTCATCTGACTTTTTTTTCATTCTGCCGCCCACCCTTCTTGGCTAGCAAGGAGGAATGGCTTCCAGCCATTGGTAAATACACGTCGGGTGGGCTGGTCAGTGCCTATACCAATGTTGAGGCAGTAAAAGGCCAGAAAAGTCCTTGACTTATTATGGCCACCCTCTTGTAGGTCATTAATCCATACTGTTATTTAACTATAAGTACTCTTGTAGGTTGTAAGTGTTTTGCATAGACTCTCATACTTTATCCTGTTGTTTGGTTGGAGGTGTTTTACAGGTGCTTTATATAGACTTTCCTGCTCCACGTTGTTACTTGGTTATAAGTGCTCTGCATAGGTTTTTAGCTTTATATTGTCATTTAGTTATAAGGGTTTATTCAGATTTTGCTTTATGCTATTAGTTGGTTATAAGTGTCCTATATAGATTTTTGCTTCATATTGTTAGTTGATTACAAGTGTTTTTGCATAGATCTCCTTGTTTTACACTGTTAAGGGGTTGAAGGTGTTTAAGGTGTCACTATAAAAGTAGTTTTTTGTTTAATTGAACTGGTGTCCGTCTCATTGGTGGGTGTTGCCGGTCCATCCCAGTCACATCAGGAACCCGGGGTTCAACACAGAGAAACAAAGGGTTAGATTCTCAAAAGGTATTTAGTCCCCAAGTGAGATTTTCAAAAAGGCTTAACTTATGTGTTTTGTAAACCCCATTAGCTTAGCTCCATCTTTAGGTACCTAAAAAATCTTTGAAATCTGTCTCTAAAGCACTGGCCTGAGCTCATACAGCAAGTCCTTTGCGGAGAACCCAAATCACTAAAGGCTATCTCCTGGTCCACTGCACCAGCCTTTCTCTGCCGGATGGCGGAAACAACTAGAGTCTGATAGATGGGAGCAAAACTAACAAGGCCAGTTCTCTGAGACTCCAGCAAACAGTCCAGGGAGGTCAGGAAGGATTCATGGTTGACAGCACAAAAAGTAGCAAAGGTCAGGAATAATGAAGAAAGACGGAGAGTCCAACAAGAGGAGATAATTTAACCTTCAAAAGGGGGCATATTCTGCCCGAAGCTGGGTTGTAGCATAATGGCTGTTGTGCAATCATTTTGTTTGGTCATTTTTGTTCTGAGTTTGACAAAAGGAAGGAATAAGAAAGTGTCATATAAATATCAGATATTTTGATGCCTCAGGTTCTTAGACTTTCAGCTGCGTTCAGGCCAATTCCAGAACAAAGAACAGAAATTGCATTGAGTCAAAGTCGATGATTACGAGGTACAGCATTATTCACTGGGCACCACCTGTGTGTTCAAAATACACCAGACTGTGTGGGCCCTGAGCTAATAGTACAAAATGTGTAGCCCTGGAGAAGATGGCAGAAGATTTAAGCATGAAGTATATAGTTATTGAGCATGTGAATATCCATGAGTGGAGACACTGCTGGCAATAGTTTTACCTGATTAAGGGCCAGAAGATTTGACCTCCAACTTTTTTCACAGGGAGGAGCTGCCTAGACCGCCTCTTTATTTTCCTTTCCTACTTGCAGTGGTTCTGATGTACGTCAGAAGAGTCAATTTTTTGCTCAACTTTAAAATATAGCATTTTCTTGGTGTTTGGTTGTTAAATATCCTGAGAGAACTGTAACTCAGTCACTGCAGTGTTGTTGTTTAGAACCTTCCAGAAAATCATTAGAGTTAAAACAGAAGTGAAGCCAGTTCTCATGAGTCTCATAATAATCATTGGTTTCCTTAAAGCTCCAGCTCCTGGACTCAAGTGGGTAGTGATGATTTCAGCCTTCATTCTTCTGGAGATAAAGTCAATTTCTAGTCCTCAAGGCTGTGGAGAAAGCTCCAAAATGTGAACCCAGTTTACCCAAAGATTGAAGAAGGAAGAAGGGAGACAGAAAACACCAAATCTATTATTTTTATATGCTATCATGATTTTTAAGTCAATCATAATTTTTGGTGAGCCTGACTCATGACTTTTGAAAATTTGGGGTTGGCAGCTGTTTTTTCAATTGCTGTAGTGACTTGAAAGTGTCTGTTTCACTCCCACTTAGTTTATTCTTTGTAGTGTAAGAACAACCTTAGAGCATCTGGAAGGTGCAGTATATATTCACAAGGCCTTACTCAAGTAGGACGCTTTCAAAAGTTAAATTACTTATTCCAAACTTGATGAACAGCAAAGAATAGCCTAAATGATAAGAAGTAATCTGGCTGACAGGAGCACTGTTTCTAACTTATTCTCTGGGGGCGGAGGGGAAACTAGTTTTCAGATGCCTAAGTAGCCTCTCTAATCACAGTTAAAGCTCCCCACCTACCAAAATCTGAAATAGTGCCCCTGTCCACAGACCCTGATCCACTCAGTTATGGTCACTAATAAAACCCTAGTGGGCAGGTGCTTGAGGACCAAGATACAGATATCATGAGAAATAATTAATTTTTTATTCTGTAATTGTATGCTATAATTTGATCAGTCATATGCTTACACCCCTCTATCTTGACTTTCACTTTCTATCCCAAAATATTTCTAAGATTGCTGATGACCATATTGCACAAGCACGGGCTGATGAGTGAGTTCTGAAGTCATCTTTTGGTCCCCTGGTGCGGCAAGGTAGGGAGGACAAGTCTCCAGTCTGCTCCTGGTTGATTTCACTCATGCCTGTATGCCCTGAAAGTTTCATTCATCCAGAATGTTGTGATTTGTTCAAGATTTCATACCAGATGTCATGCTAGGCCTGAAAAGGCCAAGCCATCTTTGTAAAATACATGACCTAAATCTAACCTTTGAAGACATATTATAGGGAAATACAATGTAGTGAATAGGCTAGGGCTTTGATATGCATTTGTATCCTTAGTGGTTTCTTGATGATATTTACATGTATCCTGTTAGAGGTTAGCAAGGTGAATGAAGTGCTTCCCTATCTGTTACCATTGTTCTATTGGAAGGGGTCAAGAGGGAACATTAACATCTAAAGGGACCTTTGATGTGCCAATGTAAACTGGCAGTTAATGGTGCTAATGCAGTTAATTACCTGGGGTGCCCAGGAGGTGAAGGTTTTTCTTCAAAGGACAATATATATTGCTATGCTCTACTTAAGAAAGTACCTGGGAACTGTCATCAAAGCCCACATGAAGAATTGACCTGCAAGTACCCACCTTGCTAGCTACAACTATAAAAGGACGTTGGGAACAGAATTCTTTTATATCACACCTGTCTAAGCTTCTCAGGGAAACTTTGAGCCGCAGGATTGAGATCTCAGCCAGCACTGGCCTGGAAACTGCCCTGCTAATTCTCATGGGGAGAATTAGAACAAACTCTACACTTGGATTATTTGGTCTCTATTCCTATAAACTGGATCACTAACAACTGAAGCTGTGAAACAACGATTTATCTTCTATGGACTCTAAATCACTTGTATGTATGTGATTCACTTTGACCCTTTAACATCTCTCATGTTTTGTTTGTTTTCGTTTTTATATTAAACCTTTAGTTGCAGTTACTAAAGGATTGGCTGGCAGTGTGGTATTTTGGGTAAGATTCAAGCCTATATCATTCTGTGTAATGTGGCTGACCCCTTGGGGTCAGAAGAACCTATTTCTTTAACAGACCGAGTGACTGTACTGGGGACCAGTGACTGGAATGCAGTAAAGGGAGCTGGCTATACTATATGGTGGCTTCTTGATATCCATTGTGGGGGATCAGAAGCATTGTTTATGACTGGTTGGGGAAGTTTATCTCCAGGTAACCCACCAGTGCTGGGAGAATCTGCTCTCCTTTTTGCAGCTTGCCCTGATCTTTGCATATTCAGGTAGTTATCCCATGAGGCCCGGGTCACATCAGACACAGGTTATTGGTTATTCTGCCCTTTTTTTTCCCCCACTTCTCAGGGAGCAAATACAATGCCATATGATTTAGGCTATATCCACCTATGAACTAGGGGTATGATTCCCAGCATGCGTAGACATTTTCTCATCAAACTAACATGCTGAAAATATCATAGCTGTAGCAGCCCTGGCTGTACTAGTCACAGCACAGGCTAGCTGATCTGAGTAAAAAATTGCCCAAATCTCATGGGTGCATACTCAGTGTGAAGCATACACTGCTGTTGCTGCCAGCACCGTCCAGGCTACCACAGCTTCCCTACTATTTTCAGCATGCTGGCTCCATGAAAGTTAGCATGAGTATCTCACCAAGACTTGGGAACCACACTCCAATCTCATAGTGCAGACCTAACCTGAGGTGACCAGACACACAAATAGCGATTAGACAAAGCAAATTTTGTGCAAGAATCCCATAACTATTTAGGAACAATGAATAATGCACATACCTAATTTATTGTGCAAAGTATTTGCTTAGCAAAACAAAAAACAAGCTCAGTTAAGAAAACATTTCTGGTAATTATTTCTCTGTCTCTGTTGTAGTGAGTACAATGTAGTGAGTACAGTCTGGTCAGGACTTGCTTGCCCCTGATTTTCTTCTAAGAAGTTACTTGAAGAACAGGGTGAATTTCCAGAAAGTAAATAGAAGAAAACTGGATACTTTGTGTAAAGTACATAGGACGAAAATAAGAGATAATCAGTTTAATTAAGCAAACACCTGCAAACATTTTCAGCCCAGCACGGATGAGCCAGATAATTCCCCAACAAAGAATAGTGTGCATTAAGTGACAGAGTGGACCTTGTGTGAATTTTGTGTATTAGGATGCATTTCACTGTGACCAGCAAATAGTGCCCTAGTAAAGTATCAAACAGAGCTGAGAGGAACCTTACCACTAGGTATTTAGTTTCATGACAACACAAATGCAGTTTGAGATTTCCCCCAGGAGATAGCTTCATTTGTAACCAACATCTATACTCTTTACAAGAGCTACTGCAATTACTGAAACAAGCAAGGAGTCTGGTGGCACTTTTAAACCCTAAGAAATTTATTTATCACATGAGCTTTCATGGAAAAAAATCCCACTTTGACAGATGCATTGAAGAAGTGGGATTTTATCCCCATGAAAGCTCATGAGATAAATTTTTTGTTAGTCTTTAAAAGTGCCACAGGATTCCTTGCTTGCTTTTCTGAATTAGACTAACACGGCTACCCCTTTGGAACTTGCAATTACTAAAGACTCTTGTAAAACAGTAGGTTTTATCTGTAACAGCAAAGACCAGAGGTGATTAGAAACAACTGAATTCTGTTAATTAACTGAATTCTGTTAATTAATTTATGGTGACCCCAGATCAAAATAGAGCCAGCTCATAATAAATGAGCAATTAGGTGTTAGGACATCGAGCAGGGGCACTGGAACAATTTGTATAGTAGGGTTGCTAAGAGCCACTGAACCAACCAATAAACCCTGCAGGTGACGGAAACCACTTCAAGTCAGGGGGTGCAGGAGCACCCTTAGTTCCTATACCTATGACATTGAGAGTCTCATTTGAAACCCAGACTCTCTTACTTCAGTAGCCATTGAATCAAGCTTTTAGCTTCCACGAACTAAAAATTAAACACAGTGTCCTATTTCTATGTAGAACATAGCTAGGTTGAGAAATGGTTTGATCTTCCTAGAAAAAATCCTTCAAGTCCATCACAGTCCCAGAATATCTCGCATAATATATCACTTGGTAGTGGAGGCTCATTTTTTTCTTGTTCCATGTTACAGCCTTTCCTACACAATAACATTCAGCCTATTTTGGCAGCCCTTGGCAGGCAGATTGGCTGTAAACATGGTTTTGATCTGATATTACACCACTAACGCGGTCTCTGTTCAGTCGATGATTTTTAGTGTCTAGCAGTGTAATGACTTAAGGTTCTGTCTTACCTTTTGAAAGTGTTGTGCGGGTTTCCTTGGAGGATTAGGATAGATTGGTCAGACATAGAGAGATCACTTTGTGCAACAGTGACAGTGTTTGCTCACTTGTGTTTTTTGTCTTTTCTCTTTTACCTGTGCAAGTTCCTTTGAGAATGTACTGACTGGTTTCACCCACAGTTGTTGCTGGGGTGTTTGTTATATTGAATGAGGCTGCCACATGTTGTGACAGGTGTCTGCAGAATCCATAGATCTTGAAAGGTGCATTAACCTTCATCGCAGGAGAGCGTTGTCTGCAGGATTTGCCTTTGTTATTCTGACAGGGTATAGTGTTTCTCTGAGTTGGCATTCCTGCTCTGTGGGGATCTTTCTCCTGATGATGAAGTTGGTGTATTGGGAGCCATGCTAATACCTGTGGCTTTGACAAAGGATTTCTTGTTGAATGTAAAATTGTTATGGGTGAGTGTGAATTGGCAATAGTGATGAAATAGATGAATGTGAATTGAAAGTCCAAGGATATTTTTGTTCCAGTGCCTCCTTGATAGGATATTAAAAATGTCAAGCTAGGCTATTAAAATTAATATGGAAACATAAAAAACTAAGGGTAAGTTCTATATAAGCCAAAAAGTGGGCTGTACTATCTGTTCCTAATCTGGCTTCCTATCACAATTAAAAGAGTGATCACTAGGGCTAACAACAGACCATCCAAACACTGAGTAAAACTCAAAACAGATTGGAACTGAAATCTGGTCATTTATGGGAATTGTTGGCTTAAACAGAAATTTAGATAACCAATTATTTTTAAAAAATCACATTCGTTCAGACTACCATAGCAGCTCGCACAATTTTTTTTAAATTTATGTTGCCATGGCCCTCTCCCTGTATTGTTGGTAAGAGTTGAGATTACTCAGTTCAGAAGTGTCCCAGAGTTCTTATTTTAAATTGTAATAATGTAAATGATATAGACACCCTATATGTTCAAGTTCAATATTTTATTTTGAAATCTGCATACAAGTCAGATGTTTAATCACATTTGAGGAGCTGACTCAGAAGGTTTTAATTTTCAATGAAAAGAAGATTTTGATACGAAAACAATCCAGATGAAAAGATGGGAAAGGACATGAACAAGAATGATCTGGATGAGTGTATATCTACAAGGTAAAGGATATACATGTCTTCAATTTGTATATACAGGTGCTGAAACTAGAGGTGCTGAGGGTGCCACTGCAGCCCCTGGTTTCCAGTATATAAAAGGTTGAAAGTTTGGCTCAATGACTTTCAGCAACCACACTATAAAAATTGTTCTAGCACCCCTGTCTGTATAGCTCATAATGACTCCCTCACCTCCCCATAAATTACTGTATAGATGGTATTTGACTCCAGTTAAGATCCACCATAGTTTTACTACTAGGGAGATACTCAGAGGGTGGTGGGGGAGGGTGAACATGCTTCCACACATACTGGTTGTGTCCAGCTATTGGACACTTTTAGGAGGAAATTTTTAAAAAGATTCATTTATGACAAAACTCCAACTAGAAATCCCCCTACATGGTTTTTTAATGGTCCAGTAAAGGACCTACCTTTATATTTCCCCATTAATTTAATTATTTTACTGTACACCATTTTAGACACTGTAGTGCATTGGCCTTCTAAAATAAACTGCTTTAACCAAACTCTCTTCTTCAATAACTCATCTTTTTCAGGTACAATGCTTTATTTATTTATAAAGGATCCCATTCAATAATGCCTTCCCATCACACCAGAGCACACTTTTATTGATCCTTTCATGATCATTTTCTTCTATATATTTTCTTCCAGCCCTTGAACTCTATATACAAAGTTCTATTAAACTGGCAGGCCCTTTTGTTTTTCAACTGAATCCTAGTCTTTCAATCTTATATATGCAGGAGGATGATCAAATCAAGTTACTACACTCAGATTAGCTTCTTTGAAGAAGCCATGCCCCTAAAATATAGAAGTCATATCAATCCTGGAATAAAATCCACAAGTAGCAGAATAACATGTCCCTGATATCCAAATTCATCTCCCTTCAGGCTTTCACCAGATTCTCATTTTCTAAGTGATGCAACAAAATTTGCACTTCCTCCTCCTGAATGCTCTCTGCATACATTTGACTGACACACGGCAGGGTTAATCACTTTCTTAAAATCCCCCCTTAGAATAATATGTCTTTCCCTAAAATTTCCCAAATGCTTAAAAAGCTTTACAGAGAGATGACAGGCATTTGTAGGATCCATAGATCTTGAAAGGTGCATTGACCTTCATCGCAGCTGAGAGTTGTCTTCAGGATTTGCATCTGTTATTCTAACAAGGTATGGGGGTTTTTGAGTTGGTATTCCTGCTCTGTGGGGATGGAATTGCTTTTGATTATATATAGGGAAATATTATATTTGGCAATTGTAAGTTTACCTTTAGTAGACCCCTTACCCTTAATTAAAACATATCTGCCCTCAGTACATGAGAGTTGTGCTGGTAATTAGATTTTTTTAAAATTGTTAGGAGCTACTTGGTATTGCACGATATTGGAAAAATGTGACCTCTTCCTCCTATGGAATGATAGTAAAATATAAATTGTCTCTGTAATGAAAAGCTTTTCATACCAAGTACATACAAAAGAGAAGGCTCCCCTCCCCAAACCCCTAAAATGCCAAAACAGTGGTTTAGAAATTTTAATACCTTTATGTGTTCTCATAGAATGTGGGCTTACCAGTCAGCAAGCCAGAACTTTTAACCAGGTTCTTCGAATATTAACCTAATCTTAAATAATGTATGAAGGAGTATATGTTAATGTTTTATTGCAAGTTTGCCACAGTAAAAAGTTTATATATAAATAAATAAACCACCAGGACACAGTTAATTTTCAAATAACCTTCTTTACTAATATAATAAATCTATAAGGTCGAGCTACATACATATACTGCTTCTCTGTTAGGTTCTGGTGCCTTCTGCAATTGAGATGGAGGCCCACTAGAGGCTCCCAAACTATTTAAAGGTATAATATTCAGTTCCCATACACAACATTATACTGCAGTATCAAAAGAAGTATATTAGTATTAACTGAAATTATTTAAAAACAGAAAAAAAAACTATTTGGACTTCAGGCAATGTACCACACAAAGACTTTCTCTTCACTGATATGTATCCAATATTATATGTATTTAACATTAGGTATCTGATCCTACCATAAAAAAATAATCTTTTATTTTATTTTGCAGATCGTTATTTAGAAGGCAAAGCATAGTAACACAGGCAGGTAAATTGCCCAGTGGTGTGTGTCGTCTGAGTTCCCTGCCCCCTTTAATTTCCTATAAAAGCCATTAACTAACAATGATCAACAATGCAAAGGAAGCTTCCTGTACCTGTTCCTGCCTTCTGAAGGTACAAACGGCCTAATGGAGCAGTTTGGGAAAGTTAGGGGATTTGATGTCAGAGGTATGTAACTAGAAATATTATAATGCATTAGTTTGTACTTTACCTTAACTTGCTTTAAGACAGGTTTTTAGCATCCACAACCAAAACTAGCAGGTGGGAGGGAGTGGGAAATGTCCTTTCATTTTAATCCAAAGTGTGATTTGTGCATGGGCAGAATGCACAAAGAAGAAACAAACAAGTGATGTAATGAAAATGTATAGTCGTAATGAGTGTGTCAAATGGAAATATGTTTTAAGAAGTAGAAATTACTTACTTTTTAATGCTACTGTTTTAACAAGACAATGCTCCCCCTCCCCCACAAATGATGGCATTATTTAACAATTCATAGATTTTAAGGGCAGGAACAACTATTGCGTTCATTTAGTTGGAATGCCTACATAACACACGCCACATGATTTTCCTGAATTAATTCCTGAGTCAGGTCCAATACCTATAACTGAACTACTACAGCATGTGCTTTCAAAGAAAGCATTGAATCTTGATTTTAAAATTTTCCAGACGTAGAGAATCCACCACAACTTTGGGAAGTTATTCCAGTTAATTACTCTCACAATTAAAAACATGTGCTTTATCTCTTGGGTGAATTTGTCTAGTTTCAGCTTCCAGCCACTGGATCTTCTTATACCTCTGTCAGCTAATTTCAAGAATCCTCCATTATAAAACATTATAAAAATTTTGTTCCCCAAGTAACACCTACAGCAAGAGCAAGTTGGTTTCTTCTCTTAGATAATCTAAACTGACTCCAGGAACTCTATCTATCAGTATAAGGGCTGTTTTCTAATCATCAATCATTCTGATGGCTGTTCTCTGAATCACCTCCAATTTTTGAATGTCATGCTCAATGTGAACATTGGAACTGGACAAAGTATTCCACAGTTACACCAGTGCTAGAAACAAAGATTATACAATTTCCCTATTCCAATTCAATATTCCCTGTTTAATTCATCCAAGGATGGCATTAGCCCTTTTGGCCAGAACAGTGCTCTCGGAGCTCATGTTCAGCTAATTATCCACCTTAACATGCAACAATTTTTCAGAATCACCTTGACCCAGGATAGAGTCTCTCTAACTTGTAAGCATAGCCACAGTCTTTATTCCTGGATTTATGAGCTTACTTTTTGCTGTATTGAAATTCACATTGTTTGGTTACCACGTGAACCAGAAGGTGCTGTATTCTGAAATCTCAAGTGATTGTTCAATACTTAGCATTTTGTGTAACTACTATATTTCCAAGCTCATTTCATCCCCACTGATTCTGTAGCTCTTGAGCTATTAAAACCAATGGAAAAAAAAACTTGAGGTAATAAGATAAAATCTCTCTATTTCTATGTGGAGCTATACTATAACCAAGAAAAAATTCATTTACACTTATTTAGCTCTAACTTTTGATCTTGTAGCCTTCTGGCTTTTGTCCTGAAACGATCAATAATGGCAGATATTTAAAAAAAAATATTTCCCCTTTTAACTCATTTATAAGACTCAAGACCTGAACCTACATGGTTAATAGAAAGTTACTGGGAGCTCCTGCTGTTCAGCATCTTATAGTAGGTGTGAAATGTTTTACAGATTTGAGCCCTAATTAAAGTACCTCACCATTTAAGTCTTTGTTGTAACATGCCAGGCTATAGGGACTGTTAGTTTACATTAAAGGAATATAGTTAAAAAAATTATAAGGATATGGTATTTTGTGTTCTGCTGTCTCCAAGGTTCTTGCTTTCTCAGTTTCTGATCCCAGTGGATGATCAGGCTAGATTAAGCTAACTTTCTAGAGCACAACGCTCTCAGAAATCAAAAATATCTGAAGAAGGGAACTTTCTATTTTAGAAACAATATACCAGCTGTTATGAACACCTCTCGGCGGGAGGAGGGTTGGCTAGAACTCTGTTTCATAAAGGAACTTCTAACTAAACTAACATTTTAAATCACTATACTTAAAAAAAATTAAACAAAAAATCCAAACTGATAACTTTCATCTTGTCCAATGTTTAGGACTATTGGAAAAGATAAGGTTATACTTAACAAAGAAACAATTGCCTTCGTTGGAACAAAGAAAGAAGTATGACCATGAATTTGCCATGTCCACCTCATTCCATGGAGTGCACAATATTGTCCAAACCCAGAGCCACATACGAAAGGTGCTGTGGATGTTAGTGGTCATGGGCTCCATCATCATGGTTGCTTGGCAAATCTGGAATCGATTCATCAATTATTTCAGCTGGCCAACCACAACTTCAGTAGTAGTTCAGTATGTGGAAAACATTGATTTTCCTGCTGTGACTTTCTGTAACATGAACAGGTAAGGTGCTTCAAACATTAATACAATAGTAGATCTCTTTTTTGTCCTAAAATTAATAATTAGCCTACAGAATATCCACTCAAAGGTCAA
Organism: Podocnemis expansa; assembly: GCA_007922195.1. Lineage (NCBI taxonomy): Eukaryota > Metazoa > Chordata > Testudines > Podocnemididae > Podocnemis > Podocnemis expansa. The sequence goes on from ML681966.1 coordinate 26,962,372, forward strand.
TTTTAAACCTGCTAGCCATGGAGTTAGCAGTAGCTGAATGAATAGAAGAAATTCCTGAGCAGTACTTTAAATATTTTACTGCTCAGAGACCACAATTCAAATATATGTTTGAATTCAAACTGGCAACGTATGTTGCTCAGTATTAAGGTCCAAATCATGTGAGCAGCTCCATGGTTTATTTAAACAAATCCTTCCAGTGGTGCTGAATAAGACATTTAACTGAATGAGAAGACATTTGAGAATTGGGGAACTTTTTACACTGAATATGCCTGCAGAAGAGAGAAGTTTTCAATTGCTTTTTTGATCCCACTCACTGTAGACCACAGAAATCACACTTTGACAGGTAGAATGTATACACATTCCACAGCCATGGGATCATGAGCATATTTTGATGATGGATGCTCATCCTCCAGCCTTTCCTAGAGCCCTGCAAAAATATGCAGATATCCGCATTATATCCACATCTGCAGATACAACACAGATATCAGTGGACCATTTCTTGTGGATGAAGGTTGGATACAGGCCCACATATTTTTATCTTCACAGAGCTAGAGCTCTGCAAATATGCCGACATCCGCATTATATCAACACAGATATCCACAGACCATTTCTTGCAGATGCAGATCTGATACGGATCCACGTATTTCTATCCGTGCAGGGTTCTACCAATCTGATCACAAACCTGGGAAGCAAAAACTAGATTTCTAAATCCTTTTTCAGGTTCCTGAAAATCAGGTTGCTTCTTTGTAGAGGTGCTGAGCCCCAACAGCTCCCAGTAAGATGAATGAGATTGCTGAGTGTTCAGCACTTTTGAAAACCAGGTAACTTTTATTTAGGAAGTCTGAATAAAAAGCCTCACTTTAAGACCCTGAGCTTGAGAAGAGTCACCTGAATTCCTAAATTAGTTTAAAGTGGAATAATATTTTTATGTTTAATATATATGCAGATATTTAACTCAAATTCATCTGGAAGCTTTTAAAATGGTACTGTATAATGAATCTGCTAGCTCATTACTATGGGAACCACAGGTTCAATCCTAGAATCCATGCAAAGTTTCCACACAGTGTTCCATCAGGGAGATAAGCTTTGCTGTTTCCGATCTCACAGCAGAATAAGTCACAGGTTTAACTCGCAGATCACTGAGGCTCCCTGGGCCCTCAGTCCCTCCAGCTGTAGTTTCAGCAGTTTGCATTGTATAAAATGCAATACCACTAGTAGAAGTCCAGTTAGAAACCAAAAAAAAAAAAGATAATATAAAATTATGATACTGGGTAGGCAGGATAATCACATATGCACCATTAAGAAGGTGGTTGGTAGGAAATACTATGCAATTATTGTAACTATACCTGCAAAATGTTATAGTTACTTATCAGCAGTTCACAGCATGACAGCTGGCCACTAACACATGAGTTTGCTTCAACCACCATCTGTTCACATCAATCTTTATTATTTCTTTCTGGATTTAGTCAATCATGTATGTGGCATGCTTTCAAAAGTACAATTACAACTAAAGTTGACACAGGAAGTAATAGCATCTTGTGGCATTGCAGTAAGATCTTTCTCTCCCTCCACCCTGCTATTTTTAGACATTAAAATGCAGTTGTATTGTCATGCAATACAAGGATACTTTAATATTAACGTTAGCATAAAATAGCAGACCCACATCATCACCTACTAATGGCTCACTATGCTAAGTTCAACATCTTAAGTTCATATCACAATGTCTGTTCAGACAATCTCTAATTCTCATCATCATTAGAAGTATTTAATATTTTATTCAGGAAAGGTATTTTTAGCCCCCATAATATTTTAGTAAAACAAACAGAGTCCTGTGGCACTTAAAGACTAAGAGATCAATTTATTGTATATAATTTGTTTGTTAATTTATTTGTTAGCCTTTAAATGCCACAGGACTCCTTGTTTGTTTTACTGAACTAGACTAACACAGCCACCCCTTTGGAACTTCATAATATTTTAGGTCTTTCAAACTCATGCTAGGAAATACCGTAGATTCTTCCCTCTATAATTTATGCCTGCCTGGCACCGGGGTCCTGATACTGGATGTCAGCTGTGAAAGATGGTTTGAACCTGCTCTACACCAAGAGGTTATGAATGTGAAAGGTGGGTACTTACAACTTCTTCTTCTGAAGGATTGCTGGAAACAGACCAGAGGAGGAGCTAGCTTTACAGCTTCAGCTACACTACAGCACTAACCAGTAACAGTGAGGCTATGCTGTTGCATGTTGCAGTCACACTGCTAATGCAGACACTCTCCATTTACAAGAGAAAGATGTCCCATCAGTGTAATTACTCTAGCCCTGACAAACAGTAGCAGCTATGTTGGTGGGAAGCTTCTCTAATGCTGTCTATCCAGCTCTTAGGCCAGCATATTTTACGTCACTCAGGCTTATTAACATTTCCAGGTGACAAATTATATCTCCAAGAATTTCAGTGTAGACAAGGACTAAGTAATGCACCAGTATACTCCCCCTCTTTTCACGCACAAGTGACAACCTGACTTATTCATTCATTGCAATGCAGAGCAAGGGGTGATTATTATGGAGCAGACAAATAGTGTTTGGGGAAGAGTTTACACAAAACATGTTGAGACTACTGTTAATTGTGCAGAGTTCAAAGCTGTCTCTCCCATTTCTCTTTCTTACTTACAGATACCAAACCCATGCTGTAGCCAACCTCAGTATCATTTTTTTCCTTTGGAGCATTGTGTCTGGAGTTCTTCATGCATTTTATGCTGATGACAAGTACTCTCAAGAGCTAAATGATTTCCTTCAGAGAAACCAAAACTTCAGCATTAAAGAGTTTACAAGGATTAATGGCTTTTATCTCAACAAGAGCACTTTACTAGAATGTGATTTTTTTGGGAAGCCATGTTACCCAGAGGTAATATTTTTGCTTTTATCATAAGAGTAACAATGAGACTAAAATGCAATATAATCTTAAAAGAGGCTGTTTTATAGATCTTATCTACAGTCACAAAATGAGACTTGTCTGAATCACTTTACACCAAATGACATTGTAGCAGGCAACTCTAAATTTTCAAAGGCTGCCTTTAAAGTATCTCACAAGCTCTGCTCCTGCAGCCCATATATATGCAAAGTAAACTTTATTTTAATTTTTTAAGCAAAAACAGAGGGTCTGATTTCTGACCTCTCTTTGCACCTATTTTAAATCAGTTTACTTCACTAGAGTCCAATTTACACTGAAGTAGGAACAAAATTAGACCCAGAATTTTTTAACTAATCTGGGGGTGTTAAACACATGCCCCACAAACCTCTTCTGTCCAGCCTGTGAGTACGCTCCACAGGAGCACATTCTTTCCTCACAACAGAGAGAGAGAGAGAGAGAGAGAGTGAATGTACTTAGTCAGGGTATTCACACTAATACTATTAGAGAAATGTGCAAATACTAGTTAATACCCATCTAGTGTACTATAGCTTCATACTGTCACCTAAAAAACCATCAGCTACTGAACTAAACAGCAGCTATTGAAAATTCAACTACTTTGAATTGATCACCTTTTTACTCATGGAGAACTCCTACAGAATTCAATAGGAATTAAACCAGTTATAAAGATTAAACTAGGCAACCACGGATTTAATAGCGAATGCTAGGCTTTTACTGAGTTCTGTAAGTTGTTTTCTATAAAAGGGATTTCTTACTTTAGAACTGTTTCTATCAGTAATTTTCATACTCAACTGCCATTTTCATAGGATTGCTGGCAAATCATTCAGAAAATTTAGTCCATAAACCATTCCCAAATGCACTAACTTAGATGTAGATTATCTTATTTCAAATTTATTTTTTCTGTTTATTTTCACTGTTAAAGGACTTCGAACATGTTTTTACTGAATATGGAAACTGCTTTACTTTTAATCACTTGGATCTTCCAGGAAACAGAAGAGTGAGTGTCTCTGGAAGAGGCTTAAGTTTACTTTTTGATATCAAACAGGTATAGACATCATATTAAATATATGAGTATATTTAATCATCTATTAATTTGTTGATACAAAGATTTAAAGGCTTTAAGGGATCATTAAGATAATATAGTCTGATCTCCTGTATAACAAAGGCCATTGAATTGCACTCGTTAATTCTTAAGAACATAAGAACAGCCTTATTGAGTTAGATCAATGGTCCGTCTAGCCCATATCCTGTCTTCTGACAGTGGCCAATGCCCAGTGTTTCAGAGGGAATTAACAGAATAGGAAATTATCAAGTTACCCATCCGTCATTCATGCCCAGTCTCTGGCAAACCACAATCCCTGCCCATCCTGGCTAATAGGCTTTGATGGCCATATCCTGTATGAATTTACCTAGTTCTTTTTTGAATAGTCTTGGCTTTTACACCATCTTCTGGCAAGGAATTCCACAAGGAGTTCTTGCACCAAGCCCATAGCGTCTGCATTGAGCTGCGGCTCCAGAGTCACAGGCAGCTCTTGGCTGCCCCCTTGTGGCTTCAGGCTCTGGGTCTCATCTCCCCCCCCCACCACCACCAAGGGGACCCTGCAGGGAGCCCACTCCTGGTTCTGGGCTCCACTCCCACCCCCCAACAGGGGACCCTGCAACAGGTGCCCTTGCCCAGCTCCATTGACCAGGAGGCTACACCCATTGCAGCTTTCAATGGTTATTGAAGGAAATTAAAAAAAAATAGCTATCATCATCTTTTGGGTTGCCGACCCCTGAGCTAGAGCATATGTTTTAGAAAGACGTTCAATCTTGATTCAAGAATTCAAGTGACAGAAAATCCACCACATCCCTTTGCAAATTGCTCAAATGGTTATCATTACATCTGATTTGTATGAAATTTGTAATCTAAGAGCAAATGTAGGACTTGCTACAGCTTCAAAACTAGGAGTAGTAAAGTGAGAATAAAAGCTAATTTGACTCCTCCTCAAGTTAGTGCCCTCTGCTTTATTTACTGGTTTATTTGGTTTTCCATTTAAATCTGTTCAGAACTCTGGGAAACAGTCATTTGGGGCCAAATTCTGCATGGTATTGAACGTTGACTTTAATTGGAGTTGAAGGTGCTCAGTACCAATTAAGATTTGGCCCCATTGCTATAAATAACTTCTAATCTTCATTGCAGTTACTGCAGATGACTGTTGGCAGATTTCATTAGAAACCATCACCAGATACATAAAACTGCCATGTAATCAATGAGGAGGGAAATTTTCCAAGTGAGATCAAGGTACAAACTGAGACTCTGTGATGATTTGTAAAAGGTGAGAAGCAGAAGCTGAGCACCAAGTGTTTCTCTCTAAGGAATGTAAGGGATAACGGTGGCAGGTTCTGGAGAGAAAAAAAGGGCAATTTGCTATAATATGAAGACTAGCTGTTAGTAAAGAAAAAAACAGCAGTACTGTGGCACCTTAGAGACTAACAAATTTCTTCAGATACAAGCTTTCATGGAATGTAACATGCTTCATCAGATTTCATGGGTTGGTGCCCACAAAAACTTATGCCTGAAGAAATCTGTTAGTCTTTAAGGTGCCACAGGACTTTCACTGGTTATGCTATATACAGACTAATATACCGATCCTTCTCTTAGTGAAGAGATGATCCTCAGGGTTGTGAAAGAAGTTTGGATTATCCCTTTTTGTTTTAAGTGTAAATTAGGGAGTGGAAACAAAAGAAGAAAAATTAATCAGTTTGACAACTGAGAGGAACTTGAGATACCAAAGGAAATTGTTTAGTTCTTTGGGATTTGTCACCAGTCACCGGAAGTTCAAATCCAAGGAAAACAGGGAGGAGGGGAAAATGGAAAAAAAGCTAAACCTCATTTTATAAATAGACATAAAGCCATTCTTTTCTAAGGAATTCTCTTTTACCAGGCACAGTTCACTGATGACCCTGCCTTTGGCTTTATTGATGCTGGTATAATTTACGTAATCCATTCACCAAAAGAACCTCCACGCTTTGATGGCCTCGGCTTATCAACACCAGTAGGAATGCATGCACACGCTGCAATCCGCCAACACAAGGTAAGCAATTTGTCTGAGCAGTAACATCATTCCTTATCTGCCACATGTATAAGTACATTTCTAAACTGGAAAGTGACAGTGAAATTAACATTTTGAAGGTTCAGTATTTTTTACACCTCAGTGGCTTACAGAGGAAATGTTCTTATTTCACAAAGAAAAAGCTGGAATCTTTTCTTGTAACATATCCCTACTAATACACATGATGCAGGCCAATGTATGTCTGCTATTGAAAACCATTGATACTGCAGTACTGTTATAATTTGGGCCAGTAGCATCTTTATAAATGGTGATGACACACAAAAAAGAGAAGGCAGCTTGACTTTCTAAACCCAAGCTAATAATGTTGAACTGTCAGTTAGAAAGGAAGCATAGTTATTTATGAACCAGCAAATTTGCTCTGGAAGTCACTAAGACAATAAAAATAGAGCCCACGTGCAAGAGTTCATAGAAGATGTAATTTTCCACAGGCATTTAAATTACTCCCCTATATCTCTGTTTGAAGGCACATTACCACAGAGCATCCATTTGAGGCAGATATTTGAGTCCTGTTTAGCTGGGTAAAAAGGAAGTATTTTTAACACTATCCTATGTATTCATTTGTGATTTAATATTTGCATTTTAAAACATAAATACTCTTCAAGAACAGAGTTCTGTGTTTCTCCTTTGTCTGTGGACAAGATAGCCAGAAAATCAAACAGAGCAACAGATTCTCTTCATGTTGAATTTAGGATTTGACCCTGGAAATTCTACTTTCTGAACCGTTTCAAGATATTAGTGTTATTACCAACTCTTGAATTCAGTTCTTAAAGGGGAACTAAGGCCCTGATCCTGAAATGAAACCTGTCACAGTGTACCCTTCTCCCTTGTGATGTCCTACTGAAGCTTGATTTTTCTAAGGCTTTGTACTATCAGACTGCACAGCTGAATCAGGATCTAGGAGATGAGCTGATACATTATAGTTTCAGGGGTTTGATTTTAGAAACCACTCTTTGTTTCTAATTTGGGATTTAATATACCCAAGCGTCAGTTAATTTATTAGATAAAACTTTATATTTGTATTTAAAATCATGACAGGGATATTTTAAAAAATACCTTTTATTTTTTATTTATTTATTTTTTAAATCTAAAGACAGTTCTCCAAGAACACCCCTGGGGAGAGTGCAATCCTAACATCAGACTTCAGTACGGCAAGATCTATAGTACCTATGGATGTCTGCAGGAATGTAAGGCCCGGTACATACAGGACCAATGTGGATGTTTGCCATTCCTGCTTCCAGGTACTTCATAGGATATGCTACATTTGTGCTTCAAAAGGTGCTTTGTGGCTTTTCTCGCCACAAGTTTTACTTTCACTTAGAGAACCAATACCAGAATTTTAATGAATATATTAAATTTCATATTTCTTGTCAAATTTTAAAATTTCAGTGAAAGATATTGAAAAGGTTTGACCAGTTCTAAACCCAATATCTGGTCAGTATTCATCCTTCAGATTCACCCTGAAAACAATCAACATTCAAGATTACACCACAGACCTGTAATAGCTTCTGACTTTTAATTTGGCCCCTGAAGCACTGGAGTTAAAACACTTGACTCAGCTAACAGAGATTAGCAAGAGTGTAATGTATGTACTATGATACAAAGAGATCAAAAAGCTCAGCATAAACTCTCTTGAATCACATGGCCATCAACAAAGAGCTATTCTGGATAGTGGACTAAATTCACCCTGTCAAGGCAGAGAGGTTCACATTACAAGGTTTTAATATACACTATTTACGCAGAACCCACCCATTATAAAGAACATTTAAATAGATTTCATATAAGCAGATTATTTCAGTATTAAACAGTAAATGCTTAGCAGCAGCAGGAAATATATAGCACAAAGGTGAAGATATACTAAATGTAACTTACAGACTATGCTCTCTAATAACTCATCTAGGTCTTTGTGTTTCAGATGTGTTCCTAATGCTAAAGAAAAGGGAACCTGAATGTTGCATCCCTTCTTTATAAGCTCAGATCATCTCTTTATACAAACACTCTCCTGAATCAGGTCACCCTGTTCTCTAAATCAAATAAATCAAGAGTCTATCCCCTCAGTGCTAAGTACAGAGGCAATTATATCATTTACATTGGACTAAAGGTCTTTTCATTCCCATTGAGTCAGGCAATTAAGTAAGGAGACTAACTTTAGTTATCCATATTAGAAAATGATTTTCCAGTTAAAGAGTTTCTCTGGAAAAAGCTTCTTCATCAAGCCTGAACTGTTTCATGAAAATGGGCTGAGTTCAACAAACTTTTGTTGATTCAGTAACGCAATGTCAGAAAACTGCCTGGCAAGCTGCATAGTAGGGTCTATGACTCTGGATTAGATACACCATGCCAGGACTTTCACAAACAGAAAGCCTGGGACCTTCCAACAAGTCTCAGCTCTTAACTTTGTATCAGGAAGCCAGGATGCCCCAAGAACCTCTGCTCAACCAATATCACATAATATAGAAATCAAGATTACAGAACAAGCAGCTCTATGAGGAAAAAACCTTGATGATAAAGCTCAAAGAAGCCCAGCTGCTTTTGAATAGCTGTGAAAGGGACAAGTTGACCAAGCAGGATATGCCAATGAGGATAAATTTGGGGTGAAATCCTAGTCCTTCTAAAGTCAATGGGAGCTTTGCAAATTTATTTCAGTGGGATCAAGTCTTTAGCCTGCCCTTGGAGATAGTTTAAGAACTATCAATCAAAATAGTTGCAAATAATACAGACCTTACTTCGTCATTTATACAATTAAGAACTGAGATTTCAGGCTTTAGCTCTCTGAAATATTTGTTTTACATGATATATTGGGTGTATGCCCATAGCTGAAGGGCAGAAATGATAGACACCCACATAATGAATTTACTCTTATTTCTAAATTTTACCAAGTTTTATTGAGATTTTTTTTTTTTAATGTGCCATATTATGTTGACAGCAAAACACAATGATACATCAAACTGGTCTTTCTATTGCATCACTGAAAATGTGGAATCAAGCTATAATTTAAAGGATTTACTTTGTATTTACGAAAGTGCAATTTACAGCAGAAATTGACCCATAGCCTTAGTGAAGTACAAAATTTAATTTATACACTCCAGGCTTTAATTAGTATTATTATTATTTTTAAGGAAATGGAACAGAATGTGACCTATTAAAATTTTACAACTGTGTTTCTCCTGCACTCCGTAAGTAAGTTTAATTAACATAATATTTTTCTATTCTTGCCTACATTAAAAGTACAATAGAGGACTGCAAGTGGGCACTAGAAAATAGCTAGAAATTGGCAAAGAAGCTAATACAACATTGGAACTGAAATAGAACATATATGGTTAGGTTATTAGACAGTCTCAAAATGAGAAGTAGTGATAGGATGTTATCTGTCACGGCTGTTTTCCCACTCTGGCACTTTGAGTACAGAGATGAGGGCCTGCAACAGGCCTTAAACCCAGGGCCAGTCCTGCCATAGAGGTGACCTAGGCGGTTGCTAAGGCACCAACAGTTAGGGGGCACCAAGGGCTTAGCTGGGGCTGCTCTGCTCCCCACCCATGGGCAGACCCCTGCCTGTGGCCAGACCTCGGTGGCAGCGCCACCTCTCCCCACTCACAGTTAGATCCCAACAGTGGCGCCACTCTACCAGTGGCTGGAGGGGTGGGGGGCCAAAATTACTTGGCCTAGGGCAGCAAAACCTTGGGCTGTCTCTGCTTAAATCCACTGGCCTCAAAGCCTTGTCTGAAAACTCTCCAAGGCTACCAATTCCCGGGCCTTGGAGTAGTAATGTTGTTACCACCCAAATGGAGAAACCTCTTGAAAACTCAGGACGCTCCACTTGGGAATTACCTTCCCTCAGGAAAGTGACTGAACCCCAACTGTGATGCCAGTTGAAAACGGGACAGAATCCCCTTCTAGTAGTTGGCCATGCAGTCTGAAGCACATGCACATAAAACCTTTTAGGACACAGAACCAGAGCTTATTTTAAAAGGGTAAATTCTTTAATTAAGAAGAACAGTTAAGAAACAGAGCTGCTTCTCTTGGATTTAATTTAGGAAATTACAGGAGAATGGGAGAGTAAACTTGCTCAGTGGAGAGGAATCCAAAAAGCCAAACCAAAACCAAAGAAATAACCTGACTGAATCTAGCTAAACATTCCCTGTTCTGCTCATGCGTGGTCAGTTACAGACTTGAACCTATCTTGGGTAGGGACGTTGCTGGATCCTCCAGTCCTTTCTCCCTGGCCTCATCCTGATCCTTCCAGGAGCTCTGCTTCTAACAAACAGGAAACAGGCAGGGCGGCTGCTCCAGTTCAAAAACCTGTACTCTGTTTCTGTTGGCTTTCCTGGGACTCACTGATAGTGTTAACCCCTTCCTCCCTAAGGTTACCTTACATTTTTAAAAACAAAGAATGGTAATCTCATTCTTCATACCATTTGTTTGCATTTCTGCATCTCCTGAGTTTGGAAAACAAAGTTTAGTCAATTTCACCTTTCTACTTAATGGTCAACTTTATTTATTGGATCTTTTGCACTAGTACAATGCTCTTGCGTTCTGATGCTGCAGAAGCTTAATGACATTTTTCATATATTTTCATGGATATTTTTAAATGGCAACACTTGAATTCATGTTAGGTTTTGTAAATGTAACCCTAAAACCAAAAACCCTAGTCCTCCACAGAAAGGTTCTTAGGCCTTGAAGGAAAATTACTTCTGGGACCCTAATCTGCCCTTTCAATCAGTGCAAAAGCTGGCTATTCTGGGTGCTACACCTGAGTTTTGTTTCTTTGGTTATTAGAGATGGTTAGTACTTTAAATACTGAGCCCCAAAATTACCAGTTACGTATTACTATGATTATACAGATATTTCTTTCCAATACTAACATGAATAGAGATCTTCACAGAAGGAAATGTACATTTTCAGTGAGACTTTTTACTGCACTAACTCATCACTAAAAACTAAACTGGTAACATTTTTTCTGTTTCTAAAACAAACTTGTTCTACATTTGTTACATATCACTGTAATTCATTTTTCCAGGCAAATGATTACTGCAAAGTAGATTTGACAATTGCTAGTCATTCTTACAAAATGTATTCTTCTAGTGCAAGTGATGATTAACTATTTCTAATCAACCTTGGAAAACATCTTTTAAATATTGCTTTGTATACTATTACCTGAACTAAATAGTTATCTATTTACTTATTTTTAATGGCATGAAAGCATAAGGAAAAGCCACTTGTCAATTTTTTCTTTTCATTAGAAGGCTTCCATGTGTCAGACACGTGCATTGCTCAAATAAAATTTGTTATGACCAAGGCTTGATTTTTTGTCACCATTCTCAAGAGAGTTATTGATTTCACAAGCAGCAAGAGCCCTGTGGCACTTTATAGACTAACAGATTTCTTCAAGCAGAAGATTTCATGGGCTACAACCCACTTCGTCATATTCATGAAGTAGAAACTGCAGTGGAGAGGTATATATACACGTCAGAATGGAGGAGGGCAAGTGTTAGCGAAGTTAGTTCAGAGAGCAGACGGGGCTCATTCACACCAGTAGATCAAAGGGAGAGAATGTGTGAACACATAAATCACTTTTTGTAATGTGCTAACCCTTCTAAGTCTCTATTCAGACCCAGCCTGATGGTGTCAAACTTGCAGATTAGCTCCAACTCCGCAGTTTCACACTGAAGTCTGTTTTTGAAGTTTCTTTTTTGAAGTATGGCAACTTTCAAGTCTGCCATTGAGTGTGCATGGAGGTTGAAGTGTTTTCCTATTGGTTTATGGATGTTGCCATTTTTTATATCTGTTTTGTGTCCATTTATCCTTTTATGCAAGGACATTCCAGTTTGCGCAATATCCATGGCAGAGGGGCACAGCTGGCACACGATAGCATATGCCACATTAGTGGATGTGCAGGTGAATGAGTCCCTGATGGTGTGGCTGATGTGTTTGTGGCCCGTGATGGTTTCCCTGGAATCAATGTGTGAGCACAGTTGGCAACGGGGTTTGTTGCAAGGATAGGTTCCTGCACTGGTGTTCCTGTTGTATGGCGTTTGGTTGCTGCTGAATATTTGCTTACGGTTGGGAGGCTGGCTGTAAGCAAGGATAGGTCTACCTCCCAAGGCTTGAGACCATGTGAGATCATCTTCGAGGATAGGTTGTAGATCTTTGATGTGTTGGAAACATTTAAGTTGGGGACTGTAGGTGATGACCAGAGTTTTGTTGTTTTCTCTGTCAGGTCAGTCCTCTAGTAGATGGCTCCTGGGTACCCATCTGGCTCTGTCAATTTGTTTTTTCACTTCACCAGCTGAATACTGTAGTTTCAGGAATGCCTGGTAGAGATCTTGTAGGTGTTTGTCTCTGTCTGAGGGATTGGAGCAGATCTGCTTGTACCTTAAAGCTTGGCTGTAGATGATGGATTGTGTAATATGTCCCAAGTGGAAGCTGGCGGCATGTAGGTATGCACTGTGGTCAGTTGGTTCGCGGTATAGGGTAGTGTTCATGCGTCCATCTCTTATAGGTACGGTAGTGTCCAAGAACAACAACAGGCGGGCTGTAGATCTTTGATGATGTGATGATCTATACCTCCAAGTCAGCAGCACAGCTATGGGCACCACATGGCCCCACAGCATGCCAACATCTTTATGGCTGACCTAGAACATCACTTCCTTGCATCTCATCCAATATTGCCTCTCCTTTACCTGCGCTACATTGACATTTTCATCATCTGGACCCACAGGAAAGAGTCCCTGGAAGAACTCCACCGAGACTTGAATAATTTCCACCCCACCATCAACCTGAGCCTGGACCAGTCCACACAAGAAATCCACTTCTTGGACACTACCGTACATATAACAGATGGACACATTAACACTACCCTATACTGCTAACCAGCTGACTGCAATGCATACCTACATGCTTCTAGCTTCCACCTGGGACGCATTATGTGATCCATCCTCTACAGCCAAGCTTTAAGGTACAACCAGATCTGCTCCAATCCCTCAGATAGAGACAAATACCTACAAGATCTCTACCAGGCATTCCTGAAACTACAGTACCCAGCTGGTGAAGTGAAAAAACAAATTGACAGAGCCAGGCGGGTACCCAGGAGCCACCTACTAGAGGACTGACCTGACAGAGAAAACAACAGAACTCCTCTGGTCAACACCTACAGTCCCCAACTTAAATGTCTCCAACACATCAAAGATCTACAACGTATCCTTGAGGATGATCCCATGCTCTCTCAAGCCTTGGGAGGTAGACCTATCCTTGCTTACAGCCAGCCTCCCAACCGTAAGCAAACATCCAACAGCATCCAAATGCCATACAACAGGAACACCAGTGCAGGAACCTATCCTTGCAACAAATCCCATTGCCAACTGTGCTCACACATTGATTCCAGGGAAACCATCATGGGCCCCAACCACAACAGCCACACCTTCAGGAACTCATTCACCTGCACATCCACTAATGTGGTATATATTATCATGTGCCAGCAGTGCCCCTCTGCCACGTATATTGGGCAAACCGGACTGTCCTTGCATAAAAGGATAAATGGACACAAAACAGATATAAAAAATGGCAACATCCATAAACCAATAGGAAAACACTTCAACCTCCATGGACACTCAATGGCAGACTTGAAAGTTGCAATGCTTCAAAAAAGAAACTTCAAAAACAGACTTCAGTGTGAAACTGCAGAGTTGGAGCCAGAGCCATAACATGCTGTTTCTCCGCCCGGGGCACGTTCTGATCAGAACGCATCCCTTACCCTTAGCTGCACTTGAGGCTGGCGCCATGAAATGCTCCTTTTAAATGAGCGGCTCTATTGAGCCACTCCAGCACGCCCGGGGCAAAGCCCCATTGGCCCCACCGTAGTTACGGCCCTGGCTGGAGCTAACCTGCAAGTTTGACACCATCAGGCTGGGTCTGAATAGAGACTTAGAATGGTTAGCACATTACAAAAAGTGATTCATCTGTTCACACATTCTCTCCCTTTGATCTACTGGTGTGAATGGGCCCCTTCTGCTCTCTGAACTGACTTCGCTAACACTTGCCCTCCTCCATTCTGACATGTATATATATACCTCTCCACTGCACTTTCTACTTCATGCATCTGAGAAAGTGGGTTGTAGCCCATGAAAGCTTCTGCTTGAAGAAACCTGTTAGTCTGTAAAGTGCCACAGGGCTCTCACTGCTTTTGCTATACACAGACTAACACGGCTACCCCTCTGGAAAATTGATTTCACAATATCCATATTCTTCCACAGTCATTCCACATTTGTCGATTTAAGTCACTAGATATTCTGAGAAGTAGATGGAAGCTTCAAAGAGAACCTTGTCAGGTGGGAGGAAAGGCATACCATTAGTTTCAAGGGAAGTGAATAGGGCAAAAGCTCAGAGACAATAGTGACAAAGAATTAGAACAGTTGGCTTTCCAGTGAGAGGTTTACTTCCACATTTAAGGTTCACAGACACCTAAATAAACTATTTAATAAGTATTTAGTATTCACTGTGAAAAAACATGCCTACAGATAACACATTTGATATCCATTTGGGTTCACAAAGTTTGTCTCCAGACAATTAACATTTTTCTTCTGATCACAGTTGATGTAAACCCCTACCAGAACTTCAATCCATTTCCATTAAATGCATGAAGCAGTCTCCAGGTAGATGATATAGCAAATATTAAATTATCACCACACCTAACCTTAGCAGAGGAGGCAAGGAAGTTTAGGTTAGTGACACTAAACTGGAAAACTACAGTTAATTTCTGAAAGAAAGCGACTACCAGAAGGCCAGATCCTGATTTTTAATGTGCTTAACACAGAAAAGGAAATGGAGGGGCAAAGATGGGCTGCTCCACTGATGAGAATATTTGGAACAGAGTTTGCTATAACCATGCGTTTTTACACCTCCAACAGCCTACAGAAAAATTCACCTTATACTTGGATTAGAGGAAGGAAGTGAAAGCATTTTCTAGGAGGGCCCAGTGAGATCCAGTAAACTTGTACTCCCTTATGCAATTCCAGCAGCACAAAGGGTACAGCAAAAGTGCCATGTTGAATTTGGAGAGAAAACTGTCTAAAATTTTGTCTATATAATTTTAAAATTTTTACCTTGTGCCAGAACTATGATTTTTTTCTCAGAATTGCTATGACAAAATGGCAATCCTACATGTGGAATTACTCATTGTTACAATGACCATACAAAACTGAAAGCTTGTTACTTCCAGTAACAATTCCAGAATTGGGGAACACACACAAAAAGTGTAGAACAGAATGGATTCTGTCTGCATAAAAAAAAGTGACTCACTGTACTTTAACCAGGATTCCTCTCAGCTATTGTCAAAAGACTGAATTACCAAAGTGTGACTATGTTAAGAGAACAAAGTGCTCTTACTGAAATTTGCCAAGTAATCATCAACAAACCAACATTAAACCACAGATCATTGCCACCAATCCCACAACCATTTCTGCACAGAGCAACTTCATAATAAAAGGTCAGCAAGACATGGTTCAATGGATTAGTCTTGAACTTTAGTTGCAGAGGACCTACATTCCCATTTCCAGCTCCACCATGAACTTTCTCTGTGGTCTTGAACCAGTTTATAAGCACCTGAGCAGCCAGCTTCCAACTGAAGTCAGTGAGAAGTGCAGGTTCAGAGCACCTTTGAAAAAGAAAAATCATACACTTGAGATTCCTGTGCCTCAGTTTTCACCTCCGTTAAACAGGAATGACTGATATTTATTCACTTATGTAAAATATTTTGGAATTCACATATGAGGAGGCTTATACAGATGCTATATTGTTTATTAGGGACAATTAAATTGTTTATTAGTTTCCCAAACTTCCTTTTTATGAAACAGAATATTGTGAATTTCACGTGGCCTTGAACAGGTGGTGTCTTGATTAATTTCCTTCAGGTAATATAGAGCTAATGGGACTATGTACAGTAGGAACCCACAATTCCACTTGTCCTGTGCCTTGTGAAGAAACAGATTATCCCACCACTGTCACCTATTCAAGTTTTGCAAGTGAAAAAGCCTTAAAAACCTTTTCCACAAGACTGAAGAAAAGTCCAGAGTATGTCAGGTAATCTTATTTAAAACTTTGTCTTTAAAAGGAATATGATGAATTACTTACAAATGCCATCTTTGACTTATGTACAGGGCCTGATTAAAATGTGAACTCCGATCTTATTTTTTAGACACTATTAAGAACAATGCCTGCAATACAAAATATTTTCAAGGGAAATTATCCAAGACATGGTATTTTATATCTGTGCTCTGTGGGTTTCCAATTAGATAATGGTCTCAGGGAGTTTTCCTCTCAGTGATGCCCATATCACAAATATTATAGCCATAAAATTTTGGAACTCCTCCCTCATCTCACTTTAAAGAAAGAGGTGATGGTTGTGACCCTCCTAAAATCTGTTTGTAACCCCTAAGGAGAGAATTTGTGCAACAGGCAATACTAAAATCTTCATCCTGATATAAAAGAAGTCAATGATACGACTCCACCATGTAATGGAAGCAGGATTTTTCCTTCCCTAAAGATAAAGTATTTGTAAAAAAAATAAGATGAGCTGTCTGGGTATTGGCCAATTGCTGCAGGTTTAAGGTTACAGGTCGAATATTGATAAGACACAACATTACAATTAATATAATTCACCCCTCATGTAGAATACTCATAATATTCAGTGCTATATCAATCCCTATGAAAAAGTAGATAAGGACAATAAAGATACTTTTCCGTAGATCACCAAATGTTGACTAATATATAAGGTCTTCAAAAGAAAGAACTTTACTTGGGAAAGAGATCTTTCAGAATTTTGTGTAATCTACCTTGTTAATTGGTTCAATAATATATATCACATAAATACATAACCTCAGATTACATTAGCTCAATACAGAAGATTTCTATGTTTAACAAAAGTATGAACTAATGTACTCTAACTCAGTTCCCCTTTAATCTGCCACAGGAAAGACACGAGCAAGCACTTAATATAGTCTGTTTTGATAGATTCATACTGAATTTACCTACTAAAAGTACAATCTGACAAGTCTAGAATTAAAAAATTGTACATGACATTAGGAAATGCGGAATCAGACTGTCAAGGGGTCTTTAACTCAGTCTGTAAAATTATACATCTGTAAGCACAATTAGAAGCACAAGTCAGTGCTACAGATGTGAATTGGTGCATGGACAGATACACACACAAGACAGAATATTTTAAAGAATTGTTTATTGGTTTTGGTCTACAAAGTATCACAGTTATGTAATTGTTTTTAAGAGTCGAATTTTCTTGTTCTCAAAATCATGGTTAAACGTGTTTTGCCCACGAACTAAGAGCATATGAAGGGCATGCAAATTAAAGCAAATTATTAAAAGAAATTCTGTATTAAGCCTTTGAGAATTCCATGACAACATTATTATTTATTTCACTTTGTCAATTTTATTGTTTGTAAACATTAGACAAACCAGCAATTACTCAATTAACCACTAAAATTCTTGTGTTACTAAGTCTGTAGCCAACATGAATCACGCCAATGTATTAATTAGTACATACCATAAATTAACAAATTGTGGGTATCTATTGATTTCTGAAGATGTAAAAGGGTAAAGTTAACTATTTACAGTTTTATTACAAATAGACACAATAGCAACCCCTAGCTAATGCTGCAGAGCATAATTAATAGGCTCCATTAACAGAGGAATTATTGTTATTATCAGATGTAATCTGCAAACTAGAATGGAGATTGCAGAAGAAAAACATTTTGGGCATTAAATATTTCATTTTAAGTGACTGTGGGTGAATACGTTACATTACATCATTACCTAAAATTTGTAATCATTCACATTTATTAAAAACCACGACCACATCTGCATTCTAACAACATTTTCATTTGGCAAATGAGAAGTGAAACACTTGCTTTTATGTTCTAATCCATATTGGTTACAGAAAGAGCTCTTATGTTCTTAATGTTTAAGGTGTCTATTTAGCAGCAATGCAGAATCTCTTTCCTGGTCATCCATGGTATCATAGGGCCAGATTCTGATACCATTATCCACACTGAGTAATGTGGTAGGCCCAATTCAGCAAAGACTTACTCATATGCTTAATTTACATAATGAGTAGCCCCAGTGAAGTAGATGGGACTAATGGTAGAAGTTACATACACACACACACACACATCTTTGCCAGATCGAGGCCATGCTGTATAAGTACCATAGTCTATACTTCAGATCTAGGTCAGTATAACTGCAGCGTTCAGGAGTGTGAAAAATCCACTCCTGAGTGCTGTAACTATTTCAGTCTAACCCTGTACATAGATACAAGTAGGTTGACAGAAGAATACCATCAACACAGCTGCCATCACTTGGGGAGACAGAGTTCCTGCAGTGAGAGAAAAACCCTTTTGGTCACAGTGCTCCGAGTCTACACTGTGGGATTAGAGAAGCAGAGCTGTGATATCATAGCACTGCGACTATAACATCCACACCATAGACATGGCCTAAATATTCAGTCAAGTGTTAATAAGCATGATTAAGAGTGGCAGAATCCAGCCTATAGCAATTTCCAACCACTGGATTGCTGGCATTTCCACTATAAGCCTTCTGTTTTCCAAAGGGCTTTTCCAAGGCTCTAACAATGTTACCTCATTGGATAAAGGTTGCCAATATCTGTTCCAAACCTGAATCAGTTTCAGTAGATCAGACAGTTCCTCAATAAAGAAAATTTATTGTTTATAATTGCAAAAGGTATATTTTTGACCTGCTGCAACACAGGAGGTCATAACTAGCAATAAGTTCCAAACAGGTAGCCACATTAGTCTAGTTCAGCAAACCAAGGAGTCCTGTGGCATTTTTAAAGACTAATGCTAAAAAATGTTAAATTTATTAAATAATAATTTTAAATGTGCCACA
This sequence comes from Podocnemis expansa, assembly GCA_007922195.1. Taxonomy (NCBI): domain Eukaryota; kingdom Metazoa; phylum Chordata; order Testudines; family Podocnemididae; genus Podocnemis; species Podocnemis expansa. The sequence goes on from ML681966.1 coordinate 26,981,319, forward strand.
GGACTCCTTTCTTGTACAATTAGTGATGGAACATACCTAATAGGTCACCTAGGCTGAGAGCTACAATAAAACTTAGGCACCAAGACATAACCTCATATCATCTAATTTTTAGGCAGCTTATAAAAAAAGAAAATCACAAGAACACTGCAGTTTACAACGCCTCAGGTAAGTGACTCAGCCACCTACACAATGAATGGAAAGCCTTACAGTAAAGGCAAGGAGTCATGTGGCACTTGAAGACTAACAGATTTATTTTTCGCATGAGCTTTCATGGGAGAAAATCCCACTTCGTCAGATGCTTCGAAGATGGGTGAACTTACAGAATGGAATGAAAATAAATGCAAGGGGGTGTAAAACATAGGATCAGGTCATACAGTAACAGCCAATCAGAGCAGTTGTTAGGTTCAAACCATGGGAAGCTTGAAGTCAAATTACCTTTTGTAATGGGAAAAGAACCCATAGTTTTGATTCAGTCCTGCTTGTACAGAATTTAGCTTGCATATTAATTTGAGTTCAGCTGTTTCTCTTTGAAGTCTTGATGTCCCAGCCACATCTCTGATGACAGTCGTTAACAAATCATTCATTGAGTGATTAGAAAGATGGAAGTGCTCAGCAAATGGTTTCTTTGTTTTGTGATTTCTGATATCAGCTCTATGTTCATTTATCCTTTGGTGCAGCGATCGTCCTGTTTGTCCAATGTATAAGGTGTTGAGGCATTTCTGGTACATGATGGCATAGATCACATTAGCAGATGAGCAGGTGAATGAGCCTTTGATGGAGTAGCAGGCTTGACTAGGACTTATGATTGTATCTATTGTGCAGATATGTAGGCAGACTTGGCAGCATGGTTTGTTGCGGGGTGTGTGCCTGCTTTAATGTTTGTTAGATTTGTAGTTGGTGGTGAGTATCTGTTTAAGATTGGGTGGTTGTCTGTAGGCAAGGAGAGGTCTGTCTCCCAATGCTTGAGAGAGTGAGGGATCATCTTTTAGAATAGGCTGTAGGTCCTTAATGATCTGCTGCAGAGGTCTGATTTGAGGAGTGTATGAGGGCACTAGTGGTGTTCTGTTGTTTTCTTTCGTGGGTCTCTCCTGTCATAGATGACTTCGGGGAACTCATGTAGCTCTATCAATTTGTTTTCTTACTTCCCCAGGTGGGTACTGTAGTTTCAAGAATGCTTGATAGAGATCCTCAAGATGTCTGTCTCTGTCTGAGGGATCAGAGCAGATGCGGTTATATCTTAGGGCTTGGCTGTAGACAATGGATTGTGGGGTGTGTTTAGGATGGAAGCTTGAGGGATGTAGGTAACTATACCGATCAGCAGGTTTTCGGTACAGGGTGGTGTGTCTATCCCTGATTTGTACTGTAGTGTTGAGAAAGTGGATCTCCTCTGTGGAGTGTTCCAGGTTCAGTTTGATGGTGGAGCGGAAATTGTTGAAATCTCTGTGAAAATCTTCAAGAGCATCCCTGCCATCCATCCAGATGATGAAGATATCATCAATGTAGCATAGGTAAAGAAGTGGTGTTTTGGGTGAGACTTGAGGAAATGTTCTAAGTTGCCCATAAAGATGCTGGCATATTGTGGGGCCATGCATGTCCCCACAGCAGTTCCACTGATTTAGAGATATAAATGATCCTCAAATCTGAAGTGGTTGTGGGTGAGCACAAAGTCACAAAGTTCAGTCAGAAGCTGTGCTGTAGCATAATCTGGGATGGTTCTTCTAAAAGCTTGTAATCCATCCTTGTGTGGGATGTTGGTATAAAGAGCTTCTGCATCCATAGTGGCCAGAATGGTGTTTTCTGGAAGCTCACCAATGGACTGTATATATGCCAACATCTTTATGGGCGACTTAGAACAACATTTCCTCAAGGATCTCTATCAAGCATTCTTGAAACTACAGTACCCACCTGGGGAAGTAAGAAAACAAATTGACAGAGCTAGACGGGTTCCCTGAAGTCATCTACGACAGGAGAGGCCCAAGAAAGAAACCAACAGAACACCACTAGTCACCCCATACAACCCTCAAATCAGACCTCTGCAGCAGATCATTAAGGACCTACAGCCTATTCTAAAAGATGATCCCTCACTCTCTCAAGCATTGGGAGACAGACCTCTCCTTGCCTACAGACAACCACCCAATCTTAAACAGATACTCACCACCAACTACACATCTAACAAACATTAAAGCAGGCACACACCCCTGCAACAAACCATGCTGCCAAGTCTGCCCACATATCTGCACAATAGATACAATCATAAGTCCTAGTCAAGCCTGCTACTCCATCAAAGGCTCATTCACCTGCTCATCTGCTAATGTGATCTATGCCATCATGTACCAGAAATGCCTCAACACCTTATACATTGGACAGACAGGACGATCGCTGCACCAAAGGATAAATGAACATAGAGCTGATATCAGAAATCACAAAACAAAGAAACCATTTGCTGAGCACTTCCATCTTTCTAATCACTCGATAAATGATTTATTAACCACTGTCATCAGAGATGTGGCTGGGACATCAAGACTTCAGAGAGAAACAGCTGAACTCGAATTAATATGCAAGCTAAATTCTGTACAAGCAGGACTGAATCAAAACTATGGGTTCTTTTCCCATTACAAAAGGTAATTTGACTTCAAGCTTCCCATGGTTTGAACCTAACAACTGCTCTGATTGGCTGTTACTGTATGACCTGATCCTATGTTTTACACCCCCTTGCATTTATTTTCATTCCATTCTATAAGTTCACCCATCTTCAAAGCATCTGACGAAGTGGGATTTTCTCCCACAAAAGCTCATGTGAAAAATAAATCTGTTAGTCTTAAAGTGCCACACGACTCCTTGGTTTTTTTGCTGGACTAGACTAACACGGCTATCCCTTTGGAAATTGACAAGTCTTACAATGCAATCCACAAAAAGCAATATAGTAGGTGAGGAGCTCCCTAAACTAGCCAATGGGAGATGCATGGGAGGGGTCCACCTCCTCACAGTTATGCACCTAAATCAGAGCTGCAGGCAGACAACTATCTCTGCTTGAAAACCACATCTGGGAACCTGTCTTTTGGAGTCAGATAGCTTAGATGACAAAGTTGCTTCTTGTGAGAAAGAGTGAGACACCTGCCTCACTCCACATAATACAGCCAAGAGTAGGAAGAGGTTGTGCCTCTCACCTTGTAACGTTTAGCTCTGTGATTAGACCATTCACCATTCAGGTTCTATTCTCCTTTCTGCCTGAACAGGAGAAAGGATTTGAACAGAGATCTGTTGCCTCTCAGGAGAGTGCTCTAATCACTGAACTATGGGATATTATGATTAACCACCCCATTGAAGGTAACCCACTCTGGAGAACTACTTAGAGCCATAATGCCAGAAACACCACAATCTCATGGTTAGGGCACCCACTGGGAGGTGGAAAATTCCTTTCAAATCCTCTATCTCCCATAGGCAGTGGGGGAGGAGAGAATTTAACCAAGATCTCCCACATCCCAGGTAAATGCACTAAACATTAGACTCAAGAGTTTCTGACCTAAGGTAAGGCATGACTCCTCCTGCCTCTCGCCAGCTTTTGAATGGGAGTCTATCCGTTCAGAAGCCTGTAAGTGTTCCTGCCAAATTGGGCCTCACAGATAAGAGAAATGCTCCTCCATCTATTTCCCCCAGTTCCTGCATTGTTCTGACGTTAAGCGGAACCCAGGTGTCTAGCTGCCTAGTGCAAGGCACTAGCCTTCATTCCTAGAGTCAGAAACTTAGACTATCACGTTACATTTACAGTAGAAAACATAGGTGATGAGTAAACGTAAGCCCCTTCCATGTCCAGCAGCAGCTAAAAATTGGTCTTGTGGATTGCACTGTAGCAAAACTCTTATCAGACACTTGAATTTGGAATTTAGGTGCCTGCATGCCTTTGTTGAGCTGAGCCCTATTTAATATCTTTGTCCACGCAGACTTACTCCTTCTATCACAGTCTTTAGCTCTCATCCCACAAGGAACTCTGGATGTGTGGAGCCCTGTGCCTGTGCAGAGATCACTGTATAATAGGGGCTTTTAAGAGGCAAATTCTGGCTATACCTTCACAACCAGGAACAGACACTCTTCCAAACTCTACTAGACAACTGTTAGTAAGTTTTTCTCCCATCATCACTTGACAGTTTCATTTCACTTCACTTTGGCAGTGGCCATCTTTCCTGTAACATTTAATTTCTAATTATACAGCAAATGATAGAAATAAGTACCAGTGCTGTCAAATTATACTGTATTTTTTTTTTGTCATCAGGGAGAATCTTGTGTATATTGACATTAAATATCATGATCTGAACTATAAACTGACTCGGCAGCAGAAGGCCCTGAGTGTAACCGAGTTGCTTGGTAAATATTCATTGATTAATATTTATTTTTCTTCTTTCAAATCTATTCTTTTTCCAGACTATTTGGTCAGGTTTCTAAGCAAGAGCAATGTCCAGTTTAGTCTATCAGCAGCTGTCAATCAGTGTCCCAGAAAACTCATATTCTAAGTATAATGTGTTGCCATCTCATTAAATGGCTCCAGTGTGGCGAGCACCCTTACTGGAGATTAAGAGCCATATTCTGCCATTTTGTCCCAGTGACACTTACGTAAAGAATTATGACCACTTACTAATTCTTTTTTAAATTGTTGAATTGAGTTTTAGGCTTTCTTTTGAACATTTGAGCAATAGATTAATCTTCACCCCCTAAACATTCAAAAACAGTTGGGTTTTTTAGACAGTAAATTCTATGTAATTAGGTTTATTTAGTACTTAAACCTGGCACATTATTCTTTGCTTATTAGACTAAACTAAATGCTTTAGTTGACTTGTATTTATTTCCTTCTATTACAGCTGACATTGGTGGCCAACTTGGTTTGTTTTGTGGAGCCAGTATGATTACAATCATAGAAATTGTTGAGTATGTTTTCACTAACTTCTGTTGGCTGTGCATCTTTCTTCTACTAAAAGCACCTGAAATGCCCCAGTGGAATATTCCACCTCAGAACAAGCAGACAGAGAAAAAGAGAATACAAGAATGCTAAGAGTTTGTTAAGGCACAATATCTAAACGTCTCCTATACCTTGCCTTCATTTTTAGACAGTAAGGGAAAACTGACATTTGACCTAAATAGGTTCCCCCCCCCTTAACTGGTTATACATAATGCAACAATGAAATTCAAAACAGTTATTGGAAAGAGTCTGTTTCTCTCTCTTATAATGAGAAATGTCATCTAATTTTTAGTGGATGAACAAATGGTTTATGGTGGCACATAACACTATTAGAACTATGCAGTTTGAGTAAGCAAAGTTAGTGGCCTGACAGAGGTAATTTCAGATCCCCAGAGTCTCCCTCCTTTGCTTCCGGAATAAATCTTCCTAAGGGTTTACATAAAAACACACACACTACCACAGTGCTTAGAAAGGCAAAAATAACTTGGCATTTGCCCTTGATGAGAAGCAAGGAATACAAAAGGCTAACCAAAACTTACGTTCTTGATCTCCTTAAAAGTAGATGGCAATCATGGGACTTTTTATATTGAAAACGTATTAAAAGGTTATAAATTAAATTACTGTAATGGTTACTCATTGTAACATACATCACATTTTTATTTCCACTAGTAACAGACTCAGTCAACACAATAAATTAAGAGAGTCCAGGGAAACTCAGTAAAGTTTCCAAAATTATTTAACAGATTGATAAGGATGTGACTCCTCATCCAAGTCTCGTGGAACTGAATAGAAAGAGCTCAATTGTTTTTGGAGCTGGATTAGACTCTAACTGTACAAATTTGTGAAAGATTCAAAATCTAGTCACCAGAGTTAAGGAGCTAAGTGCAAATAAGAGTTCTCTGCCAGAACTCCTTTATACATAAGGTAGACAAGATGGAGGAAGTTACCAGAAAAACTTGCGATGAAAGCAAAATGTAAATAGATAAAACAAAACTTTGATGGTAAAAATCCTAAAGTTATGTTTACTAAAGTGTGTTATAGTATAAAAACCTTAACTATCTAAAAATGATAGAAATGAATAGGAAAGGTAGATAAGTATTAAAATATACCCACAGTTCATACAATAATTTGGATGTGCACATGTAAATTGCAGGGCATAGTCTAAAAACCACCTATGAATCAGAAAGGCCTGTATTTATAATAACCAGAACCTTAGACTTTTTTGAAGGTATAAGGTTATATTTTGCCCTGATTAACACACTCAATTACCCCACTGACATCGGTGAATTTGGTCTCCTTACACGCATAAAAACTTGGATTTTGGAAGAGATAGCAATTAGCCTTTTTTTAAAGCAGACACAAAATGACATTTTTGGTCAACATTTCAAGTCTGAGTAATTTCTTCTTAAGCATGTTGTTATTCAAAAATAGTTTGCTCTATTTCCTTGAAACCTCATAGACAACGCTCCTCAGCTTTGGGTGGATTCTGGCACTTTTCAGGCCAAACCAGCTTTACTAGTCATAAGGTCGTAAGAGGTAAAATTAGGCTTATAATTAAGCCTGATAGTAAGAAGAAGACATAATGATAACCTTGTAAGCACCAATCTGCTTGATTTCTGATTCTGATTGCTTCAAAAATGATAAACTCATATGAATAGTCCAAAGTTTACTTACTTGTCTGTTTGCTTTCTGCTATATCAATGTAGCACGTGTGATTCCATTTTGCCTCACAGAGCAGCCACACAGTACTATATGACTGACAAATTCAGATAATTCTCTATAGCATCCACTTTGCTTCTGCAGTGTAGTGTTAAACTGCCTTTCCCCAAGGAAGTAATAAATGTATTCATGCAAGCTCTCAGATAAAATTCACCTATGAGCTAATAAAATTCCACCAATGGGCAATGAGAGACATCACACTTCTGAGACTCCACTTTTGCCCTGAGATAACGAACATTTCTGTTCTCAGAAACAAGAAAACCATCCATTTTACTTCTCAATTTCTAAGAGTTTAAGTGAAGTTGAGATCATCCTATAGAATGGGACATAAAATAGCTAAGGGCATTTCATGCTGTGAAAACTTTTTCTTAGTAATGTCATGTCTGTGGACACCAGAGAAACAGTGAGAAAAATAAATTGATCTTCTGGAGAAGAAGGAAAAGAGCCATTGTTATGGGAGGAAAAAAAGCCAGCAAGACCTCACCCTATATTCTAGGGAAGTATAACTGCTATAAGACTAGAAGTTTACTTTGTGAATCATGACGTTAAAGAATTTAACCCCGACTCCAGTTATGTTTTTTTGTTTTGGTTTTTGTTTGTTTGTTTAAATCTAGAACTATAGCACTCACTTTTACTTCTGATATTTATAGAACTGACCTAAACATATCGCAACAGAAAGGAGAGTGATCCAGCATAATGATCCAACACAACATGACACTAAACAGAGCAAAGTGTTTTTGTAAGTGGTACAATGATTTTGCTTTGGTGTGCCTAATAAGCACCTAACTAAACAACTGGTATAGTTTTGCTATCTGAAAAGTCAGAATAACTCCTTTTCAAGTAAGTGAAAGACAGAACAAGCAATATGTAAAGATTAAAAAGAAAACAAGACACACATGGGCTGTGTTCAGACATGAGTTTTATTTTGAAACAGCCGTTGTTTCGAAATAAAATTTCTCATGTCCACACGATGTACCATTATTTCAAAACAACGGGACCCGTTGTTTCGAAATAATGGCCGTTGTTTTGAAACCATTAAACCTAGCAGGAAATCGAAATAGCTGTTGTTTCGAAATGGTTGTTTTGAAATGACGGCATTCAGACATGTTGTTTCAAAACAACACCATTGTTTCGAAACAACTGTTTTGAAACAACATGTCCGAACAGCCTTATTTCGAAATAACCATTTTGAAATAACAGCTGTTTCGAAAGCAGGCTTTCCCTTAATTCGAATTAACAAACTGTTAATTCAAATTTATTTCAAAATGAGTTATTTCAAAATGGGTTATTTCGAAATAACAGTTACCATGTAGACATACCCATGGAGATTAAAAAGAGAACCAGAAACACTGGACCAAATTTACCTTCATGCAATTGTATTTAATTTGGACCAGAACACCTCAATGAACTACTTGGTTATCAATTCTTTTAAAATAAAAGACTGAAGGAGCTTTAAAGAAAGTACAAGGTCCGAGGTTTGCCCAAAATTAGGGTTACCAGATGCCAAAGCATGGAAAGGAGGACAGGGAAGTATGAAAAGGAGGGCATTTGGAGGAGACATGGAGAAAATGTAATATTAATGTAATATTCTTCTGTTTTTAGGGGATCCTAGAACATTTCTCCCTAAAAATAGGGTGTTCTGGGGCATTTCAGCATACTTTAACCCCTGTAAGTAAAAAGCCAGACAAAATCCTGTATTTTTAAAATGCCTGCTGGATGGAGGACGTGAAGGTAAAAAGGAGGACATGTCCTCCTTTTGCCTGACATCTGGTAACCCTACCCAAAATCAAATTACAGAATCAGTTTTTGTTCACTTGCAACAATGGCTAAAGAGGTTATGTAATGCAATCAATTCTTTAACACAGCTAGATATAGAAGATGCACTGTGCCAAACAATGGAGCTTTAAAATGCTTCTTTGTGCTTTTGACATATGACAATTATTTCTGGTAAATGCACAGGAATGCCTGGGGAAATGTAAAGCAGAAGACATTGGACTGAAAAAAAAATTTCTTTCCTGGATGGTAAGGACCAGGAATTCCACACAAGAAGCACAAAAATTATACTGAAGAATAAGCTGATAAATCTTCAGGAAACAGAACTTTGCAACTCGTTCAAATGGTAGTTTTCCATTTCTTTGGTGCCCCTCCAAAGCTCTAGGTTCAAAGGCTTTCATTTTATCAAGCTTTCCCTGCTCTGTCGGTTTGACTAAAGAAACCCAACTTGTTTTAATTCTAACAATAAAAATGCTATAATATGAACAGTGAAGTTTCCCTGAGCTGTTCACAGTTTTTAAATCTGATCTATATAGGGCAGTATGACTCATCTTTAAGGCAGAGAGGTGGTAGATGGAGATTTATTATCCAGAAAGTGCCATTTCCAGATGTGGTTAATCCACAGTTGAATACTTATTATAAAACAAATTAAAAAGGAGATGCAAATTCTAATATTTAAAAGCCATTAATAATGTGTTTTGTTTTAATATAACATTGACCAAAAAGGAGGGTCTTTCTTCACATATAGTGCTGTTCTACAGTATTACACTCCATTACAGGAAATATTCAGGTGACAGGGAGATACCAGCTGTAAGAAAACTTTCACACTGATCAGTAGCAAACAGAACAAGCAAAGTTCATAGAAGCTCCCATAAATGAAGACAAAAACTTTATGAGCTAATCAGTGGAGTCTCCAACTCCATTTCAGAATCAGAAACTTTAGATGAAAACAAAATTGACACAAACACAAATTGCTTCCTTTGAAAGTTTTGCTAGCTCCCCCTCCCTTTTTTTTCCCTAATCGAGTCCACTATTAAGTGAAATAAATTCTATAAGGTGAACAGCTGGGCATCCATGAAGGCTAAGTATCAAGAAGCTCAGGGATTACCCATTGATAGAAGAAAGGGAGATACTGTTGGCAAAAGGGAAATCTACATGCAACTCAGATAGTTGCTTACCTGGCAAGGGTCAAGGGGAAATGAACTAGCTTCCAAAAGTGAAGAGGTTGGGATATGGTTTAGTTCTCCCGCATAAGTGAAATTCTAGTCTCACTGAGAGGCAATTAAATTCCACTGCAGCACCACCAATTTTCCACAAACGTACCTGCAGACTTCTGCCTGCTTCACTGATTGCTAATTCTATGAATTGCCAGCAGGTGTCCTCCTTACCTTTGACTTCTACAATTGCCCAGCTTGTAAGGGAAGATTTTATATTCAAAGCCAACTTTTTCAGCATTATACAGTGCCTCTGGTGAACTACTAGTAAACTACTTGTAAACTCAGTATGGTACTAGTACTATTAGTAAACTATTTGTGAACTACTAGAGAACAGATTCTAAACTCGATATAGCTTGCATTGTATGTATGTTTTAACTCCAAAACCAGTCAAATTCCTTTATTCTTTTCTTTTACATTTTCATTTGCTGTTATGAAAAAAGTGCACTTAAAGCACTTCCAAAATCATACCGTGTCAGCCAAATTCAGGCTGTAGGGAGGTGGGAGGAAACCATCCTGGTTCTTCAATGTAGAGGCATCAGTTAATGGCTATTCTGAACTTGATCACAGGGATTAGTAAACAGATGAAGGCAAACAATAACCAGCTGTACCATTCACCCTTCCTTTGCATGTTTACCAAGATCAGAGCAGTTTGTATACAGAGGTTCTCAAGTCTGGGGAACATTTGATATATTTGCCCTTTTTCTCTCCTGCAACACATACCACCACCACCACACTTCTCTCTCAGACAAGCAAGTTTTATGGACCACAAGGTGACTTGTTCCACTACACTGCCTCCAGTAGCTCACAGGCATGGCTCAGCAGACTCCTTTAGGCTACTGCTACTGAACTACTGCAGTTCAGTATTTCCCGGGAACTTGCCCAGAAAGACTGTGTGCATTTGAAATCCCACAGCATGTTATATTATAGCAGTGCAGCCATTCCAGCTGTTACAGCAAAAGTGTACACAGTTTTTAAATTATGTAGATGATACATTATAAACATTAGTGCATCAAGTTAATATAACTATATCCCAAGTTAAATCATGCTCAGGTTGACAGCAGATGCAGTGATTAAACTCAGGATACAGGAAGTATCTTTAAGTTAGCATTATAATGATTAGTTATTTCACTGTTGAGACATGGCTAGGTTATAAATAGGCCTGTGAAGCATTAGGTTTTTATCAGTAAATCTCAGTCAACACTGGTTTCACAGTACACACACAGACAAAGACAAAAAATATGTCCACTGATCATTGAAATTTACAAATCAACAGTAAGAAAAATGCCTCATGAACACATATTAGTTTTATTTAAGGATATTTGTTTCATATATTTTAACATGTTATGTTGACAGTGAGTTTTAGCAGTTGTGAATCTAACTCTTTGAATTTCAACATCAACTGTCATTTAATTGTCTGCTTGCCTCCCTAATTCCCGAGAACTGTGAAAGTTTAAAATGGAGAAACTGCTTTGAAATAAACATTGACATTATTCATCAAAACTATAAAAAACCCAAATAGTGTCAAGTCTAGTTATAAATGCCGAGCAGTGCATGTGGTGGGAGAATGATGTTACTGTAGATTTCAATACTAGCAACAGTGCACATTGCAGGCCACAGCACCTCACCCACCCATCCTCTGGCTGGGATTACTAAAGTCCTCAAATCACAGTTTATTTAAACACTTCAGGCTACATTTAAACTAATTTAAACCCACAAGCGACCTGTTCTGCAGAAGAAAGCAAAAAACCCTACAGGTCCCATGCTGCAAAGGAAAGCAAAAAAACCCTACAGGTCTCAGTAAATCTGATCTAGAGGAAAATTCCTTCTTGACCCCAAATATGATCAGTTGGAAGCAGCCAGCTATCTGGGAAAAAGTTCTCTGCAGTGACTCGGATCCCTCCCCTAGATGATCACAGCAGTCTCTTCTGACCTTAAAGTCTATGACTACATTGACATCAGGCAAAATTAGTCCAGACTTATTAGTTCGAAGTAACCTTGGGTTTCTAAGTTTGAACTAACTGCGCATTCTGGTTTGAACTAACGCTTAGTTCGAACTAGAATGCGGGGATCATTTGAACTAACTAGCTTAGTTTGAACTTTTTAAGGTCAAACTAAGCATTAGTTCAGGTCTTCACTGGACTAAGGTTTGAACTAGGGCGGTTGGTCCAGACTAAGTGCCTGTGCTAACTAGTTCCAACTAACAAAGTTTCAACTAGGGAAAGCCTAGTGTGGCCATGGGCTAAATTAGTCTGGACTAAGCCTCCTTAGTCCAGACTAATTTGCTAGTATAGACATAGCCTATGAGTTCTGCTATGTATTCTCCTTACATGACTATCCCGATCCTAAACATTGTTAGCCTGGCAATTATAGAATATGTCCATGATAAATATTCTGCTTTCTGCTTACTGGCTCTAGCAGGAGAAGAGTTACCATGAATCACTCAGACACTAGTGGCAGTTACTTCTGTGGGGAGACATCGCCCTCCCCGATACGGTCCGATTTCCCACCCCTCCCCCAAAAAATATTTATTCTGTCTATGGGGTAGGAGTTACCCACTGACATTAATTCAAGCACATAGACAGCACTGTCACAACTTTCTTGAGCCACCCTTCTCCAAAAAGCCACTGACTGGCAAGACTATGGGAAGATTTTTTAATTCAGTTTTTAAGAGTTAAATTAATCTCTGGAGGGGGCATTGTTTGGTTTTAAAATAAATTCATGGGGGGGGGTCAGAAAATTTTGCTAACTGTTTAACCTTGGGAACAAGTAAGGAAGCGATAAGGAAGGGCAGGGTTTTCTGATTGTGGTGTTACCAGCTATGAGGACAGGGTGCACAACAGTGCAGGGATGATACAAATGTGATACAGGCACAATTGTTCAAAAGTGATGCTCAGATAAGCATCCAAATGCTGAATCCTATGAGGCTTTCCCATCACTAGAGAAATGTCATTCAGCTATGCTGAAGATGGGTTATTCTACATGTAATTTAGCTGTGCTAGTGCTAGGGGATACTTTCTCCTTCTTAACTCCTTAGCCTTGCGTAAGAATCAGTAATGCTGTCAACACATCATGAGATTCTAGTGGAAAAGAGGATTTATAATAGGTACTGTCATAACACAAACAGAAATACACACAAACAGTTACAACTTCAGCATCTCACATTATAACTAATCAATGTTCTGGTTTAAAATCATTGTCTCCTGGACTAACTAATGTACCCATTACATATCTCCACGTTAGTACAGCCAGAGTACATACATCCTTGTCCACTTCCATCTACAGTTGACTTGCAATGCACACACTACAAATGCATATATGATGGCCTCTTGTTTGCTATATCCACTCCATGTCCTCTACACAAGCCAAAAATTGACCAATGTGGCTGCCATAACAACTCCGCACCATATATTGCATGTGGTAAACCATAAAATTTCAAACCAGATATGAATTTTCATGTCAAGTGTTTTGGGGTTCTCAAAATTATGTTGGACACCAAGTTGTGAGGTCTGATAGTACATGCTATGTAAAGTTTTCTTTTTTATTTAAGAAGTTATCATTTTTGATCATGCCTACATCTTAAGCCATTGAGCCACTGCAAAACAACCTATTTCCAAATAGAAGTTTCCATAACAAAAATTACTCAAAGTACCAGTAAAGTGCATAGATGTGTGCTTGCAGGTTTGCGCTTCATTCCTGGGGCAACCCACTCTTAACAAAGTAGATCACTACCCTCACTAACAGCTACAACATGGAAAAAGTTTCTAAGTCTAATACTACCTTCAACTTAATGGATCAGCTCTTGCTTAGACAGTACAGACTCATTTTAGATCCAGAGATTCCAGATGACCTGACCAGACTTATTGTTACACTGCATATGCTGCTTCCCCACAACCTCTCAGGTGGAAATACTCTTGAAATCTGTGGTGCCAATTTGCAGAATAAAATATATTCATTGGGGGCTGATCCAAAACTCAAAATAAATGGGAGTCTTTTTATTTCCTTAAACAAGCTTTGAATCTAGCTCTTCATAAACAAAGATTATCCCTCTTATGCAGTTTTCAAGTTCTTATACACAATTATTCAGTCTGTAAACAATATACCCTATATTGACCCTTACTGTAGTTTTAATAAATGGAACCTGAACTGCAGTAACCCAAGCAGCATGTTAGAGAGAACTATATGGATAGAAATGGCAAACAATGCCCAGCATGATACAAACCAGACGTAAGGACAGACAGTTTAACTAATAACTTTATAAAATGTTTCAAGACTAACTCTTAAGAAGTTTTGTTTACCATTGAAATAATAAAATTCAGCTAACAATAACAAATAACTGAAAAGACCAACTGGTCAGCAGGAGACTGTGTGGAGCAGTAAGTGAGTAGAGCTGACTGAAATTGTCTTTCATTGGTTATTTGTGATGATAATGAATGTTGCAGGGCCAGAAAAAACACAAAAATGACTCTATATTCTGGTGATCAGGGTGTTAACTGGCTTGGGGAAAATCCAAGTTCAAGTCCTTGTTCCAATGGCCAATTTATGTACTATGTCAGTGGTTCTCAACCTTTCACGGATCATGACACACTTGGTGGCATATCATGATCACATAGGACACACCAGCCCAACCACCCCAGGCCAAATCCAACCATTTTCCCAGCTCTCTACAACACACTTACCTCTGTGTGGTGACATAGTGACGTGTCCCAACACAGCGGTTGAGAACCACTGTACTATGGAACAGTTTCAACAGAACAGACTGAGATAGACCCACACCACAGTAGGATCATAGGCTTGTTTTGTGCAATGCTAGAGAGTCGCAGATCAAATCCCTTCTCCGCATCAGGCAGAGGAGTGAATTGAACCCAGGTCTTCTGTATCTCAGGTGAGCATCCTAACTGTCCAATTAAAAGTTGTAAGGGGACTACTATACCACCTCTTCCATGAATCTAGTCCACTAAAAATATATCAAAACAAAACTTTTTGGGCTGAGCATGTTTTGTTTCACCAAAACTAATTTTTTTCTTCATTTTGGCAAAACTTTTAGTAGTTTTCTGATTCAGTTTCAGATAAACAGTTTTTTCCCCTGTCAACAAACTGAATAGTCAGATATTCTATCTGTGAGTCAATACAAGATGACTAAGCAGAATTAAAGAGCAGATCACTAGAGCCCTGCATGGATACAAATACATGGATCCGTATCCAACTTGCATCTGCAAGAAATTGTCCGCAGATATCCGTGTTGTATCTGCAGATCTGGATATAATGCAGATATCCATGGATATCCACATATTTGCAGGGCTCTAGCTCTGTGCAGACAAAAATGTGTAGATCCGTATCCAATCTGCATCCACAAGAAATGGTCCACAGATATCCGTGTTGTATCTGCGGATGTGGATATCCGTGGATTTGCAGGGCTTTACAGATCACCTTGTTGTATTCCAGAGCTGTAGCCTCATTTTAAATAAGGACTAGCTTACATATGGCTATTTATTTATTTTGTTGTAGGGCCAAAGAACCCAATCAGGACCAGGGCATTATTGGGCTAATTTCTATATTACAAGTACATATGAAGATATGGGCCCTACTCCAACACATTTTCATTGATTATTTAGAGGCTGAGCTGGAGAAGTGTTCAGTATGTTTATCTGATGCAAATTTATTATGATAATTCAAGTCATTTTCTAGTTGCTCCATTTCCCTTGTCCATTTCTTCCAGCAAGCCCAGTTACTACCACTTCCTTTAGTGCAAAATGAAGTGGCCATAGTTCACAGCTAATGATAATGCTGACTCTACCAAGGTAATCAGCTTATGCCCCCATACGCTGCTCAACTATTCTGACAATTTCTTAGAATCCAGTCAAAGCCCATTCATGGAAATTATTCATGAGACATGCTTCGCTGACTTCAATGGACCAACTTGAAGGATTGGGCCATTAAACTATAAGAGGATTCAGGATTTGGATATCTTTGTTGCTGACATATGATCATATTTTCTAAAGTGTTCACTGATTTCGAATGCCCTGTTTTCTGGAGGCCCAGCCTGAAGTTTTCAGAGTTTCTCCACAAGGAAGGAAATTTAAATGCAGAGCAAGGCTAAGATCTGGAGCCTTCATCCATCTGAGGTTTCAGAATTAGGTAATCTGAAAATTTGAGGATATCATTTTACAAAACCAGCTAGTTAATGCTCCTCCATGGTAAGCAATGGAAGAATCAATGTGGGGTCGGGGAGGGGCTTCTGGCTCGAAAACAACTTAATTACCAGAATGATCCTTGTAACTTTTGAAATTCTTTTATGGGAAAGACTGTTCACAAAGAATTCAGAAAAGCTGAGAAACTGAGCAACTCCTGTTTCTGTATTCCTCTCAACTCCTAACAACTCACCCACTTTTGTGAAAAGAAGTAAACATTTCTGGGAAGCTAAGAAGCTACTAAAATAACTTTTAATCTACCTTGCCAAGTCAAGGTTCATTTTCTTGGACAGATTTATAGATTCCCTGAGAATGTGAAGACCTTTCTCAATGCCAAATCTCCTCAGCCAGAGCAAGTCAAATACAAAAACGTTTTCATGGATCCTTGTACATGTCTTTTTCCACGTTTATAGCAAACACAGGCCTATTTTTTACCAGCTGTTTGACATTTCTGTTTAGCATCTAGTTACATGAACATCTGTGGAGATGGGAGGCTTATTTCCAAACTGAGATGGAAATCAGTGGAATCAGAGTGCACTTCTCACCTGACTGGCTCAGATCCCTGATATTTGATGGGAGACTTCATCTGGGGGATTTCCTCAAAGCTTTTCCCTCTTATTTCATTTCTGTTTTCCCCAGGAAAAATAACAGAAGATGCAGGTTCTGAAGGCTGAAGTTCATATTGAATTTGTATCCAGCAATGAACACATTGAAAACAAATCTCCCAAGGCAGGAATCATCAGCCTCCATAATTTTAACAGTCAAATATATATGACTGTTCAGTCTTGGGTTACAGGAAACCTGCTGATATTGTTTAACCATGGAAAGCTTCTGCCATTATTTTTTATATGGAGTGGTAACAGTTAAAGCCCGCACAAGAGAGGGAACTCAGTCACTTGCAGAACTGTGCCCCAAAATGGTATAATATATGGGAGGATGTCAAAGGTTAGGGCTAGAAGGGGCTACCAAGATTATCCAAGCCTAACCTCCAGCACATCACAGACCACCAGCACCACCCAACATCCACACACAAAAGCCAGCATTAGACCAAGGCTTTATAGCCCACAGGAGGATAAAGCAGAGAATGAAAAGAACTGAGGTGCTCGACTGGCCACGTCCTGTTGTAATAAACTTACCCTGAACAGTAAGTAGTACGTGAACATACCTAAGTTGTCACAATAACCTGTCCTGTAACAACAAATGCAAATAGAAAAAAAGATATGAAAGGAAGACTGAAAGACCAAGCGAGTCTTAACAAAAAGACCTATTGATAAATCTCAAGGACCGTATTATGATTGTGTTTGGTAAACAAGAAAGATGTTGTACCAGAGTCTGTGAATCAAAGTTAGTGTGTCAGAAACTAGGTCTAACAGGTGGAAAAAATTATTAAGGCAAAGAATAGGCTGCTGGAGCGAGTTTCATCATCGTGTCTCTCCCCCAACAACCCATTCACCATCTATTAGGACCTTAGTCTTCCTGATCCTTACAGACATCCTGACCAGACCAGGCCAGAAAGTGGGACCCAGATGACACTGCCACCTCAACTGGATCCGTCTGAATCCCAAACACCAACTGTGGGTGAAACAAGATCAGACTTTTATAACAACGCGCCCAGCTTTCTCCCTCCCAAAAAGAACAATTAGCATTTTTTGATACCACCATTTTTGATACCACTGTCATATAAGAACAATTTTCTTGCTAAAATCCTCTTTCCAGCTAAAGGAAGATGGAAAAGAGATGTTAAAATTAAAGTCTTATTTAATACGTTACATTTCAAATACTTTAACTGTTTTACTCTTTTCTTTATCCTTAACAAAAGGTTAAAAAGTATTATTAGTATGTTTGCCATGGTATTAAATAGGGTAAAGTCTGTGTACATCAGGGCTCAAACTTCATTTAATACTGTTTAATGTTCAGCTGCAAGTGAGTTATAGTAATATCTTTGGCACAAAAATACCACCTAAATTAATGTGTCAGGTCTCTGCAATGGCAAGGAAATGTAAATTATACCCAGACAATCCTGGCAAGTAACCTTCCTTCGCACTCTGCAGGGAATGGCAAAAAATGCCCTTAAGGTTTTAAGTTTTACATCTACTAGTTTGATTTGAATGATTTAGTCTTCAAATTTTGCAGGGACGGAATGGTTCAAATTGTGTGGAATTACATCAGAGAGATTTATCCCACTGACCTAAAATCCCACCAGTGTGACTAACAGAAGACAATCATTTAAAAAGTTTTAATCTTCAAAGTGCCAGCTTAGAAATGGCAAGAGTTATATACAAAGGCTAAATTTTTAGCAATTATTTTTCAGTCAATTAATTGACTGAGAAGTCTGAATGAAAACCATAGTGGGATTGGAACCTTAGAAGAGAGGCAATTGTGGAATATATATGCTACAAAACACATGCATAGGTTTAGTTAGGATTTGCATTGCCACTATTTCCACTCACTGTTAACTTACGCAAGCAGTGATGAGGTCTTGTACCTGTTTTGTATGCAATTTTTTTCCAAAATACTATTTTCATTTAAGCAATAGATATTTGAACAACTTCTCCCCATTCTCAGCTAGTTGAGTTCACGTCATCAAAACAGATTTTTCCAGGCTTGCCACTCCAAAGCTTCCTCTTTATTCAGGCTGACCATTAGAACATAACCTTAAAAACCTAAGGGACCTCAGTAGAAGCTGTACTTACAAGATTTTAACTATATAACTTTCTGAGTTAACAAGAACTCACTGAAGGTTGGACCCTCTTGTCACAGGATGCACATCCATGCATCCCTAGGGTATGATCTGTGTAACTTTTCTGTTCACTTTAGCAATGTAGTATAGTTTGATGCAAAATGTGACACACAAGTTTCCTGTATGCATGCTCTGACTTATTGTGGTATAATGTTTCCTGCAGCATCATATATGTACACAGAGGTGAAGGAAGTTTCCAGGTACTTCAGATAGCTCAGGAGGCAAGGGGGACAATTAGAGTTGTCTTCCAGCTGCATGAAGACAATCAGAGCCATTTCCCAATCAGTGCTGCAAGCACATACACAGAGAAGATAACATCATGTAACACCTTGGTCAGAGAGTGGCAGGCCACTGGCTCTTTCTGAACAAAGGAGTGAAATGGATTTTGGAAGACAAATAGACACACTTTGAACTGCTATGGGCTTTTTGCCAGAGATTCTCCATCTTGAAACATCTACAAGAAGGATTGGGCCCTGCCTAGGAATAGGCAGAGACTGACTGCTAAGCCATCATTTAGCTAGATCTTGTCAGTAATCTTGGACTATGATGATAGTAAGCATGCATCTCATATTTGTTTGTGGTAACTCCTGACTCCTTTATTAAATGATTTTAAGTGAGCATGTAGTATTAATGCACAATCATATTCTAATCAGTAAACTAGTAGTTTTATCTAAAGCAGTGTGTACTTTAGAGAGTGCGAATGAGTGAGGCTGGGCATATGTATTTCATTGTCAAATGGGAGAATGAGTGTGTACGAGTCTACACTGATTGTGGAAAAGTCCCAATCTCTATAGGATGGAAGTTCCCAGGGTGGTATCTGGGGCTTGGGGGTGCTTGCTGGGGACCATCTGCTGAGTGGCCAGAGGATGCACACCCACTGCCTGGGACTGATTACATGCAGGAGGCTGGCATGAGCTAACTCATGAGTGAATAGTCACCTGGCATAGCGGGATGAATCGGGGTTCAGGAGTAAGGATCGGGGGTCACAGTGGCAAACTGGACCAGATTCTGGAAGCAGACTATCACACCTCTGCCTCCTTTTATAACACTGGTTATGCATTCTGTTTCTGTCCATAAACCATATTTGTGGAAGTTGCAAGCACAACCTCTGGTTAACCTGTTTTAGGCTGCATTTATTTTAGGTATTCAGCTTTTCATGGCCACCATTTAAAGAGAAAAGAACATAGCAGAAAGCAGCTTCTCCTGCATCCTGACCTACAAATTCACACATCCCATACTACCACAGCAGAGTTAAACATCCGAGGAAGGGCTCCTGTAAGATTCCAGAGAGGAGTGGATAATTCTGCAGTGGCAGCAGCTCCTCTTTGCACAGCCCCCCACTGCTTGCAGAAGCACAGAGCACAATCTGAACTCATGACAACATCATCTTTCTTGACATCCAGGTACCCATATTACAAGGGTTACTGGAGATGAGATTTAATGGTCATAAAGTAACACATTTACTTGTTTGCTTGGTATTTCATGCTTCTGCTGCCACAGCCAAATACTGATACTTGTTCGCCTTGCTTCTTTGCAGTGGGCTGTGATGTGAGTTTAGCAAAATTTCCTTTAAATGTTTTTCCTTCATCTGTGCACTTGAGGTTATCCCTTTGATCAATTATTGCCTTGTTCAATCTTATTACACCAATTTCTCTTACATTCTTCTACACCAAGTTGCAACCTGATAGAGCTACACCATTATAACTAAACTATAAGCTTTTTGGCCACATTCAAACTTTTTGGTTCTATGAATATGCAAAGTTTGTCATCACATACCCTTAATTAAGTAGCAAAAGATATTTCAAACTCTGGTCCTGCTACTGTGGTTAGTAACACAAAACTGTTTCCAAAAGTTATGAGCAAACAAAGCAATTCTGACAGATGCTGCCCAAACACTGCAGATCATTATTCAGGTGACATAAGGAGGGAAACAAGAATGGTATCGCAACACAAATAGAAAAGGAATTGCAATAAATACTCTCCAACATGAATACAAGCCCATCTGTTTCATTTACAGTTTCGTAATTAAGTTTGTACAGTACTTGGAAAATTACAGCACATTAGTGTCAGACTCAGACATCTTTGGCATATTCCCCTTGATTATAATAACCTGGAACCAACAGTAATAAAGTTGATGCATTTCTTATTGTTCGTAAACCTGTTGTCACTGTTCAGAATTCATTGCTGGTAATGTTTATTTCAGTTTCTAAATACGAAGTTGCAATTAGTAAAGCATAATGTAACATTGCCCAGTAGGCAGAACATCCACATGGCTGGGAAGAACAGGCCTGGCCTGTACCACTGAAGATGCTACCTGCCTGAAAGAGAAGGGATAGACTGAATGGAGCTAACTGGGTCTGAGGAGAGCACATTTTACCTTCTCTAATGATTGAAGAACTTACTCTCATGTAGTGCTTCATAGGAATCCCCAGGAGGAATTCTGTTTGTGTCCCTCACCAGCCTGAAAAATCATAATCTAGTACTAGAAGAATGAACAATGGCAAGGTAAGCTGTCACAGAAACAAACTGATCAGGTTTCTAAATGAAAATACAAAAATTCCCATGGACAGCCAGTGGTCAGAATGCTTGTTGATGATTCAAGAAGTACTCCCAGGCTGCATTGGGTCAATTTTAAAGAGTGGCCTGTAATTTTACATGCCTCCATTTTGGGGTGCTCAGCTTTAAGCACATTAGGCATGCTTTCCAGAAGCCTTAACTTCATTGATCAGGTCTTTGATTTCTCAAAATAGGAACTGAGGCTCTCAGAAAAAGGTTGCCTCCAAAAGCGTTAGCTATGGTGCTCATCTGTTCCAGGCTTCTTTTTGCTTTAATAGATGGCTAAAAAAATACATTACTTTCAATATTACTTTGGCTTTCAACAATTGCTGAAACCACATCTGGGACATTATTTGATCACCAGTGGAAGGGGAAGTAGTCTGCATTGTGACTGGGAGGGGGGTATGGGGTGATAGGGTAAGCCACAATAAAATTGTTACAGACACATATACATATTACTATGATCATAGATAGATACAGAGGGGGAGAGAGGAAGAGGAGAATGACACTATATATAATTAGGGTATGTCTACACTGCGAAGAAAGGTACATAGCACCATGTCTCAGAACCCAGGTCAATGGATTTGGATATACAGGGCTTAACCTGTGGGATTAAAAATAGCACTGCAGTCATTCCTACTCACACTCTGAAACCCAGAGATGGTTTTGAAGTCAGGACTCTAGCCCAAGCAGTAATATCTACACTGCTATTTTTTACTGCCACAGGCTGAGCCCCATAACCCCAAGTCAATTAACCTAACACCACAGGTTTTACTTTGCAGCACAGACATACCTAGATAAAGTGTCAGTGCATAGAATTCTAGTCTTGGGTTTTGTGGGAGCAATAAAACCTGTTGTACAAGTGCAAATGACTTCCTTTGTGAAGCTCTTTACAACGTCTCTATTAAAATGCAATCTATGCTGTGAAATGTTTAGAAATCTGAGGCAGCCTATTATCTGTAGTTTATAAGCCTCTTCTACCCCTTCCCTCTACTCATTTTATAATTAAAATAGTCCATTACTTCTTAAAATAGGAGATGTCATAAAAAAAGTGGTATACGTACATAAGAAACATTTTAGGAACTAAGTAAGTTTTTCTTTAATGGCATTTATGTGAATACTTGGTCTAGTTCTGGAAAAAAGTTTTCATGATTTAAATTGAATTGGCAATCATATGGGTGTTGCGTCACATATACCAAAAAACGAATTTCTAGATTAACACATTTTAAGTGTTTCAGCTTAGATCCTAGAATACTTCCTGTTCATTTTAAAAACACCAGGTTAAATTACATCCTTTACCATGAGACAGTTGTTAAGATGCAAATCACCACTATTTCTACCAGAAAAAAAGGCAGCTGTTTCATATATTCCTAAAAAAGATTAAAAGAACCACATGGTACATTTCTGTAATAGTATGAATATTAGCCCTATTCAGTGAGATGAACTTCTCTGAATATCAGCTGTAATAGTCACATGGCTGGACAGTGGGGACTGCATGTATGAAAGCAGGATTAGGGGGAGAGTTCTAAGTCTCTTGAAGCATTTTAATCCAAAGAGCTACTAGATTTAGCTTCTCTGACATGTGAATGGCATTGCAACCATTTACCTATTTATTCCATTGCCATGACAAAATACTCCCACTTCAGCTGCTGGCTCCTGTGTAGCTGCTGCTACCACCCACAAAACCTGCCCATCATAACTTTGATTATGCATTTTCACCTACAGCTTTTGGCTATTTCAGGCTACAATTGAGAGTGGGGCAATCCAAAGGGAAGATGTTATTACAGAGAACACTGCCTTTTCTATAGCAAGAACAGTCCAGCTCACATTACCGTTGGGTGGAAAAGTCATAGGCCTTGTCTACACTGGAAAATTAGTCCAGACTAAGGAGGCTTAGTCTGGACTAATTTAGCCCATGGCCATACTAGGCTTTCCCTAGTTCTAACTGAGAAAATTCTTAGTTTGAACTAAGGAATGCTTAGTTCAAACTAGTTGATACCGGCACTTAGTCTGGACTAACCACCTTAGTGAGAATGTTAGATCGAACTAAGTCTGGCCAAGACCCGGACTAATGCTTAGTTCAAACTTAAGATGTTTGAACTGAGCTGGTTAGTTTGAACTAACGGCACATTCTAGTTTGAACTAAGCATTAGTTTGAACTAACCTCAGGTTAGTTCGAACTTCTTAGTTTCGATTAATAAGTCCAAACTAAATTTGCAGATGTAGACATAGCCCTGGAGTCCTTGCCAGAATTGATTTTAGCTTTCTGTCTAACAATGGCACATTCAAAGATTCATATACATTAGGCATCTATACTACTGCTGAGACAAAGGGACAGATAAGCCTCCTGCACTGGTGTAGCACACCAGTCATTTGAATGACAGATGTTTCAGCAATAAACAGTACTTGCCCCCACCCATTAGTGCAGCAATGCAGAGAGACTCTCACCCCATCTGCAGAACTGTGTTGGAAACTGGAATTTTTCTAATGTATGGTGTAGCAAAAGGTTAATACAGTTTGCAGTATGGCCTTATTAAAATAGGTAATTTCTTTTATTATAAATAAAAATGCCATGTGCATGGCAGATAGAAGACTATAAAAGTAGAGGAAGAAATCTGAACATTTTTAGCATGTTTTACTCCTGATGGTTTGTTCCCATAATGGGGTTTGACCTCACTGAGAATGCATGCATCCCAAGGAGCTACACTTTCATACTTCAGTAAGTTAGATGAATGACAACTACCACAGAATGCTCCTTCTTTCACCCCCCCCCCACCACCATACCAAAGGGAGCCTGGGAATGGCAGGCTGCTATATGATGAACATTGCTGCTCAAGGGTGGCAGTACTTTCTGTTGTAAATTAATTATTCATATATTTTTATATCTCATTGAATAATATTAAATTGGACTGCACCAGTCTGCTACCCCCCACCCCACCCCCTTGAAGCTTGAACTGTGATGCGAATGCTCTTGTATAAGTCCTCCACCCTACATGTCCATCCCACTCTCAGGGGAGAAATCTGAGAAGCATTTACGAACTGTGTATCCCATTGATCTAAGTAGTAATTTTGCTCAAGGAAGGAATTCAGGAGAGAACTATTTACTGAGACTTGGATCTAGTTCTAAGAAGAGGAAATCAGACTAAAATTGTGCAATATTATATTACATTATATATAAATTGGGGTGGGGGGACAGGAGGGTATTTGGGGTTTTTTAATATTATTTCTCCTCCTTTTTGCAAAGGAAAACTAAGGTAAATCTAAACATAAAGAGAATTTTTTAAACAAATAGTATTGATACTGAAGGAAGAGTACAGAACATATCAGACACAATCATCCCATAAACAGCACTCCCATACCTTTAAAGCCTAGCTGGGATGGTATTTTAGTATTAGATGATCTGCTGAAGATGCTGTCATAATCCTGTTTCTTAACATTGTACTTGCAGCAGGCATCCCCACAAAGACTACTAAAATTAAAATGAATAACATTGCATTTAAACTCTAAGGGCCATGCTGGAATCTTATTTATACTGGTGTATCCAGGGGTTAAAGTAAGGGGGCATGCCCCGGAACACTGTTCTGGGGCCCCCTATTTTTAGGGAGCCAGCATTCCAGGCCCCCTAAAAATAGGGGAACACCCAAAAATAGGGCTACGTGTCAGAACACTGCATTCTGGGGTCCCCTAGAAATAGATGGGAACACCATTGCAGTCCATAGCAAGCTGGAAGACTTTGTCTTCCGGTTGGCTGAGAGCTGCTCCACTGGGAGCTTTTAAAACTCCCACTCGGAGTAAGTTCTCACACAGCATGCACAGAGTCTCTGCGCATGGTCAGTGAGAACTTCCTCCAGCCGGAGGAGCAGCCAGTGGACAGGCTGTGCTGCTACGGTGGCCAGGTAAAGGGGGGAGGGCAATTGGGGATAGGGCAGGATCTGGCTGGCTGGAGAGTGTGCGGGGGTGAGATCGGGCCAGCTGGGAGGGTGATGGGAGAGCTGGGGGGCAGGATCAAGCTGGTTTGGGGGGTGACAGGAGAGCAGGGGGCAGGATCAAGCTGGCTAGGGGGCTGATGGGAGAGTGGGGGGACAGCATCGGGCTGACGGGGGCGACAATGAAAGCAGGGGGGGCAGGATCGGGCTGGTGGGGGAGAGTGCACTAGTGCAGGGAGGACCACCAATTTAGGAGGATTCCAGGGCCCCCCAAATTATACTTTAACCCCTGGGGACAGGAGCTGGGGTGTAGGAGGGGGGCCTACCCATGCTGGAGGGGGCCCACCCAATTATACTTTAACCCCTGGGTGTATCCAAGTGCAGAATTTAATATTAATAATAGATTTATATACTAGCTATGTTCTATGCTGGCTCTCTAAATAAACAAAATCCACATTGAACATCTGACCATCTCCCATTTAAGCCAGTGAAAGTCTTGATTGATTTTACTGGAGGTTATGTTGCATCCTATTGTTTAACAATCTCACACATACCTTCAGTGGGTGTACTTCTATGTATAAAATCCACTGCTCCTTTCTTAATCAAGACTCACACTGACTTAACTGGAGTTTTTGTCTGACTAAGGACTTGAGCATTTGACTCTTTATTTACAAGCTAGAGTTTCACCCCTCCACAAACCCAGAATAAATAGCTATCTTTAGAAGAACAGAAATGGGCTCACTTAGCTTTCTCAGTGCCCAACTGAAGCCCCAATTTAAGGCAGGGAATCTTGTCTCCATGCTGAAAGGGAGCCAGGAGCCAGACATTATTATATGCCACACTTCTCCCAGATTAGCCACATCTTCCCATCACCAGCCTCACAGAGATCAGCTAGTAGGAGTAACATATCCAGACGTTATGCTGTTTCTCCTATGAAAAATCCTTCTGTGTGGGGATTTCCCTAGAGGTCTTTCACAACAGAACCCGATGGAAATTACGAGGATCCATTGCTGGGTCAGGACCTTGCGTCTTAGGATGGGGAAGATTTCTGCAAATTAATGAACTGGAATGCTCATTGATATTTTTTCCATTTTGCTCTGCCCCTCAGACACACCCCTATAAGTTTCTGTTACAAGGGTCAACTGAACATCTAGTTCCAGGGTTTGCTGAGACAAAACTCTTATTGAAGGCAGAAAAACATCAGTGAGGTCACACATACAGAGAGAATTCAAGTGAACATCTAATGGAAAATCATTACAGATGAGAGGTCAATTCAGGAGGGTATGGCAAGATAGATGTACCTGACCTGGATATAAGAAATTGCCACAATTAACTATGTCCAATAGCTCTTCTCATGTCAGCTGTGTTGTACTTACTCATGCCTGTCAACTCAAAATTAGTGCTCTAATTGATAACACACTGTTGAAAATATGAGGAATGTGTGTATCTCATCAACATTATCAGCAACACATTAACTGGGCAAGAGACTAAAAGAATGTTTCACTCCATCAGAGACTATTCTCTCAGGGACAAAGACTAGTAACATAAACCCACACATAAGCCAATGTACACTATATGTAGGTTTTAACAGAGGCATACTGTTAACACAACAGCAGTATGAGATGCAGGACAACCTTATTTTTAGCTTGTCAGTTGTCCATTCTGTATGTCCATGCTGAAGCAGTGACTTCATGGAGACACTAATTTTAGTATTCTCACATTATGAGCAACTGATGAGATTTGAATCTGTTTCTTTACTTCCCTTTTACTCCTAGAAAGAAGTATATTGAGTATAGAAGCTGACTCTTATCACATTGCTTTCTTGTAAAGGCACATTTTATACAGTGTGTATGAAGCACAAGCAAGTCACACATATACACCAAATTCTACCTCTTCTCTTCCTTGTTCATACCAGGGGCATACACTAACAGTGTGCAATACTATAAAAATTAAAGTAGCTCAGCACACAAAAAGCATGGGCTCTTATCAATTAACTCCACTTTTCCAGGGAAAGTTTTAACTAGTATACATGAACAGATTACAAATATTAAACATGTCATAAAAATTACCCTTAAGTCAGCATTTCTTACCTACAGGTGAATTCAGAAAACAGTTTGCTCCCTTGTTTCCCTTTCCTTTCCTGAGGCAGTTGCTTCTAGAGCCCCTCCCTATACCACCTGCATGAGCCTTAATGGTTATTAACTCTGTTATTTAGGAGGCTGGGCAGGGATCTGTGTATATTAAATGTAAACACAACTGATAAAATTGAACAATCATCATTAAAGGGGCTTGTTCCTGTGGCTCACAAATTTCTTCAGCCCATGACTCTGCTATATTCCCAAAACATTTACTAATTCTAATGAAAAAGGGTTTTTTCCCTCTTCCTGGTCCACTCCTTGTTGATATATGTATTATGAAAGACTGGCAAATGTGAAATGATTTAGTTAAATCTTGTAGGATGGCCAAATATTTCCAATGCACAGTGCTACCAACTTGTGATTTCACCAAAACTCGTGATAGCTACTGTTTTCTTAAGGCCGCAGCTGTTGGAGTTAGGTGATTATCTGAGCTCAGCTGTCAAATACAAAACATGAAGTCTCTAACTCTCACAAGCATAGCGAAAATGATGAATAGGTGAGAAGAGTGTATCCTTAAGACTCAAAAACAAGAAGAGAAATAAAAAGAACACACCTTTTGCTGTTTTTTTAAAAATCTCATGATTTCTTGGCAGTCACCTGATTTGGTGAGCTGGAGTCACAATTTTGGAATACTTAACATACCAATACTATATCCCTTTCATCTGTTTTCACCAATAATATCCATTCTACCTTCTTCCAACATTCGTTTTCTTCACACACCCCCCCCCGCCCATACTGAATCTTCGACTACTTATAATAATTGATTATTCAGTCCCACTCATGCCACGAGACTGTAAAAGCAACACAGTAGCAGAGGCAAAAACCTGCTGTGTAGGACCACAGGGACTATTAGAACCTGTGAACTCTCTAGAGCTTAAACTTTTTTTTTTTTGTCATAAAGAATACCAAACTTTCATATAGAGCTGTTCATCAACATATCAAAGCATGTCATGAAAGAGGTCAGTATTAACAACCACCTTTTCAGGCGAGGAAACAGAGGCAAAGAGATGCAACATAAGTGACCGAGGGTCATTCAGTAAGCCTATAGCCAAGTCAGGACTAGAACGCTGGTCTCCCAAATACTACTGTAAGACTGAGGCCAGTAAGACAGGATCCCTCACACAACAGAGCTCCCTCACACATGCCCCCTAAAGAACTATAAGGCCACCCTTAAATCACTATTGTCAGCACAACTTTATGGTTTTATACACACAAGGCGGATTATTCAAAACTCCTTTATTAAAGTCCACATGGCAATGCTATGATGGTCTAATAGATGGCATTTTTCTCTGCTTCAGCCTTGAGCCAATATCTGTCATACTATTAAGAACATCATGCTGCTGAGAAGCAGGCTTTTTTGGAGGAGACAATAAACCATGTCACTTTTCACAACACCCAACTCAGTAAGCTGTCCAAATGCCAGTCCACCCTAATTTCCCCATCAATGATTCCCTCTGGAAAAGTTATGCTTCATTTCCTCTTTCAACCTGATTAAGTCATCTTTCATGCCAGAGGTCCCCTTTGCATGATTGATGAACTTATCCAGGGATGTCGTTTGCAAACTATGTTGACAATCTTCCATATGAAGGATGCTTTAAAAATATAGTATTATATATAGACTTGGATAGATGTCTTTTCTTTCTATTTCAAATGGTACTTTTTGAAGAATAGAGAAGTCACATTCCCATCAACCACAGGATTTTATGAAAAAGAATTTCTCTGCTTTACACTAAACTGAAGGATGTCAGTGAACACAGCTCTCATTCCAGTCTGGTCTCACATTTGTTACAAATCAGTGCAGTTTCACTAATTTCAACAGCTTTACTACTGATTTTCACTGGATCACAAGAGACCAGAAACAGACCATGACCAGACAAAAACAAACTGACCAATACCTATAGGTCCTGGTTATTAGCAGTTCAATAGCACTAACGGAACTGAGCATCATGGTTTGATATATGTAGGATTTTTTCCTTCTAAACCTATTCTGTGCCATGCAGTGCTACTCAAACATTTCATGAGTAATTCTGTGACCCAGTGCAGCAGATGAAAATGCCCAGGGCAGAGAACCCAACTCAGTTCTGTAGGACAGATGCCACTTCTTTCATGTGAGTGCAGCTGCTCTAAAGATCTCAGGAACAGGAGTTGTGCAATTGAAAAGCTTGTCAGTCACGTTTATTGGCTCACTATGCCTGATCAAAATGTGATGTCAATTTTTTAGCATGCAGCTCCATTTAAAACAATCTGTTGAAGTATTTTTTCTTAAGTTAGGGAGATTAGAAATGAATCATACAAGGAATTCTTAGCATTTTAAAATGCCAGTTTTCATTTTGGTGCTGCCCTATCTATAGGCATTGATACATAAACAGAAAGTTACTGATCTTTTTTTACTAGTACTTAAAGAGATGAAAAGAATCACTTTTGTGCAGGAAGTCTGTAAAATAACTAAGAATTACAGTCAAGACATTACATAAAGAACTGTAAGTAGATGTTCTAATGCTACATTTTCCAAATGAAAATGCAAGGAGAGTTTTCTATATCATCATTAAGAATTTGGCATTTGCCCAGAGTAGCCACACTGTGGTATCTGAAGTATTACAGTCAACCCCCACTCTCACGATAGAAAATAACAACGTTCATTCTGACTCTATATATTGACTTCTTAATGGCAACCACTATATCAAAATACAAACTGATTATACATAAAAACAAATAATGGTGAGATGTAAGCTTGAACTACACCATACATTCATATCAGACCTTCAAGGTACTTACTATGAGCCTTAGGCTAAAATATTATGTAAATCCATGACCCTTCAGAAAAACACCTTTGAACTTTCAGCACAGGTTGTTTACAGGTGGCAAGTCCTTTTGCCAAGCCAGTCTTGTTTGTTCTTCTCCCTCCACCAGCTGTCCTCTTCCACCTCAATAAGTCCTATTTTCTTCACTGTAAAAACAGTTGAGGTAGGAGAGATCTATTGCTGTTACTCCTGTACTTGGTTCTTGGTTAGGTCCCTGATCTTGAAATAAAACTGTGTTTGTCATTGACTTCACAGAGAGTAGTTAAGCAAATGCTGAAATGTTTGTAGGAGTGAGGCACATTTTTGTCATTATGAGTAAAGAAAATAGGCTGGTGATAGGTATACCTTCAAGGAAAGATCAATGGCTCATTAGAAAAATCCTATGTAATAAATGAAAATAAAGCAGAGTTGAAAAGTGCTCAGGTTTCTGATATTGCTCATCTAATGTAAACTTTAAAACAAATTGGTCTTTTGATAGTCTCTGTTCTGAGGAATCATTCAGAGATGTCGGACATTACCAAAAAAAGAACATAGTTGGGCTTTTATTGAATAAAACACTTTTAATGGCATTTAAGTGAGACCTGAAGGATGGATTAGATGTCTCTAGGTACTGTTAATAACATTAATACATGCTAACTGCATCCTTTACAATGACTATCAGAAACATGTCGACAGAATTGCTAATTATGGACATTACCACATTACATTTTGCTTATATCTATCTTCCTTCTCACAGAACTGAGAGTTATATATAGATGAGAAGTAGAAACCATTACAAAGATTGTTAGCATGGAATTTACTGCTGATTTGCAAAGAAAGCAGGGTCCCTAACAAATCCACATATAGGAAACATATGTGAGATGACTGACAGGTGACTGAATACATGACTGAGAGCCACAAACTCTTGAGATCAATTGCTGACTTTCACATTGACATTCTGTATGTTCTTGGACAAGTTAAACCTCTCTGAGACTCAGTACCCCATCTGTATGACATTTACAGCTTGTTTTGCTCCTATTTTTTTATACCAGTACAAAAGGTAATTTTACTGGTGTAGCTGCATCCACACTAAGAACACTTTGTCAGTATTACAGACTGTATTTCTGTACTAATAAATCACTCAGTGTAGGCATGAAGTTGGCTTAATTTTCACAAGTCATTACAGTGTGATGTTACCATTGATGTACTGAGTATGGAATTTGAAGCACTGATAATAAACTCACTTTTGTAAGAGAACAGTTTTGCTTGCCATCCATAAACTATGGTCATGTGATTCATTGTTTTTCTTAATATAGTTAGAGGACTATTGATTTAATTGGTATCAAGTTTATAATTACAATTAACTATGAAGATCACAAATACGTCCAGCTTTTTATCTACCCCCAATTAAACACTGTCATTTTAATCACGGCTCAGATTATACATCAATTTGGGAAGTCTAGAATGGCCCCAGAAGAATGTAATAATAAAGAAAAAAGACAAAAAACGTATTGCTCATCATCACATGAGCTGATAAAAATAAATCTGTGATTGCAAGGAGTGTGAGGGTGAGTGGGAATTCATAATACATCCATCTCAAGAATCATTTGTCTATTGATTACAGTTATACTAAAGGCAAATGTTTTTATTAGAAGTTTTATTAATATTGCACCTCCCATAATCATCTCTTCATAAAGACTGTAACAAAGGAAATGTCAATGGAAAATTGCTGTATCTGTTAATCATTGAAAAAAACATGCTCTATGTATGGCACAAAACCTCCGAAAGAGATAGATCTTCAACACTTTCCCTTTAAAACAATTTTAGATGCAGTAAATCAGAAGCAGGAGGAAAATGTATACAGTTGAAGCCTGCAAGTTATGAATTATAGTGCTTTCTCTTCTGACTGCAAGTTAGATACATGAAAGAACCAGGATGTCGGAGAAGCACGAATCATTTTAATATTACTTTAAGTGGAAAAAAAAGGACATCAATGAAAATTTATAAGCAAAATGACATGGATAAGTCTCATGTCCAAGACACTGAAAAACAGAGTTGCAAGAAAAGTAACTGGTATCCCTAGCCAAGAGAAGCAAGCAAAGAGATGCTCATAAATGCATTTATAGCATGTAAAATCTCAGCTACATTACAAGTCTAACAATCAGCTCACAGACTGGGCGATGTATATATTCCCATTCTGGAAAAAACTGTCCACTATTTGAATTTTTAAAACAAAAAAACAGGACTCTGCAATCTACCTATTTAATAGACTATAAACTCCATGCTCTGCAACCTCTGAAGTCTTGTTTAAACTCTAAGCCTAGCTGCCTATCAGCATGGCTGTCAAACATGATTCTTTTTTTTTTTTTTTTTTAAGTTTGTGATGTGAAGGAAGCAACACAGTTGTAATATGGAGCAATGGGTTGTAACACCACAGACCAAAAAAACAAAATCATGTTAGACAACTTCTTCCAGAGAAGAGGCTGCAAGGCTGTAGCGCTATTATGCCCTGGTATGGATTGAGTCAGTGACAACATGACCACAACTGACAAATAAAATACAAATTGATTTATTGTAGGGGTTCAGTGCTTACATCCCTTTAGTAGCCGAGGACCCCACAATGGCAACAGACAGGCTTCTGGGTGTTGTTTTTGAGGCATCTGCTGCAAGTTCCAAGGTCCACTGGAAAAATTCAACATGCATTAGACATTCCCCTGAATTTATATTAGCTGAATGGTAGAAGAGGAGGAGGAGGCTTACAGAGTAACTTGGAATGTACACACATACACACGTAGCCCAGGTTGTTACAACATATTTACACAGTGATCACAAGATGTGCACCTGGCATAAACAAGCGAATACGCATGTCGTCAGGTACTTAGTGCGTGGACAAGGCACGTAGACAGAGAGCCACGCATGTCTTTAGACACCTACCTCATGGCCAGGGCACACAGCGGTCAGAGTGAGAGTGTCATTTATTTATCCCATAGAGGTTTAAGGTTCCAGGGTGCTATTTTGTTTCTGCCCTGTTGTCCTCTGCATCAAATGCTGCCATAACCAATGTGGACTATTCCTTTCTGTGAATATATTATTGCCCTTTGAGTGTGAGTTTCTAACCAATCAGATTCTAGGAAAAATTCTCTTATATGATGGGTTACAAAACAATCCAATTGGCTAACACTCCATGTGACCAAACTAGTTTTATGTGCTTCTCCTTTTAACTGGCTCATCCTTCAAAACTGAGGATTTCCTGTTTTTGAATAGAGCTCAAAGTCCTCTGGATACTACTGAATCTCCCCCTCCAGGGATGCCTTCATGAACTGGGGATTTCCTACTATTTAGAACACATCAAACAACAGGTGGATTCCAAAAAAGCTTATAGTGGAATTACATTTACTTACTTAAGGCACCCGCCCATCACTAATATCTCTATTCTACGGTTACATGTGCAAACGCTGAAGTGCATGTTTAACATCACTGCTATGACTGGTTTCACTGAAATCACAGTAGAAAAGATAAACATATACAGGATCAGTGCACAAATGGGGAACATTTAATAGAAGTGCCCTTTTTCCTCCAAAAGAATTTTAAAAAAATATTTTCAATGAACTTGAATCCATACTTCTCCTATGGTATAAATTTCTTCTCCCACCTGCTCCAAATTGCTTAGCATTAACATTAAACTGGTTTATTAGTTTTCGGTAAAGAGGAATAGTTGATTTGGAGGTCTGACTTCTTGTCCTCTGCTTTAGCCATTGCCTCTCCATCTCTTTCTAAGTACACCCCAAGCATGGAACCTCCATTTCTGGATTGTTAATCATTATAATGCAGAGATGGAAAGAATTTTGAGAAATCATCTAGTCCATCCTTCCACACTGAGGCAGGAAAAAGTAAATCTAGATCATACTCAGCAAGTGTTTGTCTCACTTGTTCTTGCAAGCATCAGTTATGGCGATTCCACAACCTTCCTTGGAAGCCTATTCCAGTGGTTAACTATCCTTACATTTAGAAAAGTTTTTTTCCCCACAATAGCCAAACAGAATGGGTCAGTTATCTCCAGCATCTTATGTGCAACACTCCTAAGAATATTATTAACCTTTTTCATAATTGCATCACATTGCTGACGCATTCTACCTGTGATTTCAGTATAACTCCTCAGATCTTTTTCAGCAGTGCTATCGGCAAACCAGTTAGTCCCCCTATTGTAGCTGTGCATTTGATTTTTTTTCCCTTTCTCAGTAGTTTTTTGCACTTGTCTTTATTGAATTTCAGCTTGTTAATTTCTGATCACTCATCAATTCGTCAAGGTCATTTTCAGTTCTAAGGCTGTTCTCCAAAGTACCAGCAGCCCTCATCCCCAGCCTGGCATCATATTTAAAGGTTAAGTAAATGTTCCACTTCATTATTCAAGGTAGTAGAGCAGTCTGCCCTTTAAGAGCCTGTAAAGTCAAGGAACAGCAAGCCCTGGCCTAAGGAGAAGTCCAGCAGGCAAGGTGTTGGGAACCAGCTGACCCACTTAAACAGAAGTTAATGATTTACTTACTAGCCCCAGAAAATTGGATCCCACTGCTGTGTGCAGGATCCCATTTATTTTATGTGGGAGGGAAAAGTTCTTACCAAAGTAAAGATGGATGACACAGGGGCCTTCCTAGAGACTTTGAAGTAGGTGGCCAGGACTAATGGACCATTAAGATTGCCCCACCCTGGCAAAAAAGCCCAGGCAGCCTTGGAGCTAGAGGAAGCAAAGCATTATGGACACTCAAAGCCACCATATTAGACACCAACACTTAGTCAAGGGGGTTATTGTTGCAAATGCCACAATCTCCACAGAGAACAAGTCTCCCGTTTCATCCAGCAAGAACAAAAATTCAGAATATTGGGGCACAGCCCTTGGTCAGGGATCTAGTGCAAATGGTTCATGTTGGAACCACTGATGATAGACCCCTTCAGCAAGACCTAGGAGGTCTAGTATGGTGACTTTGAGTGTTCCATATCCACTACTGACTCTACCCACCAGGCATGACACACTGCCAAGTCCTCTCTTTGGAGACAGGCTGAAATCTTAGCAGCCCATTCCCAAAAATTGCTGCTGATGGTGCAGTTGCTGTTGTTCTCCCATCCTTTTCAACAGGGCTTCACAAGCCATACTTTTTCCTCAGGAGAGGCAAGTCTGCCCACTTTCTTTAACATGTTGTCTGCTGGGTCTGTCCATCAGCCTGGGGATAAAACAGTCAGCCATGCTTAATCCTTTTAGACTTCTGCATGGGATTTTTTTAGTCTTACATACAAATGCAAAAAAACTATGGAAAAGTCACAGGTTACAGTTCTGATCTGTATTAATATTGCATAATCATCTACCCTCCAGTATCTCAGGGGTCATAGTCCTCCCTTCACATGACAGGGAGCCAGGGCCTTCCACTGCTGCTCTGGGTTGGTTTGTCTGGTCTGTTCTGGTCCCTGCTTTTATAGAACTGGCTCTTCACTTGTATCTTCATTAGCCATTGGTTAACTGATCAGCAGGCTTCCAACACTTGCTGGCTTCTCATTAGACAGGGTTTGCTGCTTCCTGGCTCCACAGTCCCTTAAGGGGAAAGAATGACCCGCTGCACTAAGGCATAAATGAAAAAGTTGAACAGTACAAGAACTAGGACAGACCACTGTAACATCCCACTAGATATGTCCTCCCACGCTGACAGTGACACACTAACTACTACTCTTTGGACACGATCATGCAGCCAGTGATGTGCCACCTAACAGTAATTTCATGTACCTGATACCTTTCACATAGCTGATTATGAGACTATCTGGTGGGATTGTGTCAAAAGCCTAGCTAAAATCAAGACACATCATGTCTACAGCTTCCCCAGTTACCCTGTCAAGGAAGGAACTTAAGTTAGTTTGACATGATTTGTTGTTGGCAACTTCATGCTGACTATCATTTATAAGCCTATTATCCTCTAGATGCTTCCAAATTAACTGTTTAATAATGTGTCCCAATATCTTTTCAGGTATTGAGGTTAGTCTGAGTGTCTATAACTCCCCAGCTCCTCTTTACTTCTCCTCTAAAGATACTTCATTTGCCCTTCTCCATGCCTCTGGGGACCTGATCCATTAACCATAAATTCTTGATAATTGCTAATGGTTCCAAGATTAATTCAGCTAGCTTCTTAAGAACCACAAAGGGAATTTTATCAGTCCCTGCTGACTTGAATACATCTAACTTGGATAATATTAGTTAATAGTTACTTCATTAATACTTACCATTTAGACAAATTTGAGAATCCATGCTTCCCTAAAAGAAGCTAGAATTCTACTACTGGTATATTTTATTACTATGTGGCATATTCTGATATTTTACGAGATGATAGATAAAGTAATACATAACAGAAAATAATCCGTGAGGGTTTATTTTAAAAAATAAACCTCTGCTTCTCTTTTGTTAAGTTTCATACAAGTTTTCTTTTTTATACTTTCCTACAAAGTCTTCGTATTTCACAAAACAGAATAACTTGTAAAGAAAAAAGCCCTGATGCAATAATGTTATGAACAAAAACAGTAAATGAGACACTCATTTGTTTGTCTTCTTTGTGTTGTTACCCATCAAGGGGCCCAGTTTATGAAACATCATGTTCCCAAAGCTTTTCTCTGTAGAAGCTTTACAATGCTATGTGTACCACATTGCAAGTAAACATACACAGACCCCTGCTGTTCAACTCTGATGACCTCTAACATCTCAATGACATTTGAGGAATATATGCACGAATACTGACACAAAACTGCAGGAACAGAAGAATTAGTGATGTTTTAGCTAAAAGGCATAACTGATATAGATTCACATTAACATACCTGAATTCAGACTTCGACAAAGTTGCATGGGCCAAAGGTCAATTAAAAACCTGAAAACTTTAACACAAATGTGCCAAATAATCATACCATTCCAAAGTGTAGAACATTTTCGTAAGATAACACTTAAAGTCTGACAGTTTAGGCCAAGCAGGCCCAATGCTAAAGCCAATAAGAATCTTTATTGCTGACTTCCCTTGTGTTACAATTCAGGCCCTGCACTGTAAATGTCTGCATATTATCCAAGAAACACCACTGTTGATTCAGCAGAAATGGGGCATTCAGTGAAAGTAAAAGGTGATTGTTTTCCAAAAAAAAAAAAAAAAAAAAAAAAAAAAACAAAAAAAAAACTACAGACTTTCTGGGAATCCAACTTAAGATGCCAGGAGTGTGTTTACACACACCAGGAGTGCATCTACATTGGCTTTTTTTAGCATCTTGAGATACAAAAGATCTATTTATTTGTTTGTGAAACAAACTGTAGCACTGACATATGGCTAGCTCAGGTCAAGATCCTCAAAGAAGCATTAAGTGTACTGGTTAACTTATGGATAAACTACAAAGAACTATTAAGTATCCTACTGTATACCTAGATAATTCACTTATTAGATTAGATGTTAATTGTACTTGTCTTCATCTACCTACATCCTGTTTAATGTACATTTAATATCCTGTTTAATGCATGTGTAACTCAATCTATTGTTGCTATATCCCTTTTTCATGTCCTGTAACTCTGTAATTACCTTTTATGTATGCAATTCTATTTAATTAACATATCAAAAGGCCTGTATTTAAAAGTTTAGATGTGATGTCCTTGATGTGTAAAATTTAATGAAGATTCATTCCTCATCATCACATTGAATTTACCTTGTCTCTAAATGATTGATTAACTGGAGTTGAAGCCTTAGAACTTTGATTTCTAAGCATGGGTCATTATGAAAAGGACAGTGGAAGATCCACAGACTATCTGAGTTTATTCCACAAAGACAGACCCATGTGGTAATGAAAATTCTTGCAAGACCAGAAGTCCCCAAACTTCTCCTCTTGTCCCTTCTCTTACCAGTGACAGAATGTGTCCACAGCTCTGTCCTTAGCCAGGAGCAGTGCACCAGTTAGCCTGAGTACCTCAGCAAGGAACTGGGAGCAGCTGGGACTGGAAGTCAGCAGCCAAGAGCAGGAGTCAGTAGCTGAGCTGCAGGCAAAAGGAGGGACACTGTGGCGGGGAGGTGGTCACAGCTGCAGCTGCATCTGGGATGGGAGTGGAACAAAGCTGGGGACAAAGTTGGGCTAGGTGGTGTTCCTTCCCCTCCCCATCATGTGGGCTGGTCTGGGCCCCACCATGCCACCCCAGACATTCCTCCATACCACACTGGAGAGTGTGTCCCACCAGTTTGGGATCTCTCTGCTAGACTGTTTTCAACTACAAAAAAGGCACACTGGGAGTGATTCTGCATCTCTGATTCATCAAAATGCTGTCAGAGGGCATTCTAAATAAAGGACAGAGGTCCCTAAAACAGCTTTAGGAAGCCTAGAGAACCTTAGAGGACACTTGGCAGTGTATAGTGACCCTATAGGACACACCAGCCACCCCATCCTCCCAAGCCAAACCAAATCCAGCCACCTCCCTGTCTCTCCCATTGTGTGGTGACACAGTGATTAAGAACTACTGCGCTAAGCTGCGAGCCACTCCAGGCCCCATAACACAACTACTGGTTGTTCTGCCTTGTATCAGAGAAGATGGCACTAAATAATTTAAAATGGAAAAAAAAATATTAAACCAATTAAATACAAGATGCAATGAAATTTAAGTAAAGAAATCAAACAGCAGCAGAAGCCTTTAGTGTAATATGAGAAGAACATCTAACTCAAGACCAAGTTTAGTAACCAAAGCAGTTCAGTATTTGAACTATGCAGGCTCCTTTGGGATACACAAAGCACTCTTTACATATTAGATATTATTATGGTGCCACAGTAGATTAGTTGTGTTACAGATAAGTGTAACAGGAGTTTTAAACAGATAGATAGATTCACATTGAAATGACCAAAATAATACAGAAAGAACACAAACTGAGCATTATATGAATTTTTCAAGTATCCTAACTTCACTGAATTTTCAGTATAATGCAAAAACTTAATAGTGACTTTCAGGGTTTCATATCATCATATTAACAGCTCAGCACATCTCACAACACATGTTCAGGAA
The DNA here is from genome assembly GCA_007922195.1 of Podocnemis expansa. NCBI lineage: Eukaryota > Metazoa > Chordata > Testudines > Podocnemididae > Podocnemis > Podocnemis expansa. The sequence goes on from ML681966.1 coordinate 27,020,353, forward strand.
ATTATACTGCCTGAACACTGATAAGATCAATGTTTAGGATTTGTGTTTGAGAGCAGCTTTGATGAAATCATGGTTTCTGTTGTGTTTCAAAGAATCGTAGGACCTCAAAGGAACTCTAGACCAAACCCCTGCACTTTTGGCAGGACCAAACATTATCTAAACTTTTCCTGACAGGAGTCAGTATCTAACCTGCTCTTAAAAATCTCCAGTGATGGAAATTCTACAGCCTCCCTAGGCAATTTAAGCCAGCACTCAACTACCCTAAGTTAGGAACTTTTTCCAAATGTCAAACCTAAGGTACCCTTGCTGCAGTTTAAACCTCTTGCTTCTTGTCCTATCCTCAGAGCTTGAAGAGAACAATTTTTAGCATCTGTGGAGGATGGAAATGACAGCTTTATGGAGTACGTTATTAACAGTTATAGACAACCTGAAGGTGGAAAAATATGCACTAGCACTATCACTTAACTTCTCATTTCCTTGCTTTTAAAATTTTAAGATGCATCCTCACAATCTTCATTGTCATTAAATGTAACTTTAAGTTAATAATTGTTCAAACGGACCAAAAGTAATGATTGCTCATGCAATTTAATGTCCTCATTTACTCTTTTGTGAGGAAAGCACCTACACATTTTGAGCACTACTTTAATTGAGGATCCTGATCCTGTAACTAGTTACAGGACCCACATAGGCATGAACTACAGGACTGGAGTCATAGTATAGAACATAACCAAAGAATGCATTCTGTATAATCCTCTTCTGGCTGCTTTGGCACATCTTGATATGATGGGGAGATTTGTGTGCTCTAGTAATCCTGTGAGCAATTCTGACACAAGTTTCAACTCTAGTAAGCACACTTAAGCTGAACATGTCAAGGGCCAGAGAGAGATCAGATGAAAAGCAGTCCTCTGATCGTCCCAGTTGGAGGTTGAACAATAGGTCAATAACCTATCCTCAGAAAAAAATTAAGCTTTAGAAACAGAGGGGTAGCCATTCCAGCAAACAGTAACAAAGGGTATGAACAAGGCTTTGCCATCCTTGCCTAAGTGACATCTGAGAGCATGGGAAAGATTCAAATTCAGACTTCATACACCAGAATCAACAAGAACATTTTTGTTAAAGTAAGTGTAGTATTCAGATGTTTATTTTTATTGAAGAAATATTTTCCAAAGACCAATGGAAAAAATAATTTATTGAAGTTCCTTTTACACATTAACAGGAAACATTTATACATATATTTTTGTGCTGAAAATACAGACATACTAGGTAAACTTTTATTTTGTACACACAAAAGTAATTGCACTGTACTAACATATAATTGTATAAAGAAGATATTCAGAAAATATGGAGCTAATGAATGTATTACTCCAACAGGAATGACCTGTGTGCCGAAGCTCATCTAATTATTCCTGACTTCCTGTCCTGAATATTATCATATTCTTCCAAATGCTGAAACAACATCACTTCTGAAAGCGAAGAAGGTGAAACAAAAGGCTTTGCCTACTCGTCCCAACAGTATGCCCCTCAGTGTTTATGATTTACTGGAAGAAAACCAAATCACAATGTGTGGTATAAATTTGTCCAGCAATCTATTATGCACAAGTCAGCTGCAATTAATATGAATCAGTGAGAAATAATATCAAGTGAACAGCATTTGGATAGAATTACATTTACAAACTATTCAAATTGCAGTATTAGACAATCAACCCCTTCTTTTCAACACAGAAAATGCATATGCAGTATATACTGGTGGAAACTGTAAAATAACATCAAAAGAGCTGCTGTCTTATAATGGCATATTGAATAAGAACTGACAGCATCGATAAAATAGTTTTGCTAATGATGATGACAATGACAAGCACATATGAGGAACAGCAGATTAAAATGGTTACTTTTGGCACATGCACTGCATAATCTTATTCAGAGTTATTTGATGTTTAGGACACAAGAAAGGTCACAAGATCCACAACAGGGCTTGGAATATGCACTCACAACAAAAATACAACAATATCAAAAGCTGAGGCAAATAACAGCAAGAGTATCTGGAGGAAAGCAAAAACAAACAAGTAGTCCTGTGGGACTTAAAGACTAACAAGCAGTGAATGTGATACTTTCACGGTAGGACAGATGGGCAAATGAGAAAAGCAAAGTGAATACCCACAAATCATCATTACTACCAGACTGGTAAGATGCTTGGGACACAGCATTGCACCCTATCCAGCGTCCTCTTCCTCCTTCCCCCAGCTCAGTAAACATCTTGCTTTAGTTCCTTGAGTGCATGTAAGGAAAGTTTGAAAAATGAGGGATTTTCTTTGAAGCAGAAGTGTGACATGCAGTGACAAAATCAGTTTGATATTTTTCACTGTGGCCTTATAAAAAAAGAAAACCACTCACAGTAAAGCAGAGACATTGTGCCAGGATTGTGGTCTTTGGGTGCCTTATTAGGAGGGTTCTGACAATTCTGCCATATCCTCACCCCTTTGAATCAGCATCAGTTAGGCATTAGGTTGCCCTGACTTGTCTCTGACTGAAAGGTTTCTGTGGGCCCTGTGACAATGAAGGCAAAGGACTACCCCAATCATAGCATGCCCCCAGGCATTTATACAGCAGCATCTGAGATCAGTGGAGGAAATATGTCTGAGGTAAGATTGGGGAACCAGCCCTGTGAGGAGTAATTGAAGCATCTCTGAAAATGGGAAACATGGGTTTAAGGCATGTAGAGGGACCTTAGCTATATTGGTATCTGCTGGCTTGAAATGGTGGCTATTATATTAAATAACCAATATTTGTATTTCTTATTCCCTTTACTTTGGCTGTGATTTGCTATATTTTCCCAATATCATAAACCATAAAAAGAGAGGAAAAAAATACCCGAGATTTTCTATTAACTGGGGAGTCCTAGTTCTGTATTTTTAAAACAAACCTGCCTCTCAAGAGCGAAACTGCAGCATCATTTTGTTCTAAAAACATTTAAACAAGCACAAACTACTGCAAAACAAGAAACAGAGCTACTATGGCCAATGCTCATTTCAGACGCAATCCTAAAATTGCTCAGTAGAAGAAAGTGCTTAAATGAACACCAGAAAAAGAATACAAAATAAAAGTAAATATGGGTATTTGGAAAGCAGGGCTCCGTAAAAGGTAAACATGCTGCACAATGTTCCCTCTAATTACTCGTAGACTGTGTGCGCAATTTCTTTGTGTGCAAAAACATTTTTTGCGAGCACCAATATTAGCACTATTGAATTTTTTTGTGCACACTATTTTGTTGTGTGTGCAGGTTTCATGACCTGTGTGCACGCACAAACGTGCACAGCTTAGAGGGAACAGTGGTGCTGCACTATGTTAGTGGCTGACACACCTAAAAAGCGCTGAACTTCTATGACTCCTATTGCCATCTACTGCTACAGCACAAACTCAGCACCTTCTAAGGTGTAGCTTAAAATCTCTATCCAGTTTCTGAAAGCATCTGATTCTTATGTTTATTATGATCTAATGTGAAATATTCTAAATTAGCATAATGTTGATTTCATCACCACCTCCTAGGAAGAAAGGGATGAAGTGGCACATTGCCAACAAGAATCAATTAATCAGAATCAGAGATAATGAATGGAAAAAAAAAGTCAGCTGGTGTATTGGAAGGAACAACTGGTTGGAAGATGGTCTGGTTAATTTAAATGATTCACTCCTTGCAATAAGCAAGAAAGTTTCTCATAGGTATCAGAGACAAAGTAGGGGAAGTCATATCTTTTATTGAACAAACTTCTGTTGGTGAGAGAGCAGGAGTGTCATTGCCCCAGTGAAAGACCCAGCGCCTGGGCTTGGGCTCTGCCCCCTGGGACCTGGCCCCAGCCCCGGCCCCACCTCCAATCTGGAGTCGGGGCCCCAGGCTCCTGCCGCAGCCAGCCTGGCCCTGATCTCTGGCTGGGCACAGTGACAGGCAAGGCAGTGGCTGCCACAGGCGGCCAGGAGAGGCAGGTGCCACCGTGGCCAGTCCAGCCCCAGATACCCAGCCAGGGACGTGGCTAGGAGAGGCAAGGGGCGCACCAGACATTCAGGGCACTGGCACCAGGACTCAGGGCATGCGCCCTCTGTGCCAGGCACCAGCGATGCCCCTGTAAGAGAGGCAAGCTTTTGAACTTGCACAGAGCTCTTTGGTCTTTGTAAGCTTGAAAGTTTGTCTCACTCACCATTAGTTGGTCCAGTAAAACTCACCTCTCTCTTCTCTCTGACATCTTGGGACAGAGACAGCTAAAAACAACACTGCATACCCTCCAGGATATTTTCAGGTATGTTAATCTACAAAGCTACCTGAAAATATTTAATCTGTAGTTTCCTAATAGAGCCCCTAATCCTGCAAACACTTATACACATGTTTAGACTCACTGCTGTGAACACTCCCACTGAAATCAATGGCACTACACATGGCATTGAAGTTAAGCATGTGTGACTTTTTACAGGATTGGCACTAGAAAGAAGTGACTGAAAGAACTGGCTACATCCCCACCTGAAGAAAACTGGATAGTCCAAAGCAATGCATACTGAAGAAAACATAAATATGGTTGACCAATTTCTGTTTGCAGTTTGAGAGTATTGTGTATTGAGTTGTGTAGAGTGCAGAAGGAATATGCCCTGAACTTTCATGATACTGGAAGTCTAAAGGCAAGTACCAAGTGTTCAAAGAAGTAAAGAATATCTAAAGTTCAGTGTGTCCTTCAGTGCATACATATAAGAAAAATTTTGAGGGAGAGAAGGATGAAAAATTCGTTTAAGGGTTCTCTTTTTTAATCTTCCAAGACCAGTGTTGATGAAAGAACCATGTCTCATCTACCAAGTGAACAGATCCTTCCCCTATTTTCCCTAAAACATATTACTGGATGAAAAATTTATTTCTGTGATGGCTGGAGTCCTACTGAATAAGAACACTGATTATACTTGTGTGTTCATCTGAATTTAGGAAGACACTAGAACAGAGGATTCCTTGGTTTTCATCATACAAGCAAACAAACATATTGTTCCATCACAATCTGAAGGAAACTGCCATGTGTTTTGGTTGAAGCATGTCTGGGAATTCTAGGCAAATCTATTCTAGAAGGCAGAAAGCCTTGCCTTCCCATTTGTGTAGCACATGCTCTACTCTTAAGGTTTATTCTCTACCCCACATCAGAGACTTCTCTTTTGGGGTAGGACTCTGTGTATACCACATCTACAGAAGCTGTTAGGTCAGCTATTCAGAGACTGAGTAGAATTGAAAAGCTTGTGTTGTCGTCCTGTGATAAGGAGTGCTGCAATTCTTTGTAAAACAAATAACTTAGTTATAACTCTTAATTCTAAAATGAAATAAACCTGCATCTAACTCATACAGTGGGCAGCTCCACAGCAATATCACACAATTTTTTAAATTAAAGTATACTTGATAGCACCCTAAACATACACTACTCTACTTCTGACTTGGGTTTTAGAAATAGCTAATGATACTTGGAATGGTGTATGAAAATGAGTCAGCAGAGCAACTCATTTATATGGACATTTTTTGCCAGCTGTCTATTGTTAATCATTTATCTTACAGTAGCATCCATCCTTCTGAGCAAAAACCTAGGAACGAGCAAATCCTGAGTTCTAATAACATCTCTGACTGTGCTTGTAAGCAAAGTAGCCATTAATTACAGATTCCTCACTTCTGGGAGATCCACTTGAGACACCTTGGACCTGGTTTTCAGAAGTATTGAGCACTTGTAAATCAACGAGAATTGCGGGTACTTAGTGTTTCTGGAAGTCTGGCCAAAAGTGTCTGTACCTAGGGCCCTCTGCCTTAATTTTCTCCTCTACAATTTCTTTCCTCGATATTATCTTTACCTATGCACTTCTCAAGGGGATTATGAAAAAGAAATAAGTTAGTGTTAATAAACAGTTTTTAAGATGACAATTGCTACATGATGTAAATACTAAATATTACTAATATTAGTAGTAGCCCTGTTATATAAACCTTTATAAAATCTATTTTAAATACATATCCAGGTAGTTCCCACCTAGCTCTGCAGTCCTTTCTAATGTTCATTTTAAAATAATATAAGCTTTGATAAATAGGAGGTCTATTGCTTTTAATGTAGGAAGACGTGAAAAGTGATTTCATAAAACCTTTTTTACCTCTGAATATGGATCTCAAAGGGAAATGTCAGCCATATGAAACTATAATATCTTCTGTATTTGGTATAAAACACAACTAGCAAACTATGCTCAAAGGCTGTCAAATGGAATATTCCCAAAAGTCATAGACACTGTTCTAAAGACCAAAGATAAGTTTTCTAGAGAAAGTAGACTGTCCCCTGAAGTATATTAACCTGGAATAAGAAATATCACCATTTATGGTAGTTGATACCATCAAAAAGTTGACATTTGCTTGTTCAGATAACTGCAGCAGGAACTGTGGGTAAAACTTGCAAAAGTGACTAAATTCCATTTTCATAAGAGATTTAGGCACTTGGGACACAAAGTCCCATGGACTCTGAATGAGACTTAGGCTGCTAAGGCCCAGATTTTTTAAGGAATTTAGACGTTACTGCCTAAGTCACTTCCAAAATGAAATTCAAGCTTTAAAGTCACTTAAGCGCTTTTACAAAGATTTACTCTGTCTTCCTAAATTAAGGCCTCTATTGTGCAACGGCATCTGTGCAGGCAGAACCCTGTGCCTGCTCAGGATCCCACTGACTTCACCAGGGAGCCTACACAAAAGTAGCTGCTGGACTGACATCTAAAAATAGGAGAGACAGCAGTACTTCATTCACTGGCAATGGGGAGTTTTCAAATGGCACTAGCTATGCATGTCAGCTAAATAGACGTGCTGTATATTACAAAGTCTAATATAACAGAGAAATCTGTAAGAAGAAAGATAAATATTTAAACAGTTGGCACTCTCTCAAGGACTTTTTTTAAAATACAAAAGTATTTTCTTAGGGAATGCATAAACAACAAAGATAAATAATCAAGACCTTTAATCGGCTGTCAAGACAGTAAACATTTCACATAATGGTTCATTTCTGACAGGGAACATTTAGTTTTGCAAGTGAAAATGATTCTTCGTGGTTTAGATTAAACTTGCTGTATTTATGCCTTGTTTTACAAAAAAGAATTATTCTTTGGTTAGTCATACCTCTGTCTCTGTACTGCTTCTGGACAAAAACCAAACTTGCATTGGTTCTTTTTTACCCTTCATGGAAACAGGTCCTCTGTGTTCTAGGTGGAATTGAGGATCTGAATTTTCTGGAGTCATAAGACACCTGAAATTAACCACAAACATTAGATTAGTCACATACACATGGACTGAGAGAGAAAAAACATTAAACAGGTTACACCTGAGGACACATTAATTACACTGTCAGGCAATACTGTAGGCCTAGCTTGGCATAAGTAATTAGAAGAAGGTGAGAACTCATTTCTTGGGACATAATATTAGAGAAGTAAATCTGTATTAGCTAAGAACACCCAGGGAATCATTTACAATGGACAAGATAACAATGGATAAAATAAGCCTGAAACATAAGATAAGGAAAGATTAAATTGTACATGGACAGTAAGGCATGTTCTCAATTACTGCACTGGGTCAACAGGAGATATGCAAGATATGTACTGTAGCATGTGTATTTCCTGTTGACTGACTTATCCTCCCTTACTGCGGCATCTTTACTGGGTTATGCCGATTGGGAACACTCTCCGTTCAATACATTGTTTCTCTTTTCTGAGGGGTGCAGTTACCCCATTGAATGGAGAGCGCTTCCAGGATCCATTGAGAGGCTATCCACTGCCCACTCAATCAATCCCATGGTGTCTATCCTTGGAGATCAATGCAGCAATTTCAGTACAGACAAGCCCCTAAGGCTATGTCTACACTGCCACAGATATTGCAAAGTTATTTCAAAATAACTATTTTGACTTTATTTAGAAATAATTATTCCAAAATAACATCATTTCAAATTTATTATTTCAAAACTGGAGTCTAGTGAAGACACACTATTTCGAAATAAGGTAGGAGTTCTTATTTTGAAATAGAAAGTCTTTGCTAGACTTTCTATTTTGAAACAGGGAAAGGCAATACAATGTTTAGGGCTATTATTTCCACAAAAAAAAAAAAAAGCCAGTTTTGCAGCTTGGAATAGCTTTTTTCAAAATAGCTATTTCAAAATAACAAAGCACTTATTTTGAGATACCAAAATGCCTGCATGGACAGAGATAGTTTTTTCAAAATAAGCCCCCTCATTTCGAACCAGCTCTGCAGTGTAGACATACTGTAAGTGTGCAGAGCATTCTCATTCTATGAAATAACAAAGCCAATCCCAAAATGCGTAATGCAATGTATATTAAATGCATTAACATATGAAGCTCTATATAACACAAGAATTCTGTTGCATTACTTGGGATGTGTAGTATGCCCTATAATACCAATCCCCTACAGATGAGTCTGCTCAGCTTAGTGTAGCTCTTCTGCAGGTCAAAAAAGGAACCTGAATGATGAGACTGAAGTTGGACTGAATTCTTGCAGAGCCAGGTGGAAGATGGCTCCAGTGCGCCCCAATGAATATCTCAAGGGCTGCGTCTACATTGCTTAGCATTTTTGAAAAAACTTCTTTTGGAAAAATTTATATCATAATATATTCAAAGTAGTTCTTGAAATAACTTTTTTCAAAAATGCTATTTCGGGAGAATGGTCCGGGGACCGCTCCTTGTCCCGAAATACCACTGACAAAAAAGCTGTCATGTTTAGCTTTTTCGAAAAAGTGCATTGGTATCTCGAAATACCAGTGTGCTTTTTCAGCAATGCTAAACCTTATTACATTTCAAAAAAAAAAAAAAAAAAGCCTTTTCGAAATAGCTTTTTTGAAAAAAGCCATTGCCGGATGTAGCAAAAAGCCCGCCTATCTTTTCCATTGCCTTGCTTTTTTTTTTTTTTTTGAAAAAGAAAATCCAGTGCAGACTTTCACTTAAAAAAAAAAAAAAATGCTGTATTTCGGACAAGGAGCAGTCCCCAGACCATTCTCCTGAAATAGAATTTCTGAAAAATGTTTATTTCAAGATAATTATTTTGAATATAATTTCTAAATATTTTTTTCCAAAAAACGTTTTCTCGAAAATGCTACGCAATGTAGACATAGCCAATGTGGTTATTTTCTCAAACCACAAATTCCTGTGGTTAAATATCATTGTTTCTTATGGAGACAGTGATTTATGTAAATACAGCTTGTCACATTTCATGAAAATTCCTGTGCTAAAATATGATGAGTAGGATTGTCGTTGTCATCTCTAAAGTTATTTTAAATGTTGTTTCTTTTGAAATTCTTTTTAATCAAGAAGGGAGTTCCCCATCTCTCACCTGTAGGTGTACTCAGAAACATTGATTTTTCCTTTTTCTCCAGTGGTTTCTGTTCTGCTTGTTAGATTAACAGTGTTTCCAAAGAGACAGTAGCGTGGCATCCTTTGGCCTATGACACCTGTAACTACCTCCCCAGTGTGGATACCTATTGTTATCTTGAAAAGAAAAAGGAAGTTTGAATATATTTTATAGTCCAATATCAGGTTTTATTAACTTGATGTTTCCAACTAAATACATATAATATGCATTTTCTAAATACTCAAGTTTATCTGATGTGATGTACCAGTCTTGATTCTTTACAGCCTTACACCATATGTAATCACTCATTCCTCTGCAAAATGCATGTAAAATGCTATTAATTCAAAATGATAGCATTCTACTCACTATTTGCACAGGTGCACATGACTACACAAGGTGCACAGCAGTGGAGAATAAAGGTCCACTTTCTCAAAGCCTAAGGACATTAATTAAGCATACCACTTTACCTCCATAAAAGAGAAGTGCCCTCTAAGGGCCACAGCACATCACATTCACTGATCTGGCTGGAGAAGAATTCTCTTGGTACTGGAACTGAGTGAGAGTATTGCAGATTTTCTTATGTGGCCCTCCCTACAGATCCTGGGGCAGGAGCATGCGGTGGTGGGGGACGGAGGCTGAAAGCCACAGTGGAAGCTATTAGGGTGATTCCATGTGGCACTATTAACTATAGAAACCCTACTGGACTATCTAAATTACATCAGGCACTGTTTCAACATCTGTAGCAGCCCACAACAGGAAGAGCCATGTCACTGTACTTCCTTGCCTAGACTGTGAGTTTTGCATTGCACTCTCCAGAGAAAGTGCACAAGAATACACTCATTGGGTATGCCTACAGTGGAGCCTTAAGTCGACCTAACCTGCCTTGAGTCAACCTAAAGAACTCCATGGCCAAATGCAGAATTTAAGTCAGTTTAAGCACTTGCTTAAGCTGACTTAATAAAGCCTACCCTGAAAGTCAACTTAAGCTTTTAAGTCAATTTTTCAGGACAGGAAGGGTCAGGGACCAGTCTCTTCCCCCTGCCCTGCCCTGGGTCCGATCAGGCTCTGGGGGCCCAATCCGGCCCCAGCTGTTGTCAGCAAGCAGCTGGGAGCTGGATCCAGCCCTGAGCCTCTTGTCACAAGTGGCAGGAGCCCCCTGCCAATGACAGCAGGAACTGGCTCCCTGCGGCATGTGGCTCAGGGCCAGATCAAGTTCCAAGCCCCCTGCCGGCAGCAGCAGGCAGCTTAGGGCCAGATCTGGCTCCAAGCTGCCTGCCAGTGGTGGCAGAAGCTGGCTCCCAGCCCTGAAACCTTCTGCAGGTGGCTCGCGGCCAAATTGGACACGGAGCCACCTGCCGGCAGAGGCAGGAGCCAGCTCCCAGCCCCCCTGCCATCTGCAGCAGGCGGCTCGAACCGGCTCTGAGCCCCTCGCTGCCTACTGGCGGCAGCAGGAGCCAGATCAGGCCCCTGGGGCATGTCTACCAGTGTAGACATACCCTTAAGTCGACTTAACAAGGTCAACTTTAAGTCAACCTTGTTAAGTCAACTGAACTGAGCTGCCCTGTGTAGACATAGCCATTGATTTTAATGACTTGTCAGTTTAACCCACAGGAGTATTTGGCCACTGTGCATATTACCTAAACCATCTACATGTGCTGTGACACTCTCTCCCTTCTCTCTATTCTCCTTGTTACAAAAGGGAACATAAGGATTTTGAAGTTAAAATTTAAGGCAATATGCAATTTTTAAGTCTAACGTATTTCATTCTGTCTTTATAAATGCCATCATCTAATCTGAACTGAGCACCCAAACACATAACTCAAAAATCTCACACATACGAACACATCTGCAAGGGTGATCTGAGCGTCTCCTTTTTCTTTTCTCCAGGTCCATTGCCTAAAATTAATGACCAATCCCATTATCCATATGGCCATCAAAAAGCAAAGTACATCTGGGATAGCACAGGATAGTACTTATAATGCTAATAAAAATTGAATTACTTAGCTTTTCGGTGAAATTAATCAGGCCAAATCCTCTATTATAACAGCACATATCCAAAGTAATTTCAGTATAGCCATTGGAGCATCTCCAGATTGAGAGACCACCTTGTACTGAAATAAAACTTCTAGAGATTGTTTTATGTCTGTCATGTTAAGAATGGTCCCTGTTTTTGCTAACAAAGGGCATGATTCCATTCTCAGTTATGCCAGTAACTTCAAAGAAGTCAAGGGAAGCCTTGACAAATGGCCACTTTCTATAAATGGTGACTGAACTGTCCATAATTCACACCTAAAGTAATCCAAATAATGGGTGGGAGTAATATTTTTTTAAAAAAACAGAGGTTTGGCTCCCAGTTTGGTTAAATTAAACAGTTATTGACTTAAGTAGAAAGCACTGTCCTACATTTTTCAGAACAAATTATTATGTAAACTAGTCATAATTAAGAACTTGTCCCTTTCCATGATACCCTGTATATATGCAGACTAACTGAAAACAGGAAAAATCATGCAACTATTTCACTATATTTTTAATGAAGCCCAGTTCATATACTGAGACAATTAGCTCAAAATGTATAATTATACAAGAACATGATTCAGCAGGATTTCCTACTTATGGAGAAGCCCAATCACTTAATATATAATGATTTTCTTCAGTGACTAAAAGGTCACAACTGAATCATGAAAATGAACAAGGAGTCCTATGGCACTTTTAAAGACTAACAAATTTATTTATCACATGAGCTGTCATGGGAGAAAAATCACACTTTGTCAGACTTTTTGAAGAAGGGACTCATGAGTTACATACACTCAAAGAACCCTGCTAAGATTGCATCACATTCTTTCAACAGGATTTGTGGCTCATTTTAATATAGACGTAATGTTTGTAAACAAAGGTGTTTCTCATGCTGAAGAATGGGCTAAGTTCTTTAAAAAACTTCTCAGTTATTGCTGAGCATCTTGTTAGACCTTCTCCAGTTCTATGCTCTGAAATACAGTGAAACACAGAGATAAATTATTTACTGGCAGAAGCAGGGGCAACTCCATTCATGTACATGGAGATGTACCTGTTCATCCAGTGGTTATTTTTCTGAAGTTGTGTGATTATTACAAGACCTCTGATTCTGTGTTAATTTCAAATGTAACTTCTAGTAGTCACAGTATTGCCATTCTCCATTTCAACAAAGGCCTGTGCAAACATACATTGTCCTACAATGAAAGATTTTCCCATGGCAGCTGGTGAATCTGAACCAGAATCAAAATGGATTGGTGAGAGACCACCACCATTCTGTACACTGTGCTTCAAGTAAATACATACTGCACTCAGCTGGGCAGTGGGAGCTTGCACTGAAATCAGTGGGAGGCAAACATACATGTCCATGGGCAGAATTTGGTCTTTATGACTGGTAAACACACTAATTATGATTTAGGATTCAGGGGATGGATTACACATCTCACACCATTCTGTTTCTTCACATCACTGAAAAGATTGCTCATAACCTGACAATTAAAAAAGCTTGTGAAGACTGGATTTTGAATTTTATTTTATTGCAGCAATGAGGTTATTAAAAATTCAACAGCTCTCTACTGAATCCTGGGCAGTACTAACCTGTACAGGCTCCCCGTCTACTTGAACCTGTCCTGCTATTTCCATCATATCCAATGCCAGGTGGCAGATAGATCGTGCATGATGAATGCATGGCTCTGGTAGACCACTCACTGTCATATATTTGTCACCAACTGTCTCCACCTAACAAAACATATGCTTGGCAATTATTTAATTGTCTTGTGCTTCAGAAAACTAGAACTACTGTGGTATTTCTCTTAAGATTGCTAGACACTTCCAATACCTTTCCTTTCACCATCCTCCGTTCTCCTAAAACAACTTTGAAGATTCATATTTACAACTCCTTCAAATTAGTTGAAGAGCTCACTATCCAATTATAAACATCTTATTCTACCTAGTCTCTTTATTGCACATTTACTTCTTCAAAAGTACTTATTTTAATTATTGAATACATTTATTTCAGTGTGCTGAGCTCCAATCAGAGTTCTTTGCACATTAAAGCAAGTAGTGGAGATGTTCTGTACTTCACTGAGGATTAAATCCATAACCAAGTTAGAAAAATGTTTAACATTCAGTGGAGTAAACAGAGGTTATATTTATTTCAGGACACTACCTTACAACAACCCAGTAACGATCCTCAAGATACAGGGTAAGTTACTGAAAAATCTCATGTTTACCTTATAAACAAATGGATTCCTTCGTGAATCAGTCAGAATATCAAATCTTGTGTAAAGGTCATTTAAAAGATTAACGATTTTCATGGCTCCCTCTCCAGAAGCATGTTTACTGCAGAATGTGTTGAATCCAACAATGCCACTAAAGAGAATGGTCACATTATCATACCGCTTAGCTGGCACAGGACGCTTGTGTCTCAGTTCATTTGCAACAGATGGTGGAAGAACAGAATACAGCAATCTACACATGTAAAATAAGTAAGGGTTATGAGAGAGAGAGAGAGAGAGAGAGAGTAAATGTATTATATGAATATGACACTAATATTTCCCTAGGTGTTTATTATAGTTTTACACATTTATGATTTCCAACAGTTAATGATGTATGGGGCTTATACTAGAGTCTCTAACTCCTTACACAGTGGGCTCTGACATACATCAGTTTGAATCATACAATTAAATCAGTTATGCCACAAACACACAATACTAGGTCAAAACAAGCACTTAAGCAACAAGAATTTTTTTGGTAATTCTTTTAACATAATCTGTTAAAGATATCTGGTACTACTTTCTCTTATTCTTGAAACATGTGAGGCAAATCCTCAACTTGGTTCTCCTCCACTGATGTTCATGGATCTACACCAATTTATACAAGTGGAGTTTCTGGATCTTAGGGACAAATCAAACAGTTCATATGACAAAAAGAAAAACACTGTATACTGTAAATCACAATGCAAATTAAAAACTAAATCACATGCATAGGTCCTAATTCTAGCCTGATGTCCATCCCTTTTCAGCTTTCCATCTGCTACTGTATAGAACTCATACTCAACAATTTACCAAAGTAGTGACTATTTAGCAAAAACATCTGATGGTAACTCAGATAATAAAATACTATTTTGCGATCTAAAATTATACATTTTAAAGTTTGGCAGCTCTCATCAGTCATTCAGCCTGCAATAAACATTACTCGCTAAAAGAGACATAAAAGCTAAAAAGAAAGGAATAAACAGGATGAGAAAGATGAGGAAGATAGATAAGAATAATGGATGGATGCATTTCCCCAAAGAATAACAGATGGATTTTCCTACAATTATTTGCTTTTAAACGCAACAAAGTGTTCAGTCTCAATTAATGGAATTACTTAAACTAGATTTAAACAAAGCCCTGGGTTGCATACACAATTCTAAACTCTCTTGTAGTTAGTGGACATGATTGTGCTACCCCCTGTATGCGTGGCAAAAGGAAGGGGAAGAGAGTGAAAGGTGTTTTCCCTCCCTTAATTATGCCTTCACACTGGTCCTTGCCATCCCTGAGTATGAGGAATGTGGCAGAATTATGCCCTCAGGACCAGAAATCCAGAAGATTTCAGTGGAGCTAGTGGCAGGAGCAAGGACTACTTGCATAAGTAAAAGCCATGTGGCTGAGTCCTATTTCTATGCTAAGTGTCTAACTTCTCTCATTTTTACTATAAATCTGTTCTGAAGACCATGGGTAGAACTGTTTGCAATCGGATAGTACAGACAACTATCAGACCTAAGTGAGTTCACAAGTAAGCAAAGGTGACAGGATTGGACCTAAGCCCTTACTGAAGCATAAATGCTTTGCTAGGTTTTGGTGGGAGGGGAATAATTTACAAATATAAGTTAGCAGCAACAGAAAAATGACCTCTGAACATATCCAAAATGCATCTACCTGAATATTAATAAAGTTAATAAGATCCTTTTATGACATCACTGCACATTTTCTCTCATTATATTAGTATTAGAGCTGATGCTCTCAGACTATGGCTGAGAGAGATCCCAATTCTGTAATCAGCACTGTGCAAGTGGTTTTCTATTCCTGTGTGAAGTCCCTTTAAGCAGAATGGACACTGTGAAGATGACGAGTTGCCCATGTAGATATGATCACATGATCCGAACGACAGTTTGGGACAGGGAGATTTTAAATGTATCACTCAGACTCATATAGTATAATCCAAAGAACAAACCACATCAAAACAAACAAATGATACCACAGATAAGAGACAATCCCTGGCATGAAGAATATATTTAAGTTTGTAATGGATTCTGTAATATACTGGAAATTCTAAAATTTCGTTAAAAAAAAAAAAAAAGTTGCTCTGAAACTGATGTGCTGCAGCCCGTTAACCAAGTCTTGTAGTAAACTGTCTCCAGATAAGCAACAGCAGCAGCAAAGGTTGGAACATAGCACTATCACACCTTATTCACCTCAAGGAGGTTTGAAATTCAAAGTCTAATAGGACCAATTTACATGCTAATATTTTAAAACAAATATATGGTTTGTTTTTTGTAGAAAAATGACATTCAAATTGCATGCAAAAAAGGTTTGGACATCATTAAAAATCAGAAATGCAAAAGCAATTTAGCTGCATTGCACATATATATTATTTTCATTTCTAATTTCCTACTTTAATGTGTACCTTGAAACTATTATCTCAAGGTATGTATTTCATTTAATATTGTATGTGGATGCCAAAAAATGTATAGGATGTGCAACATTGTTGAATTAACACTATCACTGGAATCCTAACTTTCAGATTTCCTGATTTTGTGTGAAACCTTTCATATGCATTAAATATAGTTATGGATTGTTTTCTGACATGTGATGTCACAGTAATGTAGGCTGCCTTTTCTTACAGGTGACAAAAATTCAGGTTACTGCTCATTGATGGTAAAAGTGTTTCTAGAAGAAAAATGAGCATAAATAAATAGTGCATTTTTTTTAAAGCTTCCTCTGTTTTACAAGACTAATAAATTTATTTATCACATGAGCTTTAGTCCACAGGACTCCTCGTTTGTTCTGCTGAATTAGACTAGACTAACATGGCTACCCCTTTGCAACTCTGTTTTTCAGTTGCTCAACTCATCATTTCTTGGCCACTCATCTACACTGACAGTTACTACTCTATTTGGTAAGAAAAAGACAATAGATATTACAGCAAGACAGTGCCAGCTCTTATTACGTACTCAGACCTGAAGAAACTTGCTACTATACCTTTGACAGGTAGTTTTCAAATAGGACATTTGATTATTAATCAAATCCTGCTTCTCTCATAGCCAGTTACTTAATTTACTGGTAACTAGCCCTCTTTCTGAGTCCTCTCTAGAAATCACTATGTAATAATAGTAATTTGCTTGTTGAATGGACTGTGTACTAGTTCACATCTCACAAAACGCAGAAAAGCCAAATTCATAGCAACGTATGCTAGAAGGAGTTTCCTTTATTTTATTTTATTTTAGGCTGTCTCTGGACTGTAATACAGTTTTCAAATAAGAAAATTAAATTCCTTGTACCCTTATTGCATTTTATGTCATTTTCAAATTTTCATAATTAAATGTTCCATATTGTAGAGCAAGAATTCCTTATTATTTTTATTATTTAACTCAACGTTATTTCTAATGGCTTGACCACCTATGAATCATCTCCTTTATTTACAGGACACATAGTAAATTATAGTTATTTTCTGCATGATCAGCACCATGTCACTGGCTCTGCCTAATGTACCTTCATTAAGATGCTTTTCCATACCACAGCTCTGTTAGGTCATTTCTAAAGCTATGGGGGATTATTGGTTCATTTTAGATTTTAGCCTTCTACAGCAAAGAACTGAAGGAGTCCATGTGTGCATGTAACATTCTGTGTTACAGATGATAGTTTGAGAATCTTCAGAATACAGAACACTATAAAGATAAGGAAGTCTATGCTCTCATCTGCAAATTCCCGGCTGTTGTTCCAGTTTAAAACTAAGAATTAGTTCTTACGTGTCTGTCTTTTTCTTCTCATCTTCTAGTGCTCTTAGTGTGTGCTGAAGTCTGTCTGTGAGGATCTCCAGTTCTTGAGTCAGTTTGTATTCCTCTCTGAACTGCTCTCCCAAAAGGACCAGGTCACGGGTAGCATCATGCAATGGAATGTCACTCAGATAAAGCCCTCTTCTGGTTAAATCATCCAAGTTCATCACACTGTTGTATAGAGAAATGTATTTCATTATAAACTTGAAAAACTGATTAGTAGCAGAGGTTATGGTTAAATGGGTAAAGAGTTAGTTAATACTTCTAATAAAACTCTAGGGATTATGGCAAAAGAAGTAGGTTTCATCAACCATCTTACTGTACACTGTAGCTGAGTACCCCACCCCTGCTGCAGCTTGTGCCACATACTGTCCGTTCTCCCTAGCGTTGCAGGCCTGGGGTAAATAAGCCACCTGGATAGGCCCCCTACTCCTGCAGATGCTGCAGACTCCTTGCCCTTACCACTGAGGCTCCCCTATGCAAGGCTGCTAGTGCTCCCCTTCCCCTTTATGGAAGGGGAGGGAAAGGAGGTGTGAGCTCTAAGCCACAGCTCCTGCTGTTGCAGCTGCTGAAGTTTTTTTCTGTGGAGGTACTCTAGTTTGGGCCTCCTGGTACTCAGGCAAAACCTCTTAAGCTTCTTCCAACTTCTATCTTTCTCCTGTGTGTGCTAGTGGAGGTGTGGCTTTTACAGGGCCTTGGGCAGCCCTTAATTTGCCCTGAAGCTGTTTCCTCTCTACCTGCTGGGAAAAGAGCCTTTGGCATTCTAGGGCTGACAAACCTACCCTCACACACCCTTCTATAGACATCAGCCCTGGCTTTGTTACAACGCATTAATGCATCTTTTATTGTATGTATACATACAGAGTCCTGATTAATTCATTTATAAATATCTGAAAATAAAAAAATTACATAAATAACAGCAATGCTATTTTAACCTGTTGTTCAGCATGTATTACCAGTCTACCACTTGTGCCCTCTCCACCAAGTATATGAATGTGCTCTCTCTCTGTTGCGGGGCTGAGCTGTTAATGAAACAATAAAAGCACCAGCTTTTTAACTCTTAAGGCCTTTAGTTCAATCCTTTGTTCTAACCACAATGATGGCTGTCATGCTACAACATTAATCCATTACATAATTCATTTGCCAAAATTGATTTTCCAGATGAGTCTTAAATATTACTGCATCTCACTACAAAAACTATGCTGAAGTTACAATGCAAGCGCATCACCAAATGTGAAACTGATTCCTAGAGGTCCTTAGTGTTATGACAGTCACAAACCAAATCTCCTGATTTATTAAAAACCACTGACTTAATGAGGTATTCTGTGTAAAACCAGCTGGGACTATGTCCCAATGTTTGCAATGAATGACTTATGAGGGGGCTACATTCTATTCTCCACATGCAACTCCCTTATATCCATGGGCTTGCAAGTCTAACTGAAAACAGAATCTGGCCCAGTGAATTTCTGTACTCCTACACATTTAGAAACACTCTTGCAATTGGGTGATTATTCAGCACTATTAAATGCAGCGCAATAGTACAGATCTTTTATTGCTTATAGTACCTTGGAGAACAAAGAAAGAGAATACTGTCTGCTTCAGGTAAATAGATCATTTGACCTTTGAGACGCAAGCAGCTGATTTCTGTGCCAGTCAGTTCATCTTCACACTCCAACTTTTCTACATCCAACAGTCCTTCCTTGTAATGAAAAGGTAACAATGATTAAATAAAAATAATGATTCTTGTGTTACTTCACTAGGCACATCTCTATGTGCACTCACATAAATCTTCACAAGAAGAAAGTTCAAGATGGCTGGAATCTATCCACAAACATAAACAACACTGAAGACCAAATGAACTGCTTTCTTGAACATGCGAAACCATACTAAGGTTTTTCTCTCAATTACTTCAGTAGCCTTTTTAACTTACCTGACCACTACTTCCCACTTTCTTCTGATTTGATCAAAATAGTCTGAATTTAGCTTGCATTGACTCTCTTCTCCATAATGTTTTTGTTAACTGCCTATCATTGACACTGAGACTGCTTGCGTGCACTTTGCTGATTTTGTTGTCCTATTCCTGTTAGATGTCACTTCTCAAATGGATGTTCTGATTCTCTCAGAGAATGTGCAAGACTTTCCTTCAGCTTTCCAGGATATTACTTCTAGTAGACAAGCAGATTACCTTGTGTAGCAGTTGCTACTTCACCTCCTGCATTTAGTTACATAGGATGGCCTGGTTCTTCCTCTGCCCAGCTACAGAAGAGGAAGTGGGAAGGTGTTGGGGTTGAGGAGTGTCTCTGTGTAAGGGGCCAAGCAGTTACATGCTACAAGCTGAACTCGCAAACTATTACATAATTGCTCCCGTAAAACCAAGAGAAATTGCCATTAAGCAAAAAACAAACAAGGAGCCTCACATCACTTATAAAGACTAACAAATTTATTTACTGCATGAGCTTTCATGGGAGAAAATCCCACCTCATCAGACGCTTGAAGAAGACTCGTTTGTTTTGCTGAACTAGACTAAGACAGCTACCCCTTTGGAACTCACCATTAAGCAGTTACTCCTAGTGGAAAACTGCAGCTGTGTAAAGTCGTTTATTGTACGGCAAGGGTCTCAAACATACAGCCCATGGGCTGCATGTGGCCCCGAAAGCTGTTTCCTGCGGCCCGCAACAACACTATCCTTACTGATATTTGCAGTATTGTTGTATGAAAAGGTTTCAGTGGTGCGGCCTTCAGGCTAACATGCTAGTCCTCATGCAGCCCTCTGCTAGTCCTCGTGTGACCCTCATGGTGATTTGAGTTTGAGACCCCTGTTGTACAGGATCCTCTTTTGTAAAAAAAGGCATCACAGATGCCAATATGGACATTCCTGTTTCTGTAGACTGCTCCTATAGCTCACCCTAACAACCACATAAGAATTCACACATCCAGCTTTTTCTTGGCCCTCAGAGCTTACTACTGCACACAAGATTTTGGTGCAGGGCTTCTGAGTTTTCTCTTATCACCGTAAAATGTACTTACTTATACAAAAGTCAGATGAACGTTACTTGGTTACCTTGCTCCTCAATACAAAGACAGTGTTGATATGTGAAAGGATCCCATGGAAGCTGATATCAATATGAGGTCGAACCAAGGAAAAAACAGATAACAGATTGCAGTTTCCTGGAAGAAGCTAAAATGTAAACAAGACAAACAAAAGTTCATTTTTTAGGCAAATTAATGATTTTTCTACATCCAGAAAACATTCACTTTAGTGGATTGTGTTTCTTTCACTTTATATACAGTGCAAGGTGGAGAAAGTTTTATAGTTATTGGCCTAAAAAATGCAGCTGCACATTCTTTATTTAAATTATTAGAATAAACTATGCTTTTTCAAGTTATAGCTATAGTTTCTATGACCTTTAAAGTACAATTCTATTCTGAAAACTTGACTGCAAAAATAGTGCTGCACCTTATCATGTTTGATGTCTCTCAATAACTCTTCAAGGCTGTTTTTTAATTCACCTTTGGCTGAAAAGTCAAGTCATGTTCTCTCATCCATCATTTCTAGTAATTAAGATTCTGTTGACCATACTGAGTAGGACACTACTTACATGTGTTCAGTGAATCACTTTGAACTGATCTGTAAAGCCACTGACCTCTCCTCTTTCCAATTCCTCTATAGCAAACATTTCTAGGAAATCACTAAATCATAATGATTAGGTGAAAGGTCAGTAAAATTAATTATTCTGTAAAATATTTAAATTATTCAGAACCATCAAGATATGCAGATTGCCTGTATCACTACACGATCTGATGAACATCATCATCATATTGCTCCTCCTTCCCTTATACTAGTTATTACTCTCCCTGTTTCCATCTTGTCTTTAATTTAGATTGTTTATCAGGGTAGGGGTCATATTATCTTACAAGTTTGTGTGGTACATAGTATAACAGGGCCCCCAATCCTAATGGAGGCCTGTGAGCATTACTACAATGTAAATAACAGTTAACACCACCAGCTTGTATTCAGTGACGTTTCATAGGCATATCCACTGATGTTGATGATGTATAAAAGTGCATTCTGCTCTCCTGCCATAGTGCAGGTATGTTAGCTCTCCAACAAGGGTGTCATTGACACCTGGCACAGAGGAGCATGTGCCCTGAGACCCGCTGTCAGTTCCCCAAATGCCTGGGGCACCACCTCCCTCTCCTAGCCCTGCCCCCAGCTGAGCATCCGTGGCTGGGCTGGCTGCAGTGGTGCCTGCCTCTCCCAGCCAGGTATCCCGGCCCAGGCCAGCTGCGGTGGCACCTGCCTCTCCTGGCCTGGATCGCCTGCAGCAGCCACTGCCTTGCCCAGCCCCAGTCCCAGCTGAGGATCGGGGGCTGGGCTGGCAGCTGCAGGATCCCAGGGCCAAGATTCCGGATCAGGGCCAGGGGCAGGGCCGTCGGTCTTTTCCCAGGGCAACGATGCTCCTGCTCTCCTATCTAATAAGATTTAAAAGTAATAAAATAACTTTTGTTGGCAAAGTAAGACCCCCAAATACATACAGAAGACAGACCTGTTTTAGAAGGAGGTGTCATTTTTACACAGTCCATTTTCAAACACAACTGCACCGTAAGGTGAGAATTAAACACCATACTGTTAGGTAGGACAATCCCAAATATATACAATATCTTCACAATTAGCCCTTTCAGAATATATATCATATCATGACACGCCACATACAATTATGAAATCATATCACTTCAGTGTTGTTACTCAAAGGATATCTAAAACAGTTGTCACAGCTGTTCACATGTGACAATGTCTGACCTGTGGAAGGACTCTGTATATAGCATTGCCACACTGCGTGACCACAAGATCTCTGTCAAATATTATGTGGAAAGGAAAAGCCTTGCAGAAAGTGTAAGGACTAATACGGGATTCTTGGGTCCCGTTCTCCTCAAATCTGTCAAGGTCTTCATAAAAGTCCTCTTCCTTAGACTCTTTCTCTTCAATTAAAAATTGAATGTGATCACAGTCTTCACTTCGCTGTTGAATAACCTGGAGAAAATAAGAGAAAGACTGCAGGTTGTAATAATCTCTATCAATTGTTAGTAATTTCAATTCAACTGCAAAGACAAGATCATATTTAGAGAAAAAAGATGCATAAATATCAAAATAATTCTAGTTCCTCTAAAAGATACAGTATTCTCATATATGTCTCTAGTTTTCAAGTGTCTATAATTCAAAGCAGGTGGAAACATTTCTTTGTTCAACCATATTTGCTCTTGGCACTAATTGAAGATCATTCAAATATAAACTATACATTCTAAATTAAATAGATATTTCTACACCAACTCCAGGTTTTGGGGCTAAACTCAGCCATTGATTATGCTTGGCTCTGCTTGTTCAATCCCAGAACACACTGCTTCTTGTATGAAGAGCCCCCTGGACGTTTTGCATTTCCAAGTCATCTACAACTTGATTTCTAAGGGAGCCTGCATGTGATTAAAGGACCCCCAAAAAGTAGGCAGTCATTGATGGAGAACGGGCACGGCACGGAGAGACTAAGGATTTACTCATGCAGCACCTGGCTTCATCAGAATTAACTGCTGGGTTACTTATGCCATATAAAGGTGGCCCATGTTGATGAATGTCCAAGAAAAAGCATCAGTACAACCACTCACCTATCCTCCTTAAGCATGAAAGAATTTCTTCTTGCTGGAGGAGCCCTTACTAGCTCAAAGGGTAATTAGTACCTCCTTGCACCACTGAAGGGGGATTAAGACTATGAGGTCCACACAACATAAATACAACTGTTAATAGCTGGCTTATAATGAAGGAATAGTTCCTCATTCCTTCATGCTTTGTAGGAATAAACTAAAAATGAGCAAATGGCCATTCCCATTTAGAACAATCTCTAATATCATTGACTGAGGCTTTAGCAAAACAATGTACACACAAGTGTGAGCATTTAATAAACCACACACTGTTTCCTTTTTTAAACAAATTGTCATGACTTGTTAGAATGTATTTACTGATGCAGACACAGCAGCGAAATGAGGGCAGACATGCATGGAATTAAGTGGCACCTTTTCTTTAATACAGGGTGCTTCCTGCCCATCACCCATAGTCTATACCAGGCATGTAACTGGTTCCACTGTAGGGGTTACACAGCTCTTTACATTATAACTCATAACATGAAATGGATCTCCTCTGTCTATACTTAGGATTCAACTCTCTTTGAGTCCTAACACCACTCAGTGAAACCAACAGAGTGCAGCAGGGTGTGGACTTCAAGCTCTCAAGGTCAAAGACCTGACCCTATCCCAAGGTTCATCACCAAAATCTAAGGTCTTTTACCTCTGGAAACAGTTCATCTTATTCTCTTAACAGCATGGGAAACTGGCTACCAGCTGCACCGAATAAACAACTACTCAGTTATGTACTAAGTGCATTCCTACTTAATCCACTGTGGCTTGAAGGTGCTACAAGAAAGGGATGTGGGGGGAAAGCCTGTTAGATCTGCAGCATCTGTCAGGCCAGTTTTCTACTCCTAGCTTGGGTGAGTAGTGTGCGACTCCTGGAACAGAGCTGAAAGAGGCGCCACATGGCCTCCACACTGGGTTAGAGCCTGAAAGCGGGGAAATGATGCCCAGTAAACAGCAATAACTCCCCTTCACAGTGTTCATGAAAGCAATAATGGTTACAGGATCGGGGCCTATACTCAAAACCAAAAGCATCTTCTCCAAACTATAGTTGTTAAATATTTAAAATCCAATATAATTTCATATGTAAAACTGGTTTAATTTCAGGTTGGTATCTTGAACAGATCAATTTATTTTACTCTAATAATCCTACAAAGTTCCTTGAAATCATGAAATGAACAGGTCTAATTTTGTTTACCCGGAGAGCCATATTTCATGGTATAATTAAAGTTGATGCCTAATGATTTAATATAATTTGGCAAGTAAGGACAAATTTACTTCTTTCCAAACCCACAATAATCAGATTTAATGTGTGCAACAGAAAAATTCTATTTAGGCAATATTGTTTAGCAGCAAATTTATTGGAACATATTAGACTCAGTTCTATCATCACTTCAGGCCTAATTCAAGGTGTATTGACATCAGTGAGAGATTTTTCCATACACTACAGTGAACTTTGGAGCAGGCCCTTACAGCCTGAGCAATCCTAAAGATTTCAGTGGGGTGTAAATCAGGGCAGAGATGGCACAGTTCTTATTCAAGTGTTCAGAAATCCAATTAACTATATAAGAATATGGATACATGAATGTCTTGACAACCTTTTTTCCTTTTTATTTCAGACCAAAATTTCCACAACAGATTATCAAAACACAGAAAAAACATGCTTTTAGGAGTTCTGAGGGGAAAGATATAGTCTAGAGTCATTCTAAAACATTTCTGGATATTTCAAAAAAAAGATTTTGGCACAAATTATTACGCACACAGAAATGGCCTCACTAAAGCATGTGGTATTTCAAATAGTCTTCTTCCTTCTGTGAATGGCCATAACTCATGTGCAGTAACAGCAGTAAAATACACACAGGGATGGATGTGACCAAAGACAAGAAAGACAGCCAACAGACGATGTAAAGAACACTGTGTCTAAACTGACATGTGTTCCTCTAACTACCAATATAAACTCAACACCTCTCTAGTTACAGTTTTATTATGCTGACATAGCTAAGTAGTTATGTTGGTAGGAGCAGCATCTCAGTATGCACACTTCTGCTGTTTTGTGACAAAAGCTGACTTTTGTCAACCAAACTGCAGCGTGAACCATTCCTAAGTAAGGGCTGACTCAAGCAATGTGTCACCCTGATAGACAATAAAAAGCAATACAGTTTTTTATCTTATCATTAAATGGACTGGACCATTTTTACATCCTGGGACCAAACTCCTTCAGTTCAAAGGCTTTCTCTTCCAGTTCTCCTAACAGTGTTGAGACGGGGGGAGAAAGGAGAAGCCAGGTGATGACATCACTGTCTCTCTTTTTATACTTTCTCCCAGTTTGCTAGAAAGATTTTTGCCGTTATGTAAAAGGTTAGTAGGCTCCTCCACTGGTCAAGCAATCTCTATTTCCTACATGCTCTCTATGAGAAGTCTTTGGGACAACTGTTGAGAGAGTGGATTTCCTTTAATAAGCCATCAGCATATGTCTAGCTGCTCCTCTATGGGGAGATTTAAAACTCCCCCAACCTGGCCCCACTAGTGTAGAGTGAACATTGGCACCCTCTGAAATATGGTGCCTGAGGCTTTGTCCCAGTTGCCCTGGCCTAGTTATGGCCCTGCTAGGGAGGAAAATTACTAATGGCCACATGAAGAGAAAAATCTGTGAGTTTGTCCAAGGACAATCTGTGGGTGCAGACCCATGTTTCTTGTGGGGGAAAAAAAAAAAAGTTAAGGGACACGGAATTCATTACTTAATATTAGAGAAAAGGCTATAGCTGCACTGTAGTTAGATAAGACTGATGGTTTTGAAGGGAAGGTCTCCCCAGAATGTTTTGTTTTGAGGGATTTTTTTTCTCCTTTTCAATAGGGACAACTGGGGCTTTAGAATTCAAGATCATCATCTTCCAAAATCCATAAACATGTAAAAAAAAAAATAGTATAGCTTGGACAAAGATTTCCTCTTGAGAAACCAGCTTAGAATTTATTTTAAAAAATCTCATCTTCTGAAGAAATCTTCCTATCAAATACTACATCTTCCAACCACATTAACAGCACCACCACATGATAGTATCCCTACTTCTCTCCTGTGTTTCTGCATGTCTTTACAGGTTCTCATTTTTTTGTATTGATAACAAGAAATCCATAAAATTCATCAACCAATAAAGGTCTGGTTCAGCATTGAAAACCAGCAACAAAATATTAGCAATTGGCAACCTGTTTTTAGTTTTTCACACTAAACATCTTAATGAGGCAATTTCATCATTCACCTGATTATCTAGTTTGGCATATCAGCATGGGAATTAGAGTATGGGTGAAAGCTAATGCAAATTTCCAAAGTCCTGTCACATAGGATGAAGTACCAGACTACTATCTATCTCATGTATCATGAAGTATCTAGCTGGGGCTCAGATGAAAGTGTATCCAGCTGCTTATTAAAACTGGTGACAAGGTTAGGTATTGTCAAGAAATCTCAGGGAGACCTAGGCAAATTGGAGCAGTGGGGCCAAAAGAAATCTCATGAGGTTCAACAAGGACAAATACCTGCACCTTGGATGGAAAAACCCCATACACTGCTACAGGCTGGGGAGCGATCAAAAGTAGCTGCACTGTAGAAAAGGACTGGGGTGTTATGGTGGATGGGAAGCTGGATATGAGTCAACAGTGTGCTCTTGTTGCCAAATATGCAATGGCATACTGGGCTGCATCAGTAGAAGTGTTGCCAGCAGACCGGGGGATGTCATTATTCCCCTCTATTTGGCACTGGCGAGGGTGCATCTGGAATACTGTGTCCACTTTTGGGCACTCCCACTACAAAAAGGACATGGACAAATCAGAAAGAGTCCAGCAGAGGGCAACAAAAATGATCAAGGGGCTAGAGCACAAGGCATACAAAGAGAGACTGAGGGAACTAGGCTTATTTAGCCTGCAGAAGAGAAGACAGAGGAGGGATTTGATAGCAACCTTCAACTACTTGAAGGGGTGCTCCAAGGAAGAGGGACCTCAGCTGTCGCAGCAGCAACAGAGGACAGAACAAGGAGCAATGGTTTCAAGTTACGGCTGGGGAGGTCAAGGTTGGATATTAGGAAAAACTTTCTTACTAGGTGGGAGGTGAAGCATTGGAATGGGTTACCTAGGGTGGTGGTGGAATCTTTAACTTTGGAGATATTTAAAGCTTGATTAGACAAAACCCTGGCTGGGATGATTTAGTGAGGGTGGTCCTGCTCTTTCACAGGGGGTTGGACTAGATGATCTCATGAGGTCCCTTCTAACCCTATGATTCTCCCTATAGAGTTTGAGAGAATATTATATCCTTTATGTTGATTTTTAAACCATCCTAAAGAATTTAATGGGAATATATTACCACTACAGAATGCTAAAAGATGATAGGATCATATAGGACCCACGGGAACGACCATATGTAACCCATGTGCCTAAAAACGAGTAATCTCTTTCAGGGATCCCTTATGGCTGGGCTATGTTGCTGGGCAGATTTTGCAGTCCAGAAACCAGAACTTTCTGGTAAGAGGGAGTGGTAGCACATTGAGCATGCTCCACAAGTTTCATTGTTGGGCTGGAGTCAGATGCCTAAGAGAAGCCTGAGATGAGCAGCCCAAAAGAGAGGCAACCAGAGAGCGCTGCAGAGTCTATGTGCTCAGGGACTGAGTGAAAGGAGCTGAGCCAGGAGTGGACTGCAGGATGTTTTCTCTCTGCTTTGGAGGGTTTTGCAGGGGAGTTTTCTGCTGTAGAACTGAAAGCTGAATGGCTAATGACCTGATTGCATGGCGCTAGTTGAGGAGAGGAAGGGAAGGACTGCATGGATTCCAGCTGAAGATTCCTGCAGCCAGAGATGATGAGGATTGGTTCTCTTTTGCATTCAAGCCTCAAGGACTTGAAAAGGGGCAGCAGTTGAGATAATGGTGACTCCACCTGAACTTTGGTACTCTTGGGTTTCTTACTGTTTTCTTTAAATTCAATTTGGTTCTTAGGACAAGATTTGTTTAGTTAGTTAATAAAGTTTATTGTTATGTGTATTCTGAATAGTAGTTTGTTGTGGGATGGGAACTCTGAGCAGTCTTCGCTGTGAGTCCTAAAGAGACTAGATCCTGGCTCTCCAGCTGCTTTCTACAGGGGTTTCTCTCTGTTAGGCACTGGAGATGGGCAAGTAAAGAATGAATTCTAGCCCACCCTAGCAGGTTACACATAGTCTCTGTTAAATTGTACAAGTATTTATAGTAATTCCTATACATCTCTACTGATTTCAGACCAGTTAAATTTTCTTAACCTTTGCTGTGAGTATCAACACCTCCTCTTACTTGTGTAAATTTTTAAAATTAATCTTCGGGGTATTTAAATATTCAGCTAAATTCTTCATTCAGTATCACCCAGGTAAATTTGGGCAAAACAAACTGGGCCAGGTCTTCAGCTGCTGTACCGAGGACCTGGCCCAAAATGGCTTTGATCAAACAACACCTGTGTAAATCTAGAGCGGATGAGGACAGAATTTAATGTAATGTCTCATCATTAATAAACCAGTCTGCAAAACATAAAACTTCAATAAAATGTAAATATTTGCCAAAAGGATGCTGTCAAAGCTTGAAAAATGAAACAGCAGCATCAGCAGTGACAAAGCCAGGAATCAAGTTTAATACTTTTTGTTTCCCTATGGAGTCTTAGGTGGTGAGTGACATCAACCTGCCATGTACAAGAGCACAATCACTGTGGTAACCATAGTTAAAATGAGAAGAGATCACCATCCAAGTTTCAAAGAGAATTGAGCTAATTCTCTCTCCTGTGCTTTGCAATAAGATACATCTTCAGAATATGTCCCTGCTTAACTAAATGAAAAGTCACATCAATACAGACGGAGGAGATGATTTTGAAAAGGTCTTAATTCTGGACCAAATAATTGAAAACATCTCCCAAAAGCACTTGAAGCATATTTCCTGCTTTAGAAGACTACAAATAAGTTTAGAAGTATGGGTTCATTCCAAGGATCACACACAAAAAAAGATGTGTACTTAAGCTTTATTAAATGAACACAGCATTGTGGCTGATCCACAAACACTCACCTTTTCCAAAAGCAGCATCTATTATAAATACATTATGCACTAAACTTTAAATGTTCTATTATTCCTGGAAAGAAATGAAGCAAAAGATGCAGGTATTAACATGTTTTATCTTGAGCCCACTGGTTTCACCTAATGTTGTCTTTTAGAAGGATTGAAGAGGGTCCCCCATCTCCAGTTTTGATCATTTATATAAATTCAGTAGAATCAATTATTTGAGCCGTATATGTTTTAACATGAATTCCACCCCTGAGTTTGGTGGGGGTGTGGCAGGACTTTTACAGCAGCATCCATGAACCCTGTTCACTGACTTCATCTAGAAAGAGGAAGAGACAGCTAGAGTGCTAACAAAAGAACTCTCTGTCCAGGCTGATTAGTTGTGACTTTTTTAATTCTTATGCTGTGACTGTGTGAAAAGTTAAATAATGTTAATAGGATTTAAAAGGCAAAGAGAATATCTAGATTTCAAAAGAAAATACCTATATCCTGAAGGATATTATTCTGTAACAAGAAAGCTCTATTTCACTGCACAGAATACATCCATCAAAGATATAATAGAGTTGGATGCAACCGCAGGAAAGTTGTGAAACAAGTTTTTTGACTAAGCTGGACCTCTTCATGAAGCTACAGTCTTGGACACAGAAAGAACAGTGGTTTGTTTGTTTGTTTTTCAGTATTTCTTTGTGCTTGACTCTTATGTGATTGCGCAGAGAAGTAGGGGGGAGATGTTCTTAGATTTCTTTTGCTACCAGAAGGGTTAGACTCTTCAAACTTAAGAAAGAAAGAAAAAGAAAAGCAAGCAAGCTTAGATTCTCAATCACTATTTTTGGCAAACGGTGGATTCTACTGCAAATTCCATGTCTGTGCACTCTCAGAAAACACAGGTCTTTGGCCAAAGTCAACCACCAGACAGAATCTAATCACTTAATGAAACAAGAACATTTATATTGAGGATCACTTAACAGCTGCTATAGATTTCTTGGAAACTGTTAATGTGTGAGCCAAAGATGAGCACTATTCTTGCTGATATAAGCAGATGCATATCCTTACGCAAAAGTTCACTGCCAAACAGACTTCATACTGTCTATTATCTTTTATTCTTTCAACGAAGAAATTTGTTTAAGCATTAGCTCAGATGCTAAAGTAATTAAATGTGGAAAGTGAAGACATCCATTTGGCACTACAAGGGAAAGAGCTATGAAGAATTCTTAATAAAATAACCACCACAACTGGATTTGAATGTAATATTCTCGATACCTACGCCAAACATTTGAGCTGCATGACTGAACAGACTTTGGATAACAACCATGAGAATCTCAGTCTTGTCCTTGCAGATGAAGGGCAGACACCTGAGAACAGAAATACCATGCCCAATAACAAAGCCTTTACTGAATTCTTATATAGCCCTAAAGTAAAAATCTAACAGAGTCTGGAGGGGAAGCCTACACAGCAAAAGGAGAGACAGCATAGGGAAATGATGACGACACCTTTACTGATCCCCTGAAAAGAGACTTTATCGTTTCACATTTTGTCTCTGATCTGTGAAAATCTGCATAGTGTAAGAGCAAATCTGAATGCATTACAGATTGCAGTTACGAATATCAGAGTCACTGATCATAGCAGGGGTGGCTGGGAATGAACCAGAGGCAAATGTCCATTTTCATATCTCACAAGGACACGAGGCATGAAAGTCTGGCTATCCCAACTATGATCCCATCTGAGACCTATTCTGCCCCATCACTTGCATCCCTACGGCTACACTGCTCTGACTGACATTTATGGTCTTGTTTTTCTGAGTAGTGGAGTATCACACATGTCCCTGTGGCAGAACTATCCCCTCCCTACTTTTAAAGGGCTTATTGGGGAAAACGACTGTGACTAAAACCTGACCCTAGAGGGGGAATTATTTTGTTTGCATAAATAAAGCTGTGACCTTGATACTAAGAGGCAGATTCTGACTCCTCAACTCAAACTGAATAGCATTTTACTCCGTAAGTGCCACTGAAGTCAGTGAGAGTATCTGTGGAATAAGCTGCTACTTAATGTAATTAGGGGGTGTCAGAATCCATCCTGTAGTAATGCACAGAGCTGGAGAAAAGTTCATCTGAGGATGGATAGCACATGCCAGTTTTAAAGCAAGGCCTATTATTTATGATGATTAGGGATAATATTCCATTAACGAATCATCAAATGTGCAGTGTAATTCATCAAAACAAGGAGTCTTGTGGCACTTTTGAAGACTAGCAAATTTATTTATTGCATGAGCTTACGTGGGAGAAAAAAAGTGGGATTTTCTCTCACAAAAGCTCATGAAATAAAGAAATGTGTCAATCTTTAAAAGTGCACAGGACTCCTTGTCTGTTTTGCTGAACTAGACTAACACGGTTACCCCTTGGAACTAGTATAACTCATGCAACACTTACAGAACAATGCAGATAATATGTATTTTTCACATTTTAGAAGTGTTGGGCTACTGATTAAATTACAAGGTGATTCTGTGCCTCTGGTTCACCAACACTTCAGGTTTAAATTAAACTCTATGCACAAGTACTGTAGTTTAAATTGATGTTGTTCTGTTTCTTTTTAATGGCAGTTCAGCAACGAAAGCCCTAAAATAGGATTGGCCTTTTGAGGAGACAATGTTAAAGAGAAAAATAAATCCATGATCAATATTTAATTCTTATTAGTTCAATAAGTGTGCCTGAAAAGTGCTAGATTGATATCAGTGGAGACTAATACTCTCTTTCCATCCACAAAAGAGTTACCAGTTGACCAGTACTGGCACAATCTTTACAACAGTACTGTGTCTCAATATTAATCTGGAAGAATCATTTTCAGTGGAAAATGAATTGCTCATATTTGCATGCTTGTTCAGCCCTTGGCTATCTGATGAGTCATGTTTACTCTAACGATGGTTTTGAGAGCTTGAAACCTGTCCTACAGGATGCAGACTGACATTGCCAGCTGAAAATCCATGAGATGATAACTTTCTGTCACTACAAATTTGAGTTGGATTATAACAAGAAATCTAAAAGTTAAAGACTCCAGTCTCTCATTTCCACTCCCTTGGACATCCAGGTAAAAATATGTTTCCACCAGGGATTAGATCACTTTAACTATGTCACTCCAGAGAAGTGGATTTTTCACACCACTGAGTGACACAGGTGAGTTAAGTTGACTTAATTCTTTCATGTAGAGCTGGGTTAACTCTCATCAAAAGCCATAAGGACTTAGGCTCAAAGGGCATAAGTCATTTCTGAAAATGAGACCAGCTTCTAAGTCATTTAGGAGCTTCTGAAAATTTTACCCATCTATTCAGACAAGCAGTAAAATAACTCAAGACCCTTCTCCATAAGCTGTCTGGCACATAAATTTGATGAAGTGGCCAAACCTAGGGCACACATGAAAATGCTTCAGGCAAAGTGTCTAAGTGCACAGAGAACTCAAGGGTTTACGGAGAAGAAAAACACACCACGACAGATAAATTGAGACACAAATTGAAAAATAATACAGAACATAATCTTTACACCTCTTTTCCCTTTCTTTGGATTCCTGGGTGCTGATGTGAGCCTTTAGCCATCGGAACTATATGCAAATTAAAACTGGGATGATCAGCACCCTGCTGACACATTTCCAGGGAAAACATAAATGGTGCAAATGAGACAGTAGGTGGCAGCCTTGAGTCAATACTGAATCAATGTTCTGACAAAGTAATAAAGGGCCCTAGTGTGATTATAGTTGCAATCTTTCAGATGAGAGAGAGACAGAGAGTGTCTTGAACACTTATGGCAATTAAAGATTCCATGAGACTTTGTGCAAGAATAGGTATGTTTCCTCTGATATCCTGGTGAAATGGCAAGCTAGATGATTTAAATTTTACCAGTACAAAACTCCCTCTGCAGCTTCAATTAGACAAGCTGATCTTCTTCATTTATTGGCCCAGATCCTAGGTTCTGCTGGTTTGTGGTGGTCTGGCAGTGCAAAGCTGGCCTAAAATTGTCAACTACAGCTATGGGAGGATCCTATCAGTGTAGGAAATTTGAGCTGGCATAGGGCCTCCTCTGCCATTCTCCTTCTTCATGGCCCATACAGGGGTGTGGTCAGGACAAAGGCAGGCTGAAGGCATTATAAAGCCTTGAAGTTATTGGATTAACGGGGGGGGGGGGGGGGAAGGAGATTTTTTGGTACTCAAAATTTCTGTGGAAATTATGAATGCATTAAAAAACACACTGTTTTCCATTCAATTTTATGAATGACCTCAACTTTCAATCAGAACATACAATGAAACATTACCTTCATGTCTATTTCAGTACCATGGATTTGCTGAGCTACTGTTTTGATGATGCCAATGACAATATCCTGGAGTCCTTCTCTCTCTGAATAATAATGAAGAATGAGTCCTTTCCCTTTCTCTGCATCAGTGCACCTAAAGGAAGGGGCTCGCATACCCGGATAAATAGTAGCAAGATGGTCATGCAGAGCATCCAGGTTCTACAGGGATAATAAACACACACACGCACATCAGAATAGAGTTCATGAAAATGGCAAATCGTTAGTTTGAGAATACAAGTAATTAAAGCAGCAGTTTATAAAGACCTAAATAACATATAATCAATGTTATTGATTCTGCATATTTCCAGGCAAGCCTGGCTCCACCCTGTCCACAACAGCCATGATCACTTGCTAGTTTGGGTCTGACAGTGCGCCAGACCCCCATTGTCAGGTTTCCCAGGATGCTGCACTGCTGGCTTGCTGGGGATACCTTGCTGGGGCCCACACACCTGACGAGTCTGGCACTAAGAGTAACATCAGTAAAAGTTGTTTCAGAGAGAAAGAGGAAATTCCTGAACTGTACTATGTTTGCACAATAGATGAAAACCTTTTTTATTTTCACAGAAGGCTTAGTTTTCCAAATGGATGTGGGAATGGCTATGACACCCCTTTCCCACCCATCTTTCTCTCTTCCCTCCCTCCAACAATTCTGCTTTTTGTGGTCTATTGTTTAAATAGAAGCTGTAGCACAATAGCCTACAACTGCTAAGCCATGTGTTTATATATGGATTTAGGAGCCTAAATTTAAGCCCTTGAATCTGAAAAAAACTAAACAAAACAGCCTCCGTTACTGTTTTATATGAAACAAACAGGCTAGTGATGCCATTTGGCATTAAGAGATGTTTATAAGCTCTGCCATGACCTGCCAAGCGTTTTCAAAGTTTCAACTTTTATACCCGGCAACTTTAAAATTAACCAATCACACTTCTTAAAATGTTCAGTCATGTGATCTCACTGGGGACAAGTGAATGAATCCAAAATGATTTTCTAGAAGAGGTCTTAGCTGAGACAAAACATTACAAAAAAGTGAAACTTGTCAAAACAATGCCCCTTTTACAAACTCTTCATCAAATTTTAGCAAAAGTAAATTCCTCTCTGGATAGGAAACTTGCTTGAGAAACTGGAAAGCAGATTTTATAGAGAAGCTAGAGGAGAAAATGGGATCAGAGTCAGATTTAGAATGCAATGCTAGCTACAACCTTAACAGCTGGGTCATCCTCATGGCTCCATTTCACCATTCACTGTGTAATGGCTTAGACAGACAGGACAATCAGACTGCCTGAATAGCTACAATCCAGGTGATTATCTACCAATATACTTATCACAATCATGCAGCCTCTTCATTTAGCTGGCCTTTAGTGTTATCCCGCACCTTTTTTCCTTTTAGCGCTTCCTAGCGGTGGGTCTAATTTTGTGAGTCTTGCCAGGTCAGGGAGAGGTACAAATAAGATGTTTTAAATGCACAGGTTGGATCTTCTTCCTTTTCTTAACATCTGTAGATCTTCAAAGTTGAAGGTGGTTTGAACAGCTGCTGCTTGTCTTGGGAGGCCTCCAAAGGAAATGAGTCACTTATAAATTAATTCCTTGGGATGCATGATCCTGGAACATCCTCTTTTACTTTTTCAGTTTGTTATATATTTATATTTTTATTGCATTGATATATCACCACATCAAATTAAAACTTGAGGCAAAAATTTGTGGGCTCAGCTGAGCCCTGCCACTAGTGGGAATACAGGAAAGAAGAGGATACATGGCACTAATGCCCCTGGAGATCTTTGTAGGGACCGGGAACATTCCTCTTGAGAATTGGAGACCAGGTCTGTAGTAGCCTGAAAGAGTGTGAGTGATTGCAGAACTACAGAGCTTGCTAGGTACACAGAGGAAGGAAGTACTGCAAACTGATTGAAAGGGTGCTGAGCTGCTATTCCAATACAAGCTTTCCAGAAGCAGCTTGCATACAGAGATCTTTTGAAAGATGTCTATTAAGAAGAGACTCAGAAAAGAAGAGTCATCTTCTTACATTGTCACCTTCGCTTCGAGAGTCTCAAAAGGCGTCTGAGTCCGTTATTATGGAAAAGGGCATAAGAGGTATGCCAAATAGTCCTTTTCTATAAATATTCAGAACAAATTCCAATACCCTTACTCATAATTCACTTCCCACGAATCCTGTTGAAGTCGCTATAAAACTTGTGGTGTAAGGTACTACTAAAAATGAGTAAGAGCATCAGATTCTGGACCTTAGATATATTTAACAGGTAGTCTAACATTTTTTATTTAAGCTTTGCAGCTCTTCTTTGAATACTTAACATATATTTTGTAGTTATACTCTATTTAGTAATCTTTATACATATCAATACCCTGTTTGCATGACAGATCAGTTCCTTACAGTTAGGCAGCTGGTATTCTGTGACTACCATTACTATGCTAAACCTAATACTTTCACTACAGTATTACCTTGTCATCCTTTCGTCCAACCCCATAACCTTGTCTGTTGTATGTACATGGCATCTCTCATTATATGTTAAAACTGTAAGTTCTAGGTGAGAAGACGGAATATCTTTAGGTATGTCTACACTGGAGCCTTAGGTCGACTTAACCTTCCTTAAACTGACCTAAGAAAAGCTCTGTTCACACTGGAAATTTATTAAGTTGACTTAAGTGCTTCCTGAAGTCAACTTAATAACTCCACCTCTTAAGGGCTAAGTCTACACTGACAGCAGCAAAATTGCTGCCATCAGTCTGGCATTCCAGAAGCAGCAAATCTGAACTTGCTGCTGCGCTCCTGGAAGTCGGCACCAGAAGACGTGAGGTCCATGAAGCGTAGGGGAAAGCTGACTGTGAGGGACTTGGGGTTGGCTTTCCCCAGCGTGTCCCAGTAGCTTAAGTCGTCACTGGCATTTACGCAAGGCATTTTATGTACCTTGCATAAATGCCAGTCAACTGCAGTCATGAGAAGCCCGGAGTGTAGACTAGGGCAAGGTCGACTTAACGCTTAAGTCGATTTTATTAAGCCAACTTAAGCCAGCGTAGATGGGGAATAGCCCTTAAGTTGACTTAATAAGGTCAACTTAAGCATTAAGTCATCCTAGCACCTGCCAGTGTAGACATGGGCAGTCTACAGCAGTTTTGAATGTGGGTGCTATAAGTCAACTTAACAAGGTTGACTTAAAAGTTGCTTGGCACAAGGGGGTCTCTAAGAGCTATCAAAACACTTTATATTAACAAGCCAGCTTCTGGATCCCAGGCTGCTGTAATTTATATGAAGGCTAGTACCATGGCTGCGGGAAAAGGGGAGAGGTGACTCCTTTCAGATCAGGGAGCAATAATCAAAGCCCTAAAGATGCCATTCTCCTCCGGGCTCTCAGTGCAGGACATTATCTGGATTAATAATAATAAACAAAATTGGAAACTACTGTAGAAACTATTTGAGTATGACTGGCTTCCAAACAAACAGTTATGCTGCTCAGGTATGTGTGTGCTCTATTATGTATCCAGACACTTCTGGCAAAGAGAAATAAAATAAAGATTTCCTGTCTGGTACTGCAGACACAATTAATTTAATAGACAACTGAACGATTCCCTGAAGGATATGGTATTAACCACTGCTTATGAGTTTGATTGATTTTCTTTAGGTAGTTTTTTTAATACAAAAGCACACTTGGGAGTTCTTGAATTGCATTTCTCTTTATGCTGTTTCTCTGTGCCACATTCTCTTTTAACACGACTAGCAATTTTTTTCAGGCCTGTGCTGTCCAGTGAAGGAGAATTACTTGTAGTCTTAAGCACGGCCCTTTCAAATTTCTTTAAATGTGCCTCTTCTTATTTGTTTACCTCATCGAGGCCTTCTTTTAAGATAGATTCCAAAGAATATGGAATACAAATTGTCAAGATTATTTTCACAGGATTTAAAAAACAAAAATGTCTGATTGTTATATTACGGGCTCAGTAAAGACTGTAATTTAGATCTAGGAATCTGGACTGCCTTTTAGTGTGTATTTATACAGAGCTCAGCACAATGGGCCCCATCTTTATTATGAGCACTTCTATAACACAAACAATAAATCAGCATGACTTCCAGGAGCAGTAATGATATATTATGGATAACTGGAACTGAGCTTCCTAATTGCTGCTACAAAAAACAACCTGGTGTTGTCAGTACAAATATACAGTCATACAGTCTTCCTGTTTATATCTACAAAAGTACAAATGGCCAATGTCATCTGATCAAATGGAAAGTCCAACAAATGGCAGTCTCGAACACTGAAGTTACAAGAACACAAATGTTACTATAGAGGTTTTCCAGCACTATAACCTCACCTCCAATTTTCTCCTCTAATAAAGAATAGAAATTGAAAGGAGAAGCGCAGCTTGCAAATTAGCCTGTTTCCAAATTGAGGAAGGAATAAGTCTGCTATGGATTTTAATTTAGTCTGTTTCTACCCTGTCTCATCTTCCTCACCCAGTGAATGCAGACTGGCAGTCTATTATGTTGGCTGAAGGCTGAATATTCCTATAGGCCTGTGCTAGATGCAGTTTGTGAACTCAGATGGAGTAGAAAAATCACAGATGGAGTTTGTTCCACAAACTAGAATAAGGAACTGCATGAAAAAGACGTTTTTTAACTGCACTTCTCCCTGCATAAACCATATGTGGTGCCCTCTGCTGGGAATGTACAGGCTCCCAAATGCTCAGGTTTAAAGGGGTATTACAAGGGATGGCCAGTATACCATGTGTGGCATGGTCTAGATCTTAACGGCAGCATCTGGAACTTTAGTTCTGCCTCCTTCCGTCTCCATTCTGTACACTGATAAGGCAAGGGCCCGGTGCAAAATACAGATCATGTAATTAAAGACTATCAAAATGTATATACAATATGGGATATGCTGCCAAAACTGCCCTGAGGAATGAAAGTCAGAGAAAATACAAGGAAATAATTTATTACACACATTCACCAAGCCAGTGGCAGAAACCAGAATATAACCCATGTTTCTCTGATTGTCAGGCCAGCACCCTACCCACTAAATCTTATTCTGCCTCTCCAGTGCTAAATACATTAAAATTAGTTGGCACAAAATTCTTACCTGTAAAAATTCTCTAACATTTGAGCCCAAGACACGTAGGATTGTGTCATAACCAGATTCTTGACAAAACACAAAAAACATCTTCCCAAACATCTGAAGGATTTCCCCAGCATTCAGATCTATTTAAAATACAGAAAAGTTGATTCATTTTAGGCGCTGCTAATAAGTTAAGTCTCCAATTTATGATACAATAAATACAATGTAAAAAGAGTTATTTGTGCACTGTATTTTCTATTTGCAACCCAGAGAATACTCTCCAAAAGCAACAGGCCAGATCACCTCCACCACAGAAGATAAATTAGATCATTTTTCCATCAGCAGAATAAATTCTTCCTTCCTATTAACTAGTCCTCTACTCAGTAATAAGCAGCTAATTTCACCTGTAATCTCACAGATCCCCTGAGATCAATGCAAACCAGAGCTATTTATACAAAACTCCTATGTTCCTCTTAAGAAACCATTGTCTTCTGTGGCTGGCTGCTGTCTCAGAAAACTCACTGCAGAGATGGAATGCAGATAAAATAGGAATGGAGTTAATACTGCCTTTCTAATTCCAGCTCAGAGCAACACCAGCAGCATTTCAATGCTACCCAGACTAATGGCTTGTATGAAAATGAGGTGTGCCTTCACAAAAACACTACCACACTTGGGCACCATTGTTAGTAATCTCAGCAGAGATGCCCATGATTGAATGGGCATGGAGACTGAACTATATTACCCAGAGGTAGTCAGGTCATTGAGGTATTTGGGGAAAAGGAGGAAGAGGTGGCATACTATAGTTCACTGCCATTGTATGTAATATTATACATGTCCTGTGCACAAAGCAAAGGATTCAACTTTTATGACATCGCTATCTGGCATATTTCACAAGCATTAAATTTATTCTCAAAAAAAGAAACTGATCTTAAATAAACATGGAAGTATAATAACTTTTCCTATGCAAGTCTCTTTTTTTCTAACCATAACCACACTTTCTCTATATTAAATCCCCCTGTTGCATATATGTGTCTTTATTAATCTTAAATACATAATTTAAAATGAAACAAACTGCATTAAAAACTAGAGAGAAAGTAGTGACTTCATTAGATGAGGCCTGCACCACAGAAAGCAAGGACAATTCCTAAAAGATAGCCATATTACTCACTAAGGACTTTGCTTGCTGCTGCAACCAAATCATACGTTTTGGAATCATCATAAATTATTCTGACTAGAAACTGTCCTTCTTCATCCAATTGTGCCTCTCTCCTAAAAAGAAAACAGAACAAAAATAGTCATCCAGTAAGAATTAAGACTTATGCTCTGAATATATAAATCAATTATTTATAATCTGGAATATGTCTTTTAAATGAAATCAGTTTGTTGGCTCCACCTTCAAGAAGTTAGTTAATGTTCAACATTTAAATCACACTAAGAAGAGCTCTGTTCCATATTTCACTGTAATTAAGGCTTAGTACAAAATGTCTACCCCCACTCATCCTGAAAGCCATAAATCATTGGGACAAAAATCCCCTTTAACAATAAA
This sequence comes from Podocnemis expansa, assembly GCA_007922195.1. Taxonomy (NCBI): domain Eukaryota; kingdom Metazoa; phylum Chordata; order Testudines; family Podocnemididae; genus Podocnemis; species Podocnemis expansa. The sequence continues at coordinate 27,060,446 of ML681966.1, forward strand.
CAATCTCACAGAAGGAGTCATTCAGATAATAAAGGCAGTGTCTTTGACATTCTAGAATGTGTTATTCTTACTACCCAATAGACTGGAAAACTGCAAAAAATAAAAGATAAAAAAAATACACTTCGATACAGGTTGTTGTGAAGATTTTTTAAAATAAATTATTTCTTAGTTCCCAACTATGACTGCGGTTTCTTTAGTGGAGGCATGGGAGGTGTGTGTGTGTTTGTTTTTTTTACATAGTCATCTAAATTTTCAAAGATAATCATTTAAATCCATATTTAGGTACTCGAGGGGGTGGCCTCATCATCTCTCTTCATGGCACAGACCAGCTATGTTTCTATAATGCTTTGCACAATTGGCTTCCAGGCACCACCACAAAGCATGTAATAAAGTAACAACAACAACAAAAAACAAAAGCAAATCTGTGCTGTTGCTTCATTCTGAGTGTGTGCTGAGAACAATGCTACGAAAACTCAGGTAACATTTATTGTATTTATTTATTACTATTTATAAGTGAAAAGGGATCTAAAAACTGTAGGAATCCCAAACACGTTAACAAAACAATCCAATACGTCTACATATCTCCAACAATCTTCAATAAATGAGATACACAATCTCCAGCAATACATCTGAGCTAATAAATAAATTAAAACTTCTGTCATCATATAAAAATCCCAGCCCCCATTAAGCCTCCACCAGCACTGTGCCCAGACTAGAAAAAATAGTGTCTTCTTGCTACGTTGCCTAATACATAGCAAAATCCTGTTGAACACAAGGCAGTTTATTCTTTTTCATGTATGTAGATCAAGGTAAACAAGAAAGGTTTACTTCAACTTGTTAACAGGTGTGAAAACTAAGAACCGTCTTACCCTAATTAGGATTTTACCACACGCTTTTTTTTTTCCCTAATGAAGACAAGACCTTTGGCAACTACAAAACTTTCAAACAGGGCTATTGTCGATGTACATGCACATTTCTTACTGCTGCCAGGTTAAAAAAAGGTGAAAATAAAATCAAAAGGAAAGTAAGAGAGAGAACAGACCCTCACATTTTTCCACATACATATCAACAATTGTTTTCTTCAGTCGGGGCCAGTGGCATTGCCACTAGGGCCGCACTGCTCATGCCCTGCATCACCCTGGGCTGGCTGTGGGTTTGGCTCCGGGTCACCTGCCACTGGCCAACAGTGCAGCGGCAAAAGCCAGACCCAGGCTGCCCACTACCGGCTAGCAATGGCAGGAGCTGGATTGGGCCCTGGGGAGAAGCAGGAGTGGGGCCCAAGGCCAAGCCCTGACCCTTTCTTTGGGGCAGCAACAGCCCTGGTCTGGGCACTAAGTCAGCAGCTTGTCTGAGAGACAGTGAGCTGTCTAACCTGGTTAATTGCTTTCCCTGGGCTGACAGATAATAGGATCTTTCACTGCAATACATGTTTCTTTCCTTGTGAGATCAACTGTGCCTTTAAGGTGCAGCCATCTTAAGGTCAGAACAGAGCTATGGTGGGCTCCCGTGCCATGGCTGTATTATTCTCAGACTGGTGGAGAGGGGTGAAATGGTCATGGTCTAGCCGCTTACAGCCAACAAGCATCATGATGAAAACACAAAAGGAAAAGTCCTTGTAAGTGCAGGAACACTTACACTCCCCATCCAGAAGCATCTGTTAAAGGGACAGTCACACAATCTAGCCATATAGGGTGTGTCCACACAAGAGTTTTATTTCGAAACAACAGCTATTCTTTCAAAATAAAACTTGCCACGTCCACACGATGTTTTCTTATCTTGAAATAAGGAGCCTCCTCATTTCGATATAATAAAACCCAGTATTATATCGAAATGACCAGTTATTTCGAAATTGTGGTTTCAAAATAACCCATCTGGCTCTGTAATATCGATATGCCTGGCATATCAATATAACAAGTGACCTCCTCCCAGGAAGGCCCACCCCCCCAGCACCCGGGCCAGGGAGCCCTTAGCACCCTGGCTAGGGTGGTGAGGGAAGGTGCAGGGGCCATAACAGGCAGCCCCTGCCGGGCGGCTGGAGCTGCAGTGCCTCACCCCGTCGCTAGCTCCCCGGGGTTGCAACCTGGTCAGGGTACCGGAAGTCCGCAGCTCACCCTGCCACCTGTTGTGGGGGGCTGCAGCCACTGCGGGGTATCCCCAGCTGCAGCCGCTCACCCTGTTGTTGGCTCAGGGTTGCTGCAGCCCCAGCACGGTGGCCGCAGTCGCGGTCGCTCACCCCACCGCTGGCTCCAGGGGGGCTGCAGCTGTGGCCACCCCACTGGGGATGCAGCGCCCCAGAACAGGCCAGGAGCCGGCTTCCCCGACCATTCCCCTTGAGGCAGCAGGGCAGTTGGGGGGCCAGCGGCTCCCAGCAGCAGAGCCCCAGGGTGCTGGGGAGACAGGTCCGGACTGGATCCCAGCGGCTGCAGCCGCTCAGCCTTGGGGCACTGGGCAGCCAGGTCCCAACCGGCTCCCCACAGCTGCTGGGGTGCCCCAGGGCCCCTGCCCTGCTGCCCCCAACAGAAGCAGGGACACAGGGCAGGGAGACGGTCACTAATACCTCATTGAAAAGAAACAACACTCTTCTCCCTATGCACAGCTAAGTGGAGAACTTTGGAAGAAAAAAAGGAAAGCAAAGAGTAGACAATTTAGAAAAGAACTGGTGAACTACATGTTTTCACATAATGAAGAAAAAAAATCCAGGAAAAAAATTGTTCATAACAACTACAAAATTAGAAGCAAGCGTTAGGGAAGCAAATGATGATGTCACAGCATACATCATGTGAGCCCCAAGGATTAATATGAAGAGAGAGATTTAGCATCTCGGGGTTGCAGCCGTTATCTCTGTAGTCTATAAATCAAAAGGAGCCACTAGTAAGGATGAATTACTAGTATTTCTAGTAAGAATGAAAGCCTTTAATATAAAGGGGTGATAACACCATCATAGGTAAGACTGAGCCAAGCTTACTGTTTATCAGCCAATTATTCTATGTAGTCTTAGTTTCTGTTGGCTGTTAGGAGGAAAAAAGAAAGTATAGTATAAATCTACTGTATAAAATCCTCCAATTCCCCTTCCCAGTAACAGAATAATACAACAGTGTAATAAACATCATAAAGTGACAGTCTACTCATCAAAACAAAATTGTGTTTGACTGGATCTTAGTCTCTATTGTCCTTGAATTGGTATTCATCTATTTAAAAAGGAAATTATGTAAAATGCTAATTCTTTACATGTAAAATAGAAATTAAGCAATCATAAATTAAAGTTGCATTAGACAATCATAAGAAAACAAATATTCTTGTGATAATTAAAGGAGAAGGCCTAAAAGGTAGGTATTCTTGTTCAAAACTGCACTATAATTTTTTTTAAAAAATATTTATCTCTTAAGGAACAAGGAGTCACAATCCCTTGAAAATCTCCAGGCCAAATTCTCAGATGATATATATGGTACTTAAAGAATGTGAGGCCTGATTCTGATCTTATATCATATATTGTTATTGACTTCAAAGCAGTTACTCTAGATTTACACCCTTGTTAGTCATCCAAGTAGTTACTAATCACTGGAAGTTTCTGAGTCATCATCTGCTTCTTCATCCTTCCTTTCCTCTACTCTTCTTTAATCTTATTTTACTATTCCAAGGCAACAGCTACAGTACACAGTCCTTTACATTTCCAAGGCTTGTATAAACTTTAATTAAAAAGACTGAATCATCAAAACTATCTGGGATAAAGAGCTATTATGACTAGAGACCTGCACGGATACAAATACGAGGATCCGTATCCAACCTGCATCCTCAAGAAATGGTCTGCAGATAATCCATGTTGTATCCGTGGATGCAGATATAATGTAGATATCCACATATTTGCAGGGCTCTAGCTCTTTGCAGATGAAAATATGAGGATCCGTATCTGATCTGCATCCACAAGAAATGGTCTGCGGATATCCATGTTGTATTCGTAGATGCGGATATCCACAGATCTGCAGGGCTCTAATTATGACCATTTTTAGATTAACAAGTTAAGAGGTTTGCTCACATTAAAACAGTAAGTCACTGGAAGATCTTAGGGTAAAATCATCCTATAGTATTGTGTATGGAAGAGATCTCAATCTCTGTGGCTATGTCTACACTGGCAAATTAGTTCGGACTAAGGAGGCTTAGTCCAGACCAGGGGTCTCAAACACGCGGCCCCTAAAGCTATTTCCTGCAGCCTCCAACAACACTATTGTTACCAATATTTACAATATCATTCTAAGAAAAGGGTTTCAGTGGTGCAGCCCTCAGGCTAATGTACTAGGCTAATGTTCTAGTCCTTATGCAGCCCTGTACCGTCCTCATGCAGCCCTCATGATGATTTGAGTATGAGATCCCTGGTCCAGACTAATTTAGTCCATGGCTACACTAGGCTTTCTGTACTTCGAACTAAGAAATTTCTTAGTTCAAACTAGGGAAAGTTTAGTTCGAACTAGTTAGGACCCCTGTTTAGTCCAGACTTCTGTGCTTAGCTTGAATTTTAGTTCAAACTAATCTCAGGCAAGACCTGGACTATTGCTTAGTTCAAACTTCTTAAATTCGAATTAAGAGGATAGTTCAAAATAAAAAAAAAGTGTTCTAGTTCGAAATAAGCATTAGCTTGAACTAGAACGGTGGTTAGTTCGAACTAACTGGCTCGAGGTACTTCAAACTAACCTCGAACTTCTTAGTTTGGACTAGCAAGTCCAAACTAATTTGGGCTGATGTAGACATAGGATGATTCAGTTAAACTGCTGAAGGGCTACCAGTTTCTATTAAACTCTACTGGACTTTCCCATAAAGGATGACAAAGAGCCATTCATAGACAGGGAGCATTGACTGAAAAAAATGAAACAAAATCATAAAAAGAAAAAATTTATATTCTTCTCTGTCACCTGTCAGTTGTACTAAACTTAAGGGTTATTTGAACAAATAAAAAGTTTTTTTTTTTTAAAGTAAGCAGTAGTATAATGCTTAAATTGATGGTGACCAGTTAACACCTTTCTCTTACACTGAATAATACCTTCAGCCAGCTCCCTCATCTGTTGCCTAGGTGTGGCTAGATAAATCAGCCTATGGGACATTAAATCTCTGTGACTCTTGACCCCATCTGAAAAGCAGAAAATGAGTTTTCTCCAATATTCCATCCTACTCACCAACAAGAGATCTAGGACTTTATATTCTCTCAGCCTACCTTTCCATCTCACTGCAAAGTCCCCTGTGTGAAGCTTTCTAAACAGGAGGCCAGTAAGGTATAGTAAAGTCAAATAGCAATTATCAGAGCACAAAAGCCCACATTCATGGGAAGATTTTAAAATAAATACTATGATGCTAATATGCATAAGGGACCTGCATTTGTTTGGCTTTATTCATGTGTTGAGATAATGTTTTAAATAACTGAAATATATATACAAAATGTCTTATTGACTCTTGGAATAAAATATGTAATCACAGGTCACGCACTGTCTGCGGCATAGTTTGTAAAGGATGAGTGGGCTTTACCACTCTCAAACCCATTTTGAAAGTTTCCCTCAGGCCAAAGCATAATGTATAGCAGACATGCCTTTGGAACTGAAACAGACATCCTTAGAAATAATGCGCTCTCAGATGAAGCTGGTAAAAACTGATTTCTGCCATGTATTACAAATGTCACTGTAATCTAGAAGAAAAAACAATGAGTCCTGTGGCACTTAAAGACAGACAAATTTATTTATTGCTTATTTATTTATTATAAAACAAAGGTTTTATATAACAAATGTATTTATTGCAAACTTGTCTGTCTTTAAGTGCCACAGACTCCTTGTTTGTTTTACCAAACAAGACTAACACAGCTACCCCTTTGGAACTTGTATTCTAGAAGAACACCGCTGTGCAAAAGTGCTAAAAGCCATCTATAAAAAGTTTTAGTATCAGCATCTGATGATGACTGATACAACCATACTCCACATATTCTACCATAGTGCATATTTCCATGCTTCATAAGTATATTCCCAAAGCTTTCCTCACAAAACCTCCAGTAACTAGGCTACATTAGCCACTCTGCGATGTTAAATGGCTGCCCTGTAGTCCCTACTTATTGGAAATTCCAGAATTGGACGTTGGAGTCAAATATTTAGAGACAGACTGTCATTGACACATGCAAACCAAGAGAAAGGTAGAAGGAGCACTCCTGAAATATTTAATATGATATGATTATTTCCTGAAATATTTTTGGGAGAGCTCATTGATGGGATTGTATGTAAATTCTCTGGGAAGAGAGACACGGACCACTGTAAATCCTAAGAATAAGTTTATGAGTTTCAAAGGACTATTTCAAGCAGTGTAACAGACACTGAGGAACTTTCATGTCAATGTAAGGTGGATTTCCTATGAAATATCTGGTGGGAGGCAAATGCAAATTCCCACTTCTGGACCCAAAGCTGTCACAGAGACAGAACCATTGTCTAGCTTCTGTAGATCAAAGACCCCAGGTCCATAAAGGAAAGGAGAAACAAGAGTCCTGTGGCACCTTAAGGACAAACAAATTTCCTTGGGCATAAGCTTTCATGGGCTCCAACCCGCTTCGTGAGATATGAAGTGGTCTGGAGCCCATGAAAGCTTATGCCCAAAGAAATCTTTTGTCTTTAAGGTGCCACAGGATTCTCGTTTTTGCTGTACACAGAACAACACAGCACCCCTCTGAAAATAAAGGAAAGGCTAACCTATGAATAGGTGTACTTGTTCTGAGCAAAAGATGTTATAAAATCATGGCCCCCCCCCCCCCAAAAAAAACCACACACTCGGTGAGGTTTTAAAGACTTAATCCTATCAGAACCCATGTTGGACCTGGGGATGATCTCTGGAAAAGTTATTTTTGTGCATGAAGGCCTTTTAGTGTTCTAACTATGTTTTCTTTGTAACGCTTTCACTTTAGTAACTATTGGTGTGCTTAGAAAGCGCTGTGTGATTCCTTACAACTTTGGGCAAGTATGCTATTCATAACCTCTTAGGAGAATGCAAAGCACAGATGCCGGATTGGTTAGGCAATCTGACTTCGCCAGGCAATTTGCAGTGTAGAGAGGGAACTGTGGAGCCTGGAAAACTCCCATTCAGGAAAACAAAATAAATGTTTGCTTTTAAGTGCCATAGGACTCCTTGTGTGTTTGTTTTACTGAACTAGACTAACATCTACCCCTTTGGATCTTGGTCCCATTCAGGAGAGAGAGAGAGATGCAGGACTCCATCCAAGAGAGTTGATGGCTAAGGAGCTAGGAGCCTAGAGTGCATATTCTTGTTATACCATGAAGAGGTAATATATGGGACCTATCACTGTCACAGTCCTGCATACTTCTGAGCATAGGGACTGCCCCCTGTGGATGGGCATTCCAACAAGCAGAAGAGAAATGAACCAAGGCCATGGTACCATCACCACCATTCAATATTGGCCAGAAGACACAGTCTGCTGCACAGGGTACATATCATGCAACCACTTATGGCAGAGGTCCCCAAGCTGGAGGGAAGCATAGAGGAACATTCAGATGTGGCACAGCAAGGCCCAGGCCAGCCCCAAGAGGGGAGGGGGCTGTGAGGGAGCACCACCCAGCCCCACTCCACCTTGGTCCCACTCTCCTACCACCAGCCTTGGACCCAGTCCTCGGCTCTTGGCCCAACCTCATCTCCTCGTTCCACAGACATGGCTTTGGCGCCCAGCCTCTGCTCCCAGCCAGAGCCTTGGTAACTGGTTGTGGCTGCTTGTTTGTCCATTGTCTAGTACTATGGGGCCCTGATCCCAAATTAAGCCACTAAGGGCTATGTAATAATAAACAATGATTTTGTTAAAGGCCATGCTCACATCAAACTACCTCCATGAAATGTTATTAGTCAGCCAAGAAATTTAAAGCAGTTTAAGGGCTATGCAGTACCCTAGTTCTACCCATGGGGTTTCTACTGACCTCTACGAAGACCAAATCCACACTGAAGGTAGCAAATTTGCTGAATCAGTTGTATCTTTCCCAGTCGACTAAGTGGGTCAGTGAAGACCCTTTCAATCGATCGGAAAGTTGACGTGGCAAGTCCACTCCCTGAAAAAGAGTAGTGCTGAGTCAAAGGGAGGTCATTTCTCTTTGACTCAGCACAGAGGAGCTGCTGTGGTAAGTAGGCATAGGCAGTTGAAGGGAGATACTCAAGTTATTTTATGTAGCTTGTGCATCTCCCTTTGACTGCTGTTGAAAACTGCGTTAATGTAGACCAAGCCAAAAGTTCTGGGCAAAGATCATGAGAAAAGTCAGATAGAAAATTTGAAAGATTCAACACTTCAGTGGAAAATGGGCAACCCTTTCCCTCACTATTTTTGCTGAACTTGTTGTCCCCATTTTTTGACTAGCTATAATGGTGAACAATACTTCATAACAGTGATAGTTTGGCAATTTTATGCAAATTTTCAGGTCTGACCACAGAGGTATTAACAGTGGTAAACATGTGGTGAATTTCTTAATAGACTAGCTGGAAATCAGCCAGTAGCAGCAATATCTGGCAAATTCACAAGCGCAGCTGTGGCTGATTTCTCAGCAAGTTAGCGGCATTACAGTAGCAAACTTTCAACTTTTATATGTGCTTTTCTTTGAAAACAGCTTCCAAGCCAAACAGAAAAAGAACAGCAATGTGATTTACGATTTATGTCACCTTTATATTTCTAAAAACAAAGGAATAGTGTACTTCATTCCTAACTAGGTGAACGTAGTAAACTTCAAAAACTCTAGTAGACAGATGCTCTCACTTCTTGCCCAAACTGACCTGTAGGGTAGGCAAATCAGATCTGATTTATTATTGCTCTGAACCTGGATAGCAATTTACACCATTACAAAATGCTACCAAATCAGATAAGCAGCAGTTTATACTTAATTCATACTCATTTTGCATTCATGTGCAATGCCAAAATGAATGTGGGGAAACAGAGACTTAGACTTAGGGTCTTCTGAAATTCATTACCAACCTTCTCCCCCTCAAAAACACCCCCCCCCAAACAACCCCACATAAATCATTGAGACCAATCAAAACAGGGAAAATCAGCCTAGCAGGCAATGGAGAGGGGGGAAAAATTACCTACTGTGCAGTACAAGATAGCAGGGTGAACAGGTAACTCATGTAAGGTTTACAGTGACATCATTCAAGTCAATGGAATAGTTTCCAGTGATTTGAATGATGTAGTATCAAGACCTAAATAAGTTTTGCCTTGAATTGATACAGAAGAAGAGAAAAAATGAAATTAAGGCTCTCTCGTGCCTTTTTGAGTGTTCTATCATCCTAGCAGCACAGAAAAGCACGTCTCCAGGTGCCACTGAACATGCACCAGAGGTCCTCTGAAAATGTGTCCTGTTTTGAGGGTAGTTTTGTGTTTAAACACATCTTCCCATTATTAGATTTACTGGAAATGTCAATAATTTACAGAGATGAATGGAGACTTAACACTTGGACAAAGAATGACTTTAAAAAAATAAAAGATTTCCTTCCCATTATGGGATTTTTTTTAAAACTAAATTACTAATTTCATGTATTTTTAGTTTACTGCTAGAGTACAATAGGTTTACACTCCCAAGTACAATGACACACAGTCTAGAACAAGTTCATTTTTGCTTATTACAGAGATCTTTAATTACCACACATAAGAGATTTGCTATTGACAAGAAGCTTTAAGTGCCTGAAAACAAAGGGATTATTTGCATTCTTTTGGCAGTGGGAAAGGAGCAATTTGCCATCCATGAGGGACCTGAGAAGCAGTTAATCTGCCATGATTCCATCCCACATTGGTTTTTATGTATATTTTACATGTTCAGTACTTCATACAGAAGTTGGATTTGCAATGTATATTTTGCTGTGGGGTTACTGAAAGTAAAAGGTAATTAGAGTAAATCACAGTTAAGTAAAAAGTTGCTTCTTTTAAATACCCTTTATCCTTTTGATTTCTGTACCTGTAGTCTAATTGTGTCCTATCATAAAGATGAAAATAAACCAATACATCTTTTTTTTTGATAAAATAAATTCTTTTCTAGAAAGTTCTAGGAGAGGTAGCCATGCTGGTCTAGTCCAGAAAACAAACAAGGTGTCCCATGGCACATTTGAAGACTAACAATTTTCAATTAACACTAATATTTAATTAACATTTAAAATTTTCAGTCTTTGTGGGATTCACCAACAAAAGCTCTTGCAATAAATAAAATAGTCTTTAAAAGTGCCACAGGACTCCTTGTTTCTATAATTTGCTTTCAGCTAAATAATTATAAAAGATTATAATATGTTTAGGAAAATGGTGATGCAAATCTGCTAGAGACAAATAGTCTGTTTTCTGAGGCTGCGCAGCTTCCCTGTGACATGACACATACTATACAGCCATGAACGATTAAAATAACTGTTTAGAAGCCCCTCACCTACCCTGTATGGATCATCTTCTAAAACAACGAAAAAAACTGTCAAAACACCACTGGATTCTTATCTAGATTCTGTTCCTGAGTGCATGCACTGTGTATATTACTTCAAACATATCACACAGAGATCACTGTCTCCAAAATTATTTTTTGGAGTTTTTGCACAAAAAGTATTGCTTCTAGTGGGATTTTTGCTACCATTAGGCCTAACTATTCCTGGTTGTCCATGGATGATGTGAAGCAAGTTCCAGGGATGTAAGAAAATGCTCATCAGGCTGAATACACTAAACAAAACAACTCTGATAATATAACAACACTCAGACACTAGGCATGATTCTGTTTTCACTGACAATGGAGTAAATCAAGAGTGAACAACAACTACACCAAAGTCAATGGAAATACACAGGTGTAAAACTAAAAATAGCATAAATGCAATCAGAATCAAAACCTATGCTTCATACCAAATGCATTTCCTAACATTTAAATGACATGATTACTGTTTCACATGTTACCTCAAAAATCATCTATATTTTTCTTACACTAAGCATTTCCTTTCAGATGACTCCTGGGGGGTACATTGCTAAGACATATAAAAAGTACTGAACTACCTAAAAACAAAACAAAACAAAAACATGTATGTACGCTAGATGATCTGAAGACATTTTAAACCTTCTGTTGAGAAAAAAAAATATAAATTACCATGAGTCATAAGATTAAATAAAATGGGAATCTGTCCAGGAAACTGACTTTCTGTGTAAAGTAAATAGGCGTATTTATAGACTTGTGAACTCCGAGCTGCTCCCCAGTTCTATAGACTAGAGATGAGAATGTTTAATGTAGACTTTCAAAATAAGATAATCCTAGAAGATACAGTTAATTTTAACAAATTTACAAGCTGCATGCTACTAAGCCAAATACTAAAAATACAATAAAGAATACAAAGTTGGTATTATTTTGCTTACTTTACACAAGTAGACTGAAAAGAATGTTATTTAGAAAATGCTTTTATAAGCATTTCATTTATAATACTAACTGATGTATTTATAGCATTTTTTTATCCCAATAGATCTCAAAAGACTGCACAAACCCTAGTCTAGAATATCCCCTACCACAGTGAAACCCAAAAAGAGAGAGGGAGAGGACACAAAAATCTTGGGTCATATCATGACAGATTTTCTTTTAGCAGATATCCTCATTGAAATGAACAGGAAGTACCACTTAAAAATCAGATCTGCCCGCCACAAGGGTCCCCTAATGGAAGCATCCTTCAAATTGCTCTCTGAATTGCAATGATTTTGAGGGAGAAGATGGTAAGGCCTTCCAAACCTATAGATTTCATGGAAGGTCATATCCGGACCCTCAGAGAATCAACCCCTTACTACTGATTTGATATGCAAAAAGAATGACTTTACTCTTAATTTTCAGGTTGCTGTTAATTAATCTTTTGAATAATATGAATGAAAGTTTCATTTAGGTATTTAGCTCTACTATCAATTTGTGCCACCTAGCCCGCTGTTTGAAAGAAAACGCATTAAATGTTAAAAGCAGGAGCATCACTGCTTTCAGGCAAGACCTGAGGCATGGGTATGGGCCCGCCCCACCCCCCGCTAAGGACACCTCCCCTTTCCCCGATTCTGGGCCCAGGCCCAACCCCGTCTCAGGGTCATATCGCTGCAGGTGGCCAAGCCCCAGATTCCTGGGTGGCAAAAGGGCCAGGAGCAGCAGCGCTGTCACGGACGGTCAGGCCCCAGATCCCTGGCCTGGAATGGCAGCACCACTGCTCCTGGCCCCATTCCTGGCCTGGGATCTGGGGCTAGGCTGGCGACCCAACACTCGTGGCACTGGCACCAGGACTCAGTGCACGTGCCCTGTGAGCTAGGCACCCGTGACGCCTGTGGTTAAAAGTGACAATGGAAAATAATTAATTCTTCTATTGACTTTCACTAATGAAGACTTCATCTTGAACTCTTTCAAACACAAATGAAATGAGTTTGGTCACATCTTTTACACACACTTATGGCTTTTCCAGAACCATTTTGAGCTGACTGAATCATTCCTATGTCTACATTCTATAGTATGGAAACCCGCACAGTTCTAAGAGTTTCATGGAAAATCAATTTTCCACAACTTTTTGCAGACTTCTTGAGTTAATTGTACTAATTATACTAAGCCTGGACATATTTTTTTTACTTGGTCTAACAGAAGCCAAAATAAATATGGATTATCAGCCTAATCTACAGATAATATAGCTTATTCTTTCATCAATATGCATTGCTGGGAGACTAGAAGTAGTAACATACGCATGCAGTGCCTTTGATCTTTAAAAAGCTTTACTAACTATATGTCCACACCTTGAGTACTGAGTTCTGGCTGCCCTATCTCAAAAAAGAAATATTTGAATTTCTTTGGACCTTTTCCAAGTCAACAAAAATTATTAGAACTATGGAACAGTTTCCACACAAAGAGAGAGTTAAAAAACTAGACTGTTCATCTTTAAAAAGATAACTACAGGGGATACTACACAGGTTTCTAAAATCACAAACGGTATGGACAAAGTGACTAGGGAAGTGTTATATATCCCTTCACATAACACAAAAAATAAGGTTCACCTAATGAAATTAACAGGCAGCAGGTTTAAAACAAACAAAAGCAAGATCTTCTTCACACAATGCATATTCAATCTATTGGAATGTATTGTCATGAGATGTTGTGAAGGCCAGAATATTACTTGGTGCACAAATGAACAAGGTAAATTCAACAAGAATGGGTACATCAATTAGCTAAGCTGGACAGAGACAACTCCATGCTCAGGGTGTCCCCAACCCCCCAACGTCCAGAATGCAGGACTGGACAACAGATGACAGATCATTCAAAATTGCCCTGTTCTGCTTACTTCTATAAAGAATCCAGCACTGGCCACTGTCAGAGACAAGAAACTGCGCTAGATGGATCTTTAGTCTGACCCATTATGGTTGTTTTTATGGTCTATAGGCAAACAGCCTTCAGGTACATGGGTGTATGGGAACACAAGGCTGGGGATAGGAAGCAGAGATGTCTTCCCTAGAGTTGAACAGAACACGAAACAAACAAGATATCATGCTGTCCAGGGCTCAAAAAAATCAGTGGTGGGACTCTGCCAAGCTTCACCTATTCAGAACTCCTTAATGAGATACCATTAACAGCTGATTGTGCAGAGCTTATTTATTAAGTTACTTATTATTATTATTATTATTATTATTATTCAGGCCCCATTGTGCGAAGCACTATCCAAACATTTGGTACCTGACCCACCAGGACATACGTAGCATTTAGTCCCAAACCTATATAGCATTTGGGTCCCTGCCTCCTATATGCTTTTATCACCAATGAAACCCATTAAAAATGTAAATGCATAAACAGTTGTCAGTAGGCTTCAGAGCAGCTGATGCCTCTCCGTAATTAATCTGGGTGTTCGTGCCCTTGTTATAGTTCTTTCCACAGCACTGCTTGAATACTCAGGCAAACACCACTGTGTTTCTACAGCTAATTTTCTTTGTAAAGGTTTTCTTCACTCTTGAGGACTACTTTTTTTAATTAGGTCTTAGATTCTAGGAGACAAAAGGCTTCTACAAAGGAACATTAGTATACCACCACATAATGTCCAATTTCAAACACAGACAAGCATGATGGGTTTCAGCTGCAAACATGCACTAAAAGGGAGCATATTCTGTTCTCTGGAGCATCAATAAGGTCTGTTCCGACGCACTTTCCTTCCAAATCTCTCTGAATCATCTCGATGCTAATGCTCCACTCAGACCTATTCCCAACATGGGAGTATGCATATGGACCTAGACACACACTTCTACCTTGTTGAAACCCTATAAATATAAAGAATTTTTAAAATTAATAGCACTTAATCACAAAATTAAAAATACAATTAAAATTAATTGCAATGTTAAACAATAAACAGAATACCAAAAATATTTTTGGATGTTCTCTACATTTTCAAATATATTGTTTTCAATTACAACACAGAATACAAAATGTATAGAGCTCATTTTATGCTCTTTTTTTTTTTTTTTTTTTTACTACAAACATTTGTTTACACACAGCAAAAATGGCGCCCTGAGTGAACTTGTATTTTGGCCCCCATGCCACATGTTGCCTGGACTTTCCAACACCTGATCACCTCCAAACCTTCCTCCCAGTGATTAATTTGTATTGAAAGAGGTGCTGTGGCCCAGCCCTAGCACAAATTAAGCACTGGCTACACCAGGGGTGGGCAAATTATGGCCTGTAGGCCACATGCAGCCCATATGAGTTTTTCATCAGGCCCTCCAGCTCAACCAGTGGTCCATAAGCTTCATTTGGGTGCTCTGGAGAAAGATTACAGGGCAAAGTCTGCAATGCCACAGTGGTTGTTCCCCCTCCCAGCTCCACTCCTTTCCTTCCCTTCTCTTACTACATGAGCCCAGCGGCATCCCAGCTGGAGCTGCTCCTGGCCCCAAGCAGCGCTATGCGATAGTCACTCCTCCCATGCAGCCCCACTTCTCCCACCCCTGCCCTCTGTGTGGCCTACCATACAATCTCTATATCCAGATATGGCCCTCAGGCCAAAAAGTTTGCCCACCTTTGGGCTAAGCAGCCAGTGATGCCCAGGCACTCAGATCTGAAAGCAATACCATGATCAGCAAGAGCACAGATGTAAGGGTGGCATGGTATATGGTGCATTGTCGTCCTTACTTCTACATTGCTGCTGTGGCTTGTGGTACCTGGCAGTCACCCTGCAGTTCAAAGTCAGCTGTACCATTGCCCGCGGGCTCCATCTTGCATCCACAGCCATCCCACAGCCCTCTGGCCACTCCTGGCTCACCAGGGGCACTATTTCAGATTTTGGTTTGTTGTGAAAGAGTGGGGAGGGGAAGAATGTGTGTGCACGCGCTGGGAAAATGTCTCTTTAGGCAGAGTACTCAGGAACTTGAATGCTTTTTTAGCCAGCAGCAGCTGCTGTCGGCCAGAGGCATTGCTAGCACTTGGCTTACAAGGCTCAAGCCCCAGCTCCCAGAGCCAGAGCCCTGGCCTTACAGAGCTCAGGCCCCGAGTCCCAGCACGGCGAGTCTTGGGTCTTTTTCTGGGACAGCAGCGCTTCTGCTGTTGGCGACATTCACTCTCGAGCCAGCAGCAGACATGCTCCACCTGTTTCCCATCCCAGCTCAGCTATGACTGGGTACACAGGCAGGGGAGGGGAACAGCCTATTATCAGTTTCTCAATCCTTGCTCCGTACAGCAGACAGGAGGCAGGCTTCCAGTCCAGAGCAGCTTGGCCAGTCCCAGGTCTGTAGGGGTGCAGGTGGGGGGCAAGCACAGCAATAGAGCAGGGCAGTTAGAGGAGGGACACCCTTGCCCCAGAGGCATGAGGTGGCAGTCCCCTGAGCAGGGCTCCCTAGGCAGTAGCCCCCTTCCAGCAGGGAAGGGATGGTTCAAGCAGGAGGCAGACTGACACCTCTCTCCTCTGGGGAAGGTGCATAACTGGCTCACTACAAGATGGGGCCGCAATCAATTATTGCAGCTAAGAGCAGGGATGGAAAGGGGAAGGAAGATGATAGGAGACCACTAGAGTAGCCAGGGTTGAGAGATGTTGGCTGTAGCTCAGAAGTGTCCTTTTCCTTTTTCACATCATCTTGCCTGCTGCTGATCACTGCCCTTATCCCTCCCATTACGTGAAACAAATCATTAGATTATCACAGGAGAAGTGGGTATGAGAGGACTCCCAGAAAGAGGGAGGCATTTCAGTAATCTGCATCTTTGGTCTGGGTATTATAGAGTCTTTTGTCCCCAGCCACTTCCTGCTCACTGCCACAACTGGTGCCTCCATCCCTCCCTGCCCAGCCCTATCTCCAGAGCTGTGCAATTAACAGTTATTTTTAAAAATACATATTAATTTGTTTTGAATTACTCTCATGCATTAATTATGTATATATCTATAATTATTTTAAATAGCAATTAGAGATACATACACAATCACAAAAATTATTAATCAGGTTGCCAAGTCATAAACTCAAAAGTTAGGAAATACTAGAATTAAGAAACCGTGCAACTTTAATCCAGCTGCCCCCAACAGATGCATTGACACTGTCTTTAACTACATGATCAAATATTTTTTTTTGATAGAATCCCTATTTTTTTCATGAAGGGGCACAAGACAGAGGGTGCTCAGTCACTTAGCTGATAGTCAATATTTTGCTTTCTGCACACTACTCAGTGTGTGGCTCAAGCCTTATTTTTTCACAATACTCAAATTCTGCTTTGAATAAAATATTCATTTCTTCATGGGTCTTTCTGCAGGTCAGCATTATAATATATGAGTGCTTCCCAAACAACAATTAATTTATCCTCATTTCACCTATGGGGAACACTGGCACAGAGATTATGGTTAAAAGTTTCCACTAATTTTGGGTGTCCAACCTGGGATGTATAAGCCCTGATTTTTAGAGTACTCAGCATTCTGTAGCATTTCACATGTTCAAGGCCCAGCCCTTGTTGACTTCTGCTGCAGCTATGAAAGCTCAGTGCGTCTGCAAATGAGTCGTACAGGCAACCTTAATTGTCATTTCCTGACTTTTGAATGCTTGACTTTGAAACCTTAATAATGAGGGGAGGTTAAACATATTTTGTGTGTGTTATTTCCCAGGGGCTGTTAAAAATTCAAACAAAGCAAAATATAGAATCATGCAGCATTAAAAAGTTTAAACTACACAGCTTTTCTTTTCTCCCCTCTCCCCCCAACAACTTTAATATGAGTTGGGGATTAATTCTCACAGGATTTGCAAACATAGAAAATCATGGGCTTTTTTTGGAAAGCTCAGCCCTGGTCAATGAGGCAATAATCTGAAATGGGTGCACACAAAACATCAGATCAGTATATTTATGTTACAGGCTGTCACCTCTCAAACTCAGCAGAATTATTTTATAATTTGTTCTGTCTATTGGAGCATGAAAACAAAGCCCTTTTAGTACTAGAAATTCTCAGGAAATTATCTGACTTTCAAAAATACATGTCCCAGATATAACAACAAAAATTACAACAAAATATTCTTAAACAGAAAGCTTGTTAGAAGTGGCAACAAATATTTTACACAGCTTTGTGCTACTGCAACTTCAAACATGCAAAAAGAGATCAGATTCTCTGAAAGTGGATTTTGAAATGTATCTAAGTCAATGGAGGATACTTTCAAAAGCAAAAGTGGCCTACTCCCACTTAATTTTGATGCCTAAATTTTAATTGGAGATAGGTACCTATCAGTTGTGCTTTAAAGATACTCCCCAAATGATTATGATAGTATAACACTTCTTGTTACAGGAGTTAGAGGAAAGGAGTGTGTAGACTGGATAAGTATCTGGGAGAAGATGAAAACCAGGACTGTACAAGAAGATTGGTAACAGGGAGCTGGTGAGTGATGGTATGGACTAGGAGCGCAAGGGGGGGGCCATAGTTACGTGACTAGGACTTGCTGTGCAAGGGGACTAGGGGTGAGATGAGAAGACTGAGCAATACAGAATAGGACATGCTAAGTGGGATGTGACGAGGAACCAGAGTGGTGTATAGACAGGCCTGACATAAGAACAGACTGGAAGGGAAGATACAAAAGAAATCCAACTTGAGGGAGGAGGGGCAGAGGAGTCTGTGCCCACTTCAGCACACTCTTCTCCAGAAACAGGAATGGAACCTTAGCTTCTTGAGTCTCGCAATCCCTCTGATGTCAGCAAATAGCTGTGAAACACACAGTCATCATCCTATCTAGGGGATGGACAACTTACTACAGCTATCAGTTACTCCATTAGCTCAAGTGGCAAAGGTCTGTGGAGGTCTTTTTATTACTGACCTTGGCACAAAAAGTGAGAATATGCCAATAAAGTTTGTGGATGACACAAAGTTAGGAAGTACTGCCAATAAAGAGAAGGATAGAGACATCATACAAAATCTGGATGACCTTGTAAACTGAAGTAATAGAAACAGGATGAAATTTAATAGTACAAAGTATAAGATCAGACACTTAAGGACTAATTACAAGAACTTTTGCTACAAACTGGGGATGCATCAGGTGGAGCAATATAGGAAGAAAAGGACCTGGATGTACTGGTTTATCACAGGATGTTTATGAACTATCAATGTGATGTGGCCATAAATAAATAAATAAATAAATAAATAAACAAACAAACAAACAAACAAACAAACTAATACAATCCTAAGAGTATCAGGTGAGGTATCTCCAGTAAAAATAAGGAGATGTTAGCATCAAAATACATCGCACTGATGAAACCTCCTCTGGAATACTGTGTACAGTTCTTATTTCCCAGGTTAAAGAAAGATGAATTCAAAGTGGAGCTGTTGGAGATAAGAGCTACTACAATGAGCTGAGGAGTGGAAGACTCAAAGAACTTGGCTTGTTTAGCCTAATCAAAAGAAGGCTATGGGGGAGATACAATTGCTCTCTCTAAATACATCAGAGGGATAAATACCAGGGAGGGTGAGGAGTTACTTAAGTTCGGCACAAATGCGGACACAAGAGTGAACAGACATAAAATGACCATCAGTAATTTTCAACTTGAAATTAGATGAAAGTTTCTAACCATCACAAGGTCTAGAAAAGCATTCCAAAGGAAGCAATAGCGGCAAGAAATCTAGTTGGCTTCAAGACTGAACTTGATAAGTTTATGTAACAGATGGTATAATGGGACAGCCTAATTTGACAATTAACTGACCTTTGACTACTAGCTGTAAATATGCCCCATGAATCTGTGATGGGATATGGGATGGGTTCTGAGTTTCTGCAGAAAATTCTTTTCAGGCATCTGGCTGGTGAGCCTTGCCCACATGCTCAGGGTTTAACCGGTTGCCATAATTGGGGTTAGGAAGGAATTTTCCACTAGGGAAGACTGTCAGAGACCTTGGAGGTGGGGGTGCTTCACTTTTCTTGGCAGCATAGGCACAGGTCACGTGCTGGTGAATTCTCTGTACTTTGAAGTCTTAGTTTAAACCATTATTTGAGGACTTTAATAACTCAGTCATCAGCTAGGGGGTCTATTACAGGAGTGGGTGGGTGAGGTTCTGTGACCTGCGTGGGACAGGAAGTCAGACTGGATGATCGTAATGGTCTCTTCTGATCTTAAAATCTCTGAGTCAGTGCATCTAAAAGTAATGATTATGATGTTGATCAGTGAGGTGTCAATATGACATGAGATGACAGAATTTCTGGGTTTTTTTCGGTTTGCATTTTTAAACCAGGAAATTTCACAAAAATATATTAAAAGAATATTATTAAGGTTGCAAAGTCAAGTTCTCAAAAGTTAGGAAAATTAAGAATGAATGTTTATGTGCACGTGCAAGTGGGTTTTAATTCTCTCCCCTTGTGCATTCATTAATTACATGATCACATACTACTTTTTCCACAGGCCCCTTGCCTCATTCAGTGAACAAGATGGACCTGCTCTGGGAATTAATTGGTTTATGTCGTAGACAACTTGCCTCTCAGACGCCTGATCCTTTTCGGGGGGGGGGGGGGGCGGAATCTGGAAGTCCACTGAATGAAGCAAGAGATTTGTGAGAGAGAAAGGACAGTCTCATGGTTAAATCACCTGAATGCTGCCCTCAGAATAATGATAGTCTTTCCCTGCCTGTGCCATGAGTAAAACAAAACATTTTACAGGTGGTCATTAATGCCCAATTTGAGACAGTGGAACATGATTTGCAGCAGTGTTGAGCATTCACAACAATAATGAAAGCCCATAGGAGCTGTGACTGAACACATTAAAAGCAAATAATGTTAAGTACACTGAGAACTAACTCTAGGGGTCTCATATTTGGCACCCAAAATTAGTGGAAACTTCAGATGTTAATCTCTCTCTGTCTCAACTCTCTAGATGTAAAAAGGGATTAATAAAACATCCCCCAAGAGTTCTGTAAAGATATATTAATTAATATTTGTGAGGCACTCTGTTAATATAGTGATAAACCTCAGAGAAAAGCCTATGAGGAAGTTAATAATTCCATCTTCAGGGCAGAATGTGAATAATATAAGCTAATCAGGGTTGGGACTCACACCAAACAATGAAAGAACAAAATATGGAAGAGCTGCTCATTAAGTAGGCACCAGCTGTCTGTCCACTGAAGGAGGCAGGGGTCCTGTAGAAAAAAACAGTATGAACTCATCTAATTAAAGACAGTATCATAATCACCAGAGAGACTGAATAAAGGTTACACAGACAACCTTAACTCAAGCACTTCCTAACTTTTGCATACTTGACTTTTCAACCATAATAATTTTCATCTAGCACAGCTTTATGCATGTAATAAGTATTGCATTTTGACTTACTCTTTTTTGCTTATGCATTGGTGTATGTTAAAAAATGAATTTGTTGAATTTTGCAGCTTATTCCTTAACTGGAATCTTTTGCCTGAAGTATTCACAACTCTGTCATTTAAATGACCATGATGTCAGCCATGAGCACGAAGTGTTGTGACATAAGGGTGCCCTACCCCAACCCACACCAACGTGCACAAAATCCATAAATGATAGTCATGCACAAGGAATGCACTTTCAAACCCTTGGAGGAAAAAAATTTCTCTTGAAGGCTCTCAGGCACAGCACAGAACCTCTGCAGCCTCTCCAGTTAACACAGAGAAAACTTGCAAGACTTGACCTGCATTTCAAATGCTCATTAAGCTCTTTGAGGTAGAACTGTCTTTTGGTCTGAGTTTGTACAGCACCTAGCACAATGGAGTCTTGGGCCATGACCAAGGCACCTAGGTGCTGCTACTACTACTACCGTTAATAATAATACTAATACACTTTGAGGGCTTTTCTTTTCCTTGCTGTTGCATACACAAGACTCCTATAAACATTCATAAGAATCTTCCACTCTGACTACAACCAACCAACGAATCCTGTGGCACTTAAAGACTAACAAATATATTTATTGCATGAGCACTCATGGGAGAAAAATCCCACTTCACCAGATCCTTTGAAGACACTTCTTCAAAGCACCTGATGAAGTGGGATTTTCTCCCATGAAAGGGAGGTGGCGGAATCTCCGTCTTTGGAGATGTTTAAGGCCCGGCTGGATAAAACTCTAGCTGGAATAATTTAGTGGGAGTGCTCCTGCTTTTTTGGCAGGGGGTTGGACTAGATGACCTCATGAGGTCCCTTCCAACACTATGATTCTAAATATATTTGTTAGTCTTTAAGTGCCACAGGACTCCTTGGCTGGTTGTTTTACCAAACTAGACTAAAACGGCTCCCCCTCTGGATCCATTCTGACTGCTACAGATCAGACCTCTTTTAAGTGGACTCTAACAAATACTGAGCAGTCCATGTAATTTTCAATTCAACCTCCAGTTAAATAATCAAATAGCAGTTTTTAGATGAAAATTCAGGCAAAAAAAAAAAAAATCAGATATGGGAAAGTTTGAGGGCTTTACAAGTTACCTGAGAGACTGCACTGAAATGTGAGCTAATGGCTTTCTCTTGGTTCAATGGCAAAATGAGAAGATCACCACAAAGTATTTCAGGCAACATCACAGCACTTCACATTAGGAAGCTTTTAAACATTTGTGGCAAGGAATGGGTTGGTTTAAATCCTAATCTGTAGTTATAACTTGGATTACCACTCAAAGGACTATTAAAAGAGGAAGAATAGTAATAAGCAGGTTATCCAGACCTTGTGTGTGGCCAAGCAGAGGCCATACATCCATTTAGTTTCCCATCACACAACAAGTTGGTCAAAAAGAGCAAGGAATGCCTGGAGCCTTGGCTCCATGCCAAATGCTGAGCACTGCAGAAGCAAATTACTACCCCTTCTCCAACCAAGATGGGGAGCAGGGAAGGAACGGTGGCTCCTGGAGTCACAGTAACACACCATCACTTGCCAAATATATATATCAGTACATCCTTGCTCTTAGATTTTCTCTTCTAGCAGCCTTTTGAAGTCACAACGGGCTTCAACATCTGGTCTATCATTTCTGTATTCACTAGGTCATAGTTTTATGGAAGCCTTTAGCACAGAAACAGAAAGAAGATGGAAATTTCATTTGAACAGCTTTCTTTAACCTTAGGAAGCATGTGACTAAATTTTGAGACGCAGACCTTTCAAGATGTGCTATATGGGAACTGGCTCACTTATTCTGTGTTAATTTTAGAGGAGCCTGTAAAAGATCTTTTGCTAGTGAAGGATTTTGCAATGTGTTTTAATAAGACATTCAAAATCTTTCAGATTTTTTTGGTAATCCCACAAACTGAAAATGCACCATACTGAGAGGGTTAAGCCTGGCCAGAAACCAGATACAGGAGGCCCCAGGGGCACACTAGATTTGTTTAAACATAATCCAGCTCAAAGTTTAACCACAATGGTGGAAGTCAATATAGACAATAATCGACATATTACATATTTGAAACATTGTCACCAACTATCCAATATGGTTTTATGAGCGCTGAAACTCATGTGTACCTCTTTAAAGGGTACACCCCTGCTCATGGGCTAAGTGGCTAACCCTTAGCACTGGAGAGAAGTGCCAGGAGTTTTCAAGTGTCCTGCCAAAGTAACCCAGCTTTATGTGACATCTGTTCTGCAGAAAAAACAAACAAGGAGTCCAGTGGCATGTAAAAACTAACAAATTATTTTTCTTCTGTTTGCTGTACAGGATGCTGATCAGGTGGTTTCAAAGTTTATTTTGCTGACCTAGACTAACACAGCTATACCTTTGGAACTGTTCTGCAGGAAATCTCACAGCATACCCTTATTATAAAATCTGCATATACCTGTCTTTTTAATATGGCCTTTTACATGCAACAATAACAAAAATAAGGGGTCTGAAATCTAACTTCTTTTGAGCAGGGGAGGAACACAACAAAAGCCTCTAAATACCACAAGAGCCCTAAGTGTCAGTTTAACTTGGCAAGGAAAACTGGATGGATACAGTGAATCATTTGTGGCACATCCAGAGTCAACTTCTTCAGAAGCAATGAACTGAAAAAAATGTTTTACAGAGGCAAACATAGCACAGACCATGCAACATACAGTAAGACAAGTATTATTTAAGAACATTGTTACTTTATTTTAAGGTTAATATGCTGCAACAATGTCCATCCACCTTATGCAGACTTTCCACATGTAAACAACACCTCTCCTATCTCAAGATGCACAGCTGAGTCCAGATAAGGAAGGGGGGCCTGATTCTGTGCCAAGAAATTATTGAAAAATCCCAAATTCTGAAATTCATGAGAACCAGTTAGAGAAAATTTACAAACTAGAAGAAAGAATTAATTCCCATAAATACTAAGGGTAGGGAAACCAATGGAGGCTGTATAACTTGGGATTACATTCTATCAAACAGATTACAGCCTTTCCATCCTTTTTCTGGGCTACTCAACCTTTCATCTTTTTGTTTGGGACATCCTGTTGGTTAAGTAAAGCAAAGTTCCAGGGTTTCTCTGAATTTGGAGGAGAGGATGTTATTTATTATTTGCTCTTTTGTACTTTCAGGTCTATATTTCACTCATACTATAACAGTACTGTCATCAGTTTGTAACCAAAACCTAGTTCTGTTGATTTGTAAGCATACTCTAGTGTCTCTTTGCAGAATCCCTTCTTCTGTAAAAAGCATGCTATGTTTGGAGTGTATTCTGTTTTATAGATGGATGAAAAAGGGGAAACAGAATCTTCCTAAGAGTTCCACTCTGCATCATTTGCATAGCTCCTGAAGGTAGCTGCAAAAGAATGTTGAAGAGCTGTCTGAAGGTCAAGAGTGGAGACAAATTGTAATTGTGTCTATATTTTGAAGATAATGGTGGATGCAAAATGTCACTCTTATAGCAGCATCAAAACCCCATCAGTGATTTGCTCTTCCATTTCTAAAGGCAAAGCTTCATTAAACAGCACTTTTGATCTTGCTGAATCCAAAGAAAACAGTGTTCTGCATGCTCTGAGAGGAGCAGAAATCCTTTCAGTATACTACTTAATAACTCTTCACATTTTATTTTAAAACTATCCATTTTCATTAGGTCAGTCCATTCAATCAACTTGTTTTCCACCACTCTCTCAAAGTTCAATATAACTTCATATATTGAATATCAACCACCAGTTTGCTTTCCTGGTCAGTAGGTTTCACATCTACTTTTGAGTGAATGAGAAATCATCATGTCATCAGTCATCAAATCAACATGGAGGAAACTAAAGATTAAAAAGCAAGATGAAATGGGCAGTTTGATATACAATCATGTTATCAGGTGCTCTGTTCACCTTGCAGAAGTCCCTCATTTCTAGCAAATCCAGTCCCATTAACAATCCATGACTCCACTCACACCCTTTTCTTCAGCATCTAAAGGTAACTGAAACCAACAGCTAACCATTGCACTCTTCGCTCACCAGTGATTACACCGCTGTAGGTCTCTGTTCTGTATCATTTTTAATGTTTCCTAAAGTCCTAACAGCTAAAGCAAAACCTTATGCGAGTCTGCCTATTCACGTACAGTAAAAGATCCAATCCGTTCTGCTACCTATTTATGTTAAGATTTCTCAAGCAACTTTCATTGCAGAATGTTGCACACACAGAATGATGGAATGCTACTGACAGCCCCTACCTTGCTCTCTATATTAATATAATCCCTGTAGTCTATTCCAGTGAGACAAGAGGCATTTGTCCACTCGTTAGTGCTACTCAGTGCTTAACTATCTTTAAATATCAACCCTACTAGAATTCATGCAGCTTTACACAGGGAGACATGTCTGATATTGATTTACCCTGATTCCTCACAGATCCACCATGGTATCCTGCATCACATGTGATGTGTTATGGTATTACTGGGGCTGTGAGGTGGTAAAAATTCATTCAGCTAAACTCTTTTCTTCTTGGGTTTGGAGGTAAATCCTGGAACAGTATGGTGTGCTGGTGCAAGACAGCCAATGTGGGTGACTGAAGAACAGGATGGGGAGCCAGCCTTTCTGAGTTTTCTGCACACAGCTCTGTCATTAACTCTTGTGTGGCCTTGGTAAAATATTTATCCTTGCTTTGCGTCTGTTTCTCCAAATTGTAAAATAAGCACGGTAACCTCATCTATAGACCCTGTGCAGGTATTATGAGGATTAATTAAATAATATTTGTGTAGCATTTAAGATATAAAATATATTATGTAGGCTAAGTATCATGAACAGATTCATGTCAGGATGCCAGGCTTCATGGCTTCCCAGATGAATCTGTCTCAAGTGTCAGCTCTTTTCAGTGGATATTATGGGCAAAAGGCTGTAATTTCCAAAGATTTATTTTGCACAAATATCTACAGGGATGTTGTGTGACTGCTGCTTATTATATTATTGCATGTGTTCATGGATTATAAAGCCAGATGAAACATTATCATCATCTAGCCTGGCCTCCTGTACAGCACAGGCCACAGACTTCCCTGAATTTTGAGTCAGATTTGATTTACCCCAGTTTCACAGCTGAGAAGCTCTTAACTTAAACTGCTAAGTGAAAACAGAATGAAGGCTTAAGAATGCAAAAAGAAACAGCATGGCCCTGTGTTTGCATATTTTATGCAAGGAAAATAATAACTCTAAATCTCTCACGTAAGTTACATGAAAACAAAAACTTTTTAATGTGGTTCACAACAGGCAGCAAAATGCAGCCTGTGGTAGTGCAGTCATATTAATTTAAAATAAAACTACCCAAAATATCCCTGGCTATCTACAAATAAATAAGGAAATAAATCCTCAATAATAAATTAAAATAATATCAAGAAAATTAAGATTCCAGTTGAAAGGAGAATTATACCCCTAAATAACTGAGATAAACCCACTTAAAATACATTGTGCCCATGTATTACATTCTGTTTTTCATCTGCTTTTCCAAGGTCTAGCATTACCACTAGTCCCAGAGCTAAAGAAGAAACTTCTTACAGAGCAAACGTCAAACTGTACCATGCATTTATTAATGCAAAATATATCACGTATTTTACCCATATTTTCTATGATTTTGGCTAAATATCGGAGCTTCTACATGTGTGTCAAACATCAGTTTGTTCCTCACAACTCAACCCATGTTTCTGACCAGTCTAGCAGTGAAATCACCATTTTCTATTTTTGATTTAATAATTATTTCCTTGGAAACAGACTAAGATTTATCCTACCCTAGAGGATCAAGCAGAAGGAGTTTGGTCCAAGAAAGCAATAATATTATCTCTGATAATATGGTAGCGTATAGGAAAATACCACCCCCTTTGTACAGTATATCCTTTTCTTGCATAAATGTTTTTATGTTCAGTCCAGTCTGAAAGTTACCGTTAATGTTAGTTTTATATAGTATTGTGTTCAACTAAAAAGGTGTAAACTACAAATTTTACTTAATTTACAAGAAATTTAATTGCTGCATAAACAAAATCTATTAGCTTATCCAAAAGTCAAAATCGGACCACGCTCACAGTCCATGAGCAGCAGAGGTCAATTTTGAACCCTGGGAAAACTCCACTGAAATCAGGGGTGGGAGAATGAGTCAGACCCCCAGTTAGGATGACCGGATGTTCTGATTTTATAACAGGGGTAGCCAAACTTACGAAACTCAAGAGCCACACAAGTTGATTATTAAACCTTTGAGAGCCACAGTAAGGCATATAGCCATATTTTACCTACTCTGAAATTACTAAGTTTAAAATTCATTGCACACTTTAATTTTATCATAACAAGAAGGCAAATATTGATCCTACTAATGTCAGATTCTACTAATTACTTAAGGTTACCATGAAGACCAAGCCAACCTACAGTAAAAACTTACCTTTTCTCCACCATCCCGACCATGCCACTGCTTCTTCCCGCCATCCTGACCCCCTCCCTAGCCCCAGGCCCTGATGCTGGGCCAACTCAGGACAGGAAATTTAAAACTCCTAGGCTGGGGCTGCTTTCCTCTGGCTTTCTTCTGCAAGCTGCATTTTTTTCATTCAAGAGCCACATGGGGCTCCCAAGCCGCAGTTTGGCCATGCCTGTTTTATTGGGAAAGTCCCAATATTTGCCACTTTGCTTTATACAGGCACCTACTACCCCCATCCAGATTTCTCACACCTGCTATTTGGCCACCCTACCCCCAGCTGAGCTAAAACAGTGCTTACTCTGGATGCAAATGCTGTCACAGCAAGAAGTTACTTTCAGAAGACTTCCCAGAGCTAAGAAAACAACAAGCAGTCTGAAGCACACACCTCTATCCAATTAACAAGCTGTGCATCTGAAGTTCAAAAGCAACATCCATCCCAAGCCCATATGCAAACATGTGTGGGCAAGAAGGATGTGTGCACAACTTCCAGCTCTTGTGGCCTCTGGTGTGTGTATTCACAGCACCACTGCTCTGAAGCGGACACGCACAGCTTCTGATCCAACTCCAGCTGCACAGTTTTGTGGATGAAGACTGCAAAAGGGAGGTCCGCTCTATGAGACCCTGCTAAGACCTGCATAACCAATTTCAAAGAATCCTTTCTGCAACAACAACACCTGCTAAGTGGCACGGTTCAAGAGCTGCACCTTAAGCCTGGGCGACCAAGCCAGCCGCTCAGTTCTGAAGGGAAAACCCGTGAAGCACCGCCTCGCCCGGCACACACACGCTGCCGTCGCTGCGCTGGGCCTGCTCCAGCCGCCGTGTGAAAGAGGCGAGCGGGGCCCCGCGTTCCCACGAGCCGCCTCCCGCCCCGCCGCTGGGAGCGTGGGAACCGGCCCGCCCGCCGGGCTCGGGGCCAGCCTGCGGCGGGGCGACACTTACTTGATGTCCTCCCAGACCTCGGGGCCGTAATTGCGGATGACCAGCAGCTCCAGGGCGTGATTGACGAAGCCGTACTGCGGAGAGGCGCGAAGGGAGAAGCGGGTCAGGGGGCGACCAGCAAAAGCGGGGAGGAGATGGGGCGTGGGAACCAGCCCCCCCCACCCCTCTGCCGCATCCTGCCCGCCCCGCCGCGCAATGGCCCTGGGGGGGGGGGCCGCGCGCCCCTCTGCCCGAAACGCCTCAGCCGCCGGCAGCACGCGCAGCCCATCCCCGCGCGCCCCGCTCACCATCGCGCCTCCGCTGCCGCGCGCGCCGCCGCAGCCCAGCCGCTCGCTCCAGCGCAGCCCGAGCGCCAGGCACCGCCGCCCCCGCTCCGCCCTGACTGCCAGCGCCCGCCAGCCAATCCCGCCCCTCGACTCGGCGCTGCCGTCCAATCAGAGGCAGAGGAGGGAATTCGGATGCTCCAAAGATGCTGCGCACCCCCCCCGGGGGGCGAGACGCTGGGAAGCAAAGCTGGCGGGGGGGTGACCCCCTTTGCGAGGGGTGGCAGAAGGAGCCCTGCTGCGCTGGGTTAGTTAAAGGGCAGGGTGATGCGCAGCCAGGGCTCATTTTTTTTGAGGAGCTCGGGCTACCTGGTTGCTAAATATTAGGCCAGGCCCTTCTGTTCATTTCCTTCCCCAGCTCCTGCATGGTAAATTTTTAACAAGTGTCGTTGCTCTTGCTTCAGTCCTCACCACAGCTTATATCTTTAATGCCATCATAGGTACAGAGGTGGCCTTAGGCCACTGGGGACCCGAAGTAGAGGCCCTGTATGGGACCCCCATACCAACCTAACTGCTGCGCCAGTCCCAGCTCCCACAGGAGGGTGGGGGTAGGGTTACCAGCTGTCTGGCAAAAGGAGGACATCATCCTTTTTACCTTCACCTTCTCCCTCTGGCAGGCATTTTAAAATACATGATTTTCTCTGGCTTTTTACTTACAGGGGTTAAAGTATGCTGGAATGCCCCAGAATATCTTATTGTTAGGGGAAAGCATTCCAGGGCCCCCTAAAAACAGGAGAATACTAATACTCCATTTTCTCCCTGTGTCCTCCAACATCCTCCTTTTTGCACTTCCCTGTCCTTCTTTTCAGGCTTTGGTATCTGGTAACCCTAAGCGTGGGGGACCGCAGACAGCCAGGGCCAGAAGCTGCACTGCCTGCGCAGCATCGGGGGGGGGTGGTGCCAAAGCAGTGCTCCCCACCTCCCCTGGGGGGGAAGGAGAGTGGCCAGCACAGAGCTGCAGGTTGCAGGGAGGGGGACAGGCCCAATCCACTTCTTCAGGCCTGGGGTGGCCAGGGGCAAAGCAGCCCAAACTCTTTAGAGTTGGCTGCTCCAAGGAGGCCTCACTTCCAGCAAGCCACAGCTCTGTGCCAGCCACTCCCCTCCCTCCGCCTGGGGAGGCATAGCTGGCTGCAGATAGGCAGGGAGTGCTGCTCCACCCCCATTGCAGAGACACCAGGCAGACAGCACAGCTTCTGGCCCTGGCAGTCCGAGGCCCCCCCACTCTTCCACCACCCCACAAGCACTAGGGTAAGTGAAGCAGGTGACCGCTACAGGTCCCCTGGCAACCACCTGCTTTGCTTACCCCAAAAGCTGCCTCTGCATAGGTGTGCATGAGAGAGAGTGAAAACTATGAGAAACAAAATGCATAATGGCATGACAGGACTTAAGGGATAGCTGCATTACTGAGAAGGGCTACAGTTTTTCCATGGAGATCACAGAGGACACACATCAAATAAGCTCAGTGAAATCTTGGAAATGGCTGTAAACACACATTTGATTAGGCCCCCAAAGCAAGTGGTGTTGCAACCTGGCACATGGATTGCAGTTGCACCAGGCTGCAATGCCCTGAACAGACAGTGGAGCCCAGGACTGTTCTTCCCCCACACTTCTGCTGTGAAATTTACTAAAAATTCCCATGGCAAAATCATAACCTTATACAGGAGTGATAATGTCATGTGTGGGTTATACAAGCCACCCCCAACAAATACCAATAAATCTTTCATCCAACCCACACAGTATGTGTTCTGTATATGCCATGTTGTGGGGAAAAGTAGTATGTTGTTAACTTCAGCACCAAAAAGATCCCTCAACCTAAATATTTCCTAATGTTCTTCTCTGCAGGAAACCATTTATCATATAGTTTTCTTTCTTCCAAAGAGGTAGCCGTGTTAATCTAGTTCAGCAAAACATGCAAGGACTGCTGTAGCACTTTAATTTGTTAGTCTTTAAGTCCCACAGGACTCCTTGGCTACATCTACACAGGGGTGAGGGGGCTCAGTTAAGTTGACTTGAGCTAAGTTGCTTTAAGGGTATGTCTACACCAGAGACATACCCTGGCCAGGGCCATGCCCCCTGCCCCAACCCGGGGCCTGATGCAGCTCCTGCTTGCACCTGCAGGAGGCTTAGGGCCAGATTGGGCTCCAAGCTGCTTGCCGACAGTGTCAGGAGCCAGCTCTGAGCCCCCTGCCACCTGTGACAGGTGACCTGGGGCCAGATCACACCCCAGGGCAGGGCAGGGGGCAAGGCCCAAGCCTAGGCCCCAGCTCCTAGGTTGACTTAACTCTTAAGTCAACTTTAGGAGCAGGTGTTATTGAGTTAAGCAAGAAAATACGGCTTCACTGATTTTCCTATTCCAAGTCAAATGAAATACAAAAGACAAATAGCAATAATAATGAAAAGGATGTAGCATTTTAAATATTTGCTTTTAATCACATGATTTAATAAGTTGATCATATCCCTTTACTTGTTGAACTGAAAGGAAAACTTACAGAATTGCAGCCTACTGAATAAGTGTCATTCACAAAGAGACATGAAGGTGAAGCATGACTCACGAGATGAAGTTTTGGGTACATGGGGAAGGACAATATTCAGTGTAGAGTTGATGGTGGTGATTGATTGTAGAACCTAGAAGTTCACTCATGGACTAGAAACATTTGTGGTAAGCATTGTACAAATACAGAACAAAAAATTAAGAAAATGCAGCACTTGGAACAATCTGAGAATTTCAAATGAGATTAGAAGATTCACAAATTTAGAAGGCACACCACACACCTCATATCTTTAACTTGCATTGTTATGTAGAAAATTAAACAGAATGAAATAAATGAGTGCAGAAAAGTTAATAAAAACTAGAAGAGACACTATTGTAGTGGTTCCCAACCAACCTTTCTGAATGAAGGCCCTCAATGCTGAGAAAGAAATGTGCCCCTCCCAACTTAATCCCCCCATAAACACATAACTCCTACAAATTCATACAATGATAATAGTACTAAATTACCCTAACCTTATAAGAAATTAAGCCTTTCCTTGTATGCTAGCACCACGTGACCCTGCCTTTTCCTGTCTCTCATGGACTGAGGGTAATAGAGATGGTAGGCTGGCTGAAGCTATTCCTGTCCTGCTAGTTACCCAGACAGGGGGTTGCTCCTCCCTTTTATGGCTTGAGGCTGCTGTGCCTGACTGGCGCAGGCCTCAGGAGACCAAACTAACTAAATACTACTGAAGCCTCACAGGCCCCATGTAAACTTTGGTGCCCTCTAGGGGGCTCTTGCATAACAGGTTGGAAACCCCAGCACTAATGCAATGTGAGAGTCTGTCTGACAAAGTCAATTTCCAAAGGGTCAGCTGTGTTAGTCTAGTCCAGCAAAAACAAAAACAAAAAAACCCACCAAGGAGTCATGTGGCACTTAAAGACTAACAGATTTATTTTTCACAGATTTATGTGAAAAAAATAAATCTGTCAGTCTTTAAGTGCCACACAACTCCTTGTTTATTTTATCTGACAAAGATTATTAAGGACCTGTAAAGTTTTGGGACAGACCAGCCAGACCAAATTCCAGAATGAGATGACTTATAAATGTAATTTATACAAATATAAAACATATGCTTTTTTTAAATTCAGCTCTCTCAAGGAAGCTAAAATAATGGAAAGGGGACATTGAAAAATCAGGATGCTCCTAATCAAGGAATGTTTCTCCAGAAAAAGGAATAACTGCTTTTTTTACTACTACTAAACCACAGGCTCTGGAGGCTTTTAGTCAAATTAAAGCTAAATAGACTCTCCTCTTGGCAGAAGGATACCCCTTGGGAGAGGATCCAAACAGCAGGTCATGGGAGCAAGATTATTAAAAACAATCACAGAGGCCCAGCCTAAAAAGCTAAGGGAATTAAATCCTTTTTGATTGACATAGAAGAAAACAAATCAAGGATAGAATTTACAGATCTATTCCTTTCTCATTTCAACTTGACTAATAAAAGTATGCCAGGGACAGATCAGATAGTGTGATTCTTTGTAGTTTTGGTAACTTCAAGTGCACTACACATCAGAAAAAAGACCTGGCCCCCTCTTCTTGAAATAGAATCTGGGGAGTTGTTTATTTTTTTAAAATGAATTATAAACACATGTAAGGCCTAACAGGCTTATCATGTATGTTATACTACACAAGCAACATACCATATACATGCTGACCCACTGCTCGAACAAAGAGCCTTCGGACTGAGGGGGCAATTCTGACCCACTGAAGTTAAAGGAAGTTTTGCCATTAACTCCAATGGAGCCCACACACCTGTCTTTATATAAGTAATATGGTCAAATTTCAGAAGTCAGTAAAATTAAGTGACAAAACACACTGACATTTATACCAAAGGATGTGTGTTTTGTGTTGAAATCAAATGTAGAGTATAAGGAATTGTTTATTAATCAAAAGATTAAAGGAAGCATAACATGCCATAGTGCTCAAAATTCATCCTGGAAATACAAGATATTTAAATTCTCATGACTAGTTTACATTCTATTTGCTTTACCTAATGCATCAAGAGTAATGCAAGAGGTTAAAAAAATATTAACATTCAATAAATGTTCATTTCTGAGAGGAATTCATAAATTGTAAAGCATCACTTTTTAATTGATATTGTTCTTTGGACATTAGAAGAACCAATATGATACTACATAACTGTTTCATTGTGACTGGTGAAAGAAGTGCTCTTGTGATAAATTATGCTTATTTTGTAAATAACATCTTTACTGTCACCAGAACACTGTGTATGATCATAAAACTGGAAATATTGTTAGTCTTCTTTTAAAATTAAGTATTTTATGTCCAGCATTTTTATTTGCAAAGAAAACTGTTACTCAAGTGGCAGCAATTCCATTTATAATGGAAGCCCTGTGGCACCTTAAAGACTAACAAATTTCTTCAGGCATAAGCTTTCATCAGCTGCAATCCACTTTGTCAGGTGAATGAACATCACACTCATGCATCTGATGAAGTGGGTTGCACTATGCCTAAAGAAAATTTGTTAGTCTAAGGTGCCTCATGACTTATTGTTTGCTATATACAGACTAATACAGCTACCCTTCTGGAACTTAGCCATTTATGTAAATGAAGTTGTCCTACTCTAAGTACTGAATTTAGCCCATTGGGTCACTTTTTCAAGAGCAACCTTTAAAACCAAAATCTTAACTTTCTGCATCAAAAACATGTTAAAAGATTGGTGTGTAACTCCAAACTGTTGCATTCACCCTCCCCAATGGAAAAGCAAATAGCATTCCTACAAACAAGTTGGGGTGTTGGTACTTAAAATGTTTCATGTAGGAGATGTGGCAGAGTGAGGCCTAGTCTGCCTCTGCAGGTCCTGCACTTCTACTCCACAGGCTGATATAATCTGACTCATTACTCACAATTTCACTAAGGTAGGGATCCTCCTTTTGGAAAAAATCCAAGTTCTAGTCTAGCTAGCCTTCTCATTGGAGTTTCCTCCACATTTAGCCACCTCCAGGTATGACCAAATGGCAAAAGGGGTTTGGATGCCTATTCCCACCCTCTGCTCAAGGCCCCAACCTGAAGACTCTATGAGTAACAAAGACTGAGTCCAGGAGACCTACTGCCTTTCCTGAGTTACCAACCCTTAGTCCCAGTGCTTCTGGTCTTACCTCTGGAGCCCAAAGGATTTTCACAACCTCCCTGCCTAGAGTCATTCAGTCTCTGCACTCTCTGCCTGTTTGGATGGGGTTTTTCCCACCTCCACTCCCTTACTCAGCTCTCCAAGTAGCAGAGTCCTTCTCTAGGGTGCTAGGCCCAACAACCTACCTGCATGGCCTCCTACCCACCCCACATATCCTCCTGGTGTTGTAGCAATCATAGGCACACACCACTCAGTCTCTTCAAGTCACTTCTAGCACTCCTGCTCGCTCTATCTATTTATTTATTTATTTATTCTTAACTCCCTTCAGGTGCCTATGTGAGAAGGCAACTTTTAAGCAGTGCAGCAAATTCCTTAATTGGCTTCAGGTGACTTAATTAACCTGATATAACCCCACCTAAATTAACACAGAGAACAAGGATTTACTAATCCTGGGGCTAAGATACATATTTTACTATTTTTGTATAGTCATCAAGTCTGACCCTGAGTGAGTATACAAAGGGTCCAGTATTGCAGGAATAAACATTAGTATCTTTATTCATGACAGGGTTCCCTTTATCATGTATGTGAGTGTTCACAGGACTAGACCTAGAGGAAGCTGTTGAATACATAGGCAAAATACATATAAAGCGCTTGCACTGCATTTTCTTGTAGCTTTGGCAGGGCAGAAAGAATCTGATAGCCAAGGGCAGCCCTATGCATTAAAACTGCTACCTCCTCCCCTGCCAAGGCTGAATTTTTTGAGGCTATTCCACAGGGCCAAAGGGCGTTTCCTATCCCAGGTTCCATGTGAAGAGGGAGTGTTTGTGAAATAACTGAAATTTTAAGTTTCAAAACAAGTACTGAGCAAATATGGAATTTCTTTGCTTTTTTGAGTGATGACACTAACTGGACAATGCATAGCCTTACAACATTCAGAAAATGGCCAAACAATTCCAGTATGTTTCTGAAGACAACAACACAATGAAGACAGTAGCAAAGTGATGAGGTCATTTCCACTTAGAATAGGCACCTGCTGGGCCAACTAGAAGAGCTTTACCGTAAGCATCAAAAACTTCTGAGGCACACAAGAGTCACAGCTTTAAAGGGCTGTTTACTTTTATTTAGATTCCTTCACAGTTTATTATTTGTTTGACTCAAGGTCTAGTCTCATATTCCAACATAAGTGCATATTTAACATTCAGATCCTACCATTTGCACTCAGAAGAATATACAACTTAAACTGTTGTGTCTGCGAAATGCAGGAGTTTCAGAACAATTGATTATCTCCCACATATTCAGCTTCACCATCCCTGCACTGGTGAGTGACTTACAAGTATCTGATATTCTCCCCTCTGCTCTGGTTCCTAACGATCTGTTAGATTTTTTTGTTTTGTTTTTCAACTGTCGCTGCACAAGGGGTGGATGTTTTCAGAGAACTGTCTGTGATGACTCCAAAATGTCTTTCTTGAGTTGTAACAGCTAAGTGAGACTCCATCATTTTGTATGTATAGTTGGGAATTTTCCCCAAATATCCATTGCTTTGCACATAACGGTAGTGAATTTCATCTGCCGTTTTGTGGCCCAGTCACCCAGTTTAATGAGATCCCTTTGTATCTCTTTCCAGTTAGCTCTGGAGTTGACTATCTTAAGTAATTTTGTATCACCTACAAATTAAGCCACTTCAATGTTTAGCCCTTTGTCAAGATAATTTACGGATATGTTGAACAGCACAGGAACCAAAACAGAACCTTTTTACCTCACTCCATTGTGAAGCTGACCATTTATTCTTACCAATGAACTATCACTGTGTATCCTTCATTTGTTGGAAAGACCTCAGACTGAGAGGGGCAGTGCTGTCCAGGGTGCCAGTGACAGTACAAGTTTCATCCCCACTAGGTGTTTAGAACTGAGAAAATTTCTTTGCTGATCTATCAGCATATCATGTAGCCTCAGGCAGAGGCAGCTCAGTAATATGAGGCAGGGATGAGCAGACAAGTATATGGCTAAGAATAAGGACTCTAACTTTAGTATGATACCAGCTACCTTCATGGCCTTACCAAGTCAATTAAACTTCCTGCCTTCATTATTCCTAGCTATAAAAATAAGACTTAATTTCATCAAAGGAGCTGTGAAAAGAAGTTATTTTCTGTAAAGTGCTAAATGCATGGAAATCTAGCAGAGTGCACCTAATTCTCAGGAGGTTGGCGCCTAGAGTTAGCCAGGCATATGGACAGTTATGCTTTGTTAATATTAAGGCCACCTCTATCTATGCCAGTTTCCAAAGGAGCAGCCATGTTAGTCTAGTCCAGCAAATAAAAACAAGGAGTTGTGTGGCACTTAAAGACTAACAGATTTATTTTTCGCATGAGCTTTCGTGGGGGAAAATCCCACTTTGCCAGATAATTCAAAGATGGGGGAACTCTGATGAAGTGGGATTTTCTCCCACAAAAGCTCATGTGAAAAATAAATCTGTTAGTCTTTAAGTGGCACATGAGTCCATGGCTTTTTTCCCCCCCCACCTCTATATAACTTCATGCAGCTTGACTATGTGGCTGAGAGACTGCATCTTGACCAAATAAAGCGGAGCTCTAGGATAGTGTCCTTATATACAGCATGGCAAATTGCCAGAGAAGTTACTGCTACTCACAGAACTAGTAATTCCCCTTTCATAGCTTTTATGCTACAATGAGCAGGCAGAACAACATGGGAAGTAATCATTTGATAGGAAGGAGGGGGTCAGTACAAGCCAAGATTCAAGGGTAATGTGCCCTTTCATTTCTGTGGATCTCTACTGTTTGTGGGAATGTTGCCTTTTTCAGCTGTGCCTCAGAACGTAATGGAAAGGGATGCAAAACATGACTGTTGATCTGTAGAGGTATGAATGCTCCTTTTGTTTTGCACAGGAAGAAGCAGATCTGGCTCAGGGGTTGAATTATCTCTGCACTTAATTATTTTGTCCATTTCTGCAACTTTTGTTTGCTTTGTTTTTACATAGCAGTTTGGAGGGGGAGGGGAAGCAAAAGAAACTCAGACTAATTACAGTTTCTTTGGCACAAGTGGTGAGAAAAATTCCTGTGAACATCTCACTGACATCAAATCAGTTCTCAGTGGAATGAATCATTCATTGTAAATGGAACCATTTTGATTCACCTTTTACATCACATGTTTCAAAGGACATTGTTAGACTCCTAGGCTATGTCTACACTATGGGGCTCAGGTAAGTTGACTTAATAAGGTTGACTTAAAGTCGACCTTATTAAGTCATCTTAGTGAGGCCCCACTTGTTAAAGTTGACTTTATAAAGTTGATTTAAATGGATCTGCTGCACTAAGTCCACTTTAAAAGTCAACTTTAATGGGCACATTGTGTTAAGTCAACTGAATAAAGTTGATTTAACCCTTAAAGTTGATTTTAAGGGCAGGAGTTAAGTCAACTTAAGCAAGTGTTTAAGTTGATTTAATGAACTCCAAAAGTGGCCAGGGAGTTGCTTAAGTCAACTTAAGCCTCCAATGTAGACATAGCCCTAGGGCTGACCAAAGTTCCCTCTTATTTTTCATAGGCTATGTGCATAAAAGATTTCTTTTGTGCAAATTTTCAGACCTAGTGTCCAAATTTGTGCGCATTCTATTAAGTGTGGTCAAACTTGTGAGTGCAATGAAGCAGGTGTATCTGATGCAAATAATTTCTAAATTTTATTTTGATACGGTGATAGAAATCATTTTATAAATTACAAAACCTTATTTGAAACATATTACTTGAAACTGTTTGCTTAAATTAGCATAAAAATATTAGCACTGTTTAATTTTTTTGTGCATGCTTTATTTTGTTGTGTGCATAGGTTTTATGACTTGTGTGCATGTGCACACGCACACAGCTTAGAGGGAACATAGGGTCTGAGTCTCATTTACACTAAGGCCCCTTTATATTACTCTGGCAGAGCAAAAGGGCCTTATATTGGGCATAAATGTGAATTACATTAGAACAACATAAAAAGACCTCAATGTAAATAAAACTCAATCCTATAGAGTCTTCTATTTCTAATAATATGTAAATTCATCTAATGCAAAAATTCCTTAGTATTACTGTAATATATTAAGAATTTATCTAGGTGTCATCATGTGGTGTCTGAGCATGCCATTTATCTGAGTGTATACACCGGCATAGAAGCTATCAGCCTGGGAACGATTCAATTTCAAATATTTATTTGCAAAAAATGTTGCAGCAGTTAAGCAGCATCTTGCTTTTGTAAGGTGCTTTTGGGCTTTCTCATTTTTTCACTGGCAGATCTAGTTTATTTAAAAAGATCTATTTTAAAATGTGCAATTTTGCATTTGTATTTAGGTGCTAATTCAAAAGAACTTAAGCACTTAATTTGTATAGAACTTAAGCATCAGCTTAAGGGCTTGAATCAGGCAAGCACTTAAGTTTATAACCTTATGTACATATTGCAGTCCAGTTGACTTTGGCGAGATTCACACATATTGCTTAAAGTGAAACATGAGCTTAAACATCTTTCCTGAATCAGGATGCTCCTTTGCATTAGGGCTGTAGAGCGTTTGGGAAAGCTTTGGCATTCTGAGATGAAAGGTCACTGAAATTAGTGGTTTACACCACTGCTGGTGCATCTGACTCAAAAATGTTTAAAATGAATTATAAATAGAAGTAAAAATAAGAAGTTACATTCATTTTATTTCAAATAACATCTTTGTTTTAGGGCCAAATTGTACCTTCTTGCCATAAAACCCTTGGAAGAGGGGAAAGCAGTCAGCAAACTCCATGCTGTAGATCGGATGCTTCCCAACCTGTGGGCCAGAGACCCCTGGGGGCTGCAGAGTTACTTGAAGGGGTCTGCAGACATGCTTGGAGGTGGGGCTGGACAATGCTGATGGTGAGAGCAAGATTGTGGCGCTAGCCAGACAATGGCAGGGAGCTGTTCTGCTCCAGGTTGGGAGTTTTTAAAACTCCCCTGCCACCCTGAGCATAATCAGAGCATATTTTGAAATAACTACTTTGATTTTATTTCAAAGTAATTTATTTCGAATGAGCACTTGTTCGATTTTATTATTTTGAATTAGGAGTCCAGTGAAGGCTCTGTAATTCAAAATAAGATATGAGTTATTATTTTGAAATGGAAAGTCTTCACTGGACTCTCTAATTTGAAATAGGGGAAGGCAGGCAAAAGAATAAGGCTATTATTACAAAATAAGCCTATTCCACAGATTAGAATGGCTTATTTCAAAATAATAATTTTGATTTAAGTGCTATTTCAAAATAAGAGCAGGTTTTATCATTTTGAAATAGCACTTCATTTTTTCAAAATAAACATTTAATTTGAAATAACAAAATGCATGTATGGACAGGGAAAAGGTTATTTTGAAATAAACCTCCTTATTTTGAACTAACTTCTAGGTGTAAACATACCCATAGACTATAAGATCAGAAAGGACCATTGTGATCATCTAGTGTGACATCCTGCACAACATAAGCCACAGAGCTTCACCCATCCACTGCTCTAAGAGACCTTTAATTTAATACAGAGTTAATGAAGTCCTCAAATAATGATTTAAAGACTTCAAGGTACAGAGAATCCACCAGCAAGTGACCCATGCCCCATGTTGCAGAGGAATGTGAAAAGGATAAAATCTGTATTTATAATCAATACTGTTGTGACCTTCATCACCCACTAACATGTCCAAAGTTCTTGGGTTTTACAGAACTGCTTTTTTATTTTTTTCCTCTTTAGGTCAAACATATTAAAGCTTTTCCTCTTTTATCCATCTTGTTTTGTAATAGTGATTTCTAAACCTCTTGAATGTATGTTACTGGACATGCAGCAAAAAGCTGCAGATTATCATTCACTGTAGACAAGCCTTAAGAGGTCTTTCCTCCAAAGTGTGTTCTTCTGGTTTGCTCATCACTCCCAGTAATATAGATCCTTTTCCTGGAACTTAATTAACAATTCTGGATGCATAAGCCAGAAGAGAATCAACTTCAATTTCCTATATTTATTTGTTCAATATTACTAATAGAAAGTAGTAACAACTTTCTTTGTCAATGAAGCAAGTATGTATGACTCTTATCTATGCTAAGGTCCAGGTTCCCATTATTGTAATATGAATACTACACATTATTAAATGTATTTATTCTCAATGCACCCTGGACGGTAAGCAAATATTATCCCCATTTTACTGGTGGGAATATGAGATACAGAGACTCAAATAAGCTCACAGAGGAAGTCTATTGCAGATAAAGGACTCAAACCCAGGTCTTCCAAGGTGCATATCACTGGAATATTCTTGCCTTAGGAGCATTTACAGGGAGCTGATATGTTTGTGTAAAGTGCCATTTTAAAAAGTCATTTTTCTGACCCTACCTGTGTATGAACTTTTAAAACATATTATTGCTTTTCATCCTTTAGTTTTGTGATGGGAACTAGGGGATGAGGACGGAGCAAGCACCTACAGAGCCTAGAAAAAAATACTTGTAAAAGGCATGTATTAAAAACTAAGTTTGAAAAAGTATTTATTAAGACTGCTTTTCCATAAGCATCATCTTGAACAGCACTGTTCATGCTCCAAGAGTAACTGCTCCATTATAGACGGCTTCAGTTAAAGCATGCACACAGGTTGGTGTGCCCTGTGTCAATGCATATCATATGTACATGACACAGTTTGCTGTGAATGGGATGTGGCATTCAACAGGACGTCCCATGCTCCTTTGCTTCACTGGGATTTTTCTCCTTGAATATTGTGGGCTAGTGCTGATTTTTAAAAACATCCTATAATTCATCTGTCTCTTCATCATACTTTCTTTTGGGGTACACTAGTACCATTTTCTAATTGCTATTGACCATCATAGAACCAGCAATGCTCCACATCACTATGCTGGCAATCTCAAACATGCAGAAACTATTTGTGCTATATTTCAGAACCCTAAGATGAAGGAATTTGGCTTGGTACTTTGCCTGCTGCACCATCTACCATGATGGCAATAGAGGCAACAGCTTCTCTAGCTGCCGGAGGGTCTTCAGTGAAAACCTTAACAACAACAGGTAGGAGCGGAGGTGCAGAAATTCACTCTGTAGTTTAAAAAGCCAGCAATGTGTCTAAACAGGGGTGTCAAACTCATTCACTATGGTGGGCCAGATTTGACTTGAATGTACTTCAAGTCAGGGGCGTTGCTGGATAGCAAAAAGACCTAGGGCTCTGCACCCCAGTCCACCCCCTTCTAGGCCCTGCCCCATGCTAGGCACCACCCCCAGATGGCCCCCTGCTAGGCTCCACCCCCCAGTCTGCTTCCCCCCCACCCAATAACAAGTCACAGAGCCTGTGTGCATTAGGCAGCCCATCCACATGTCTAAAGATATCACTCTGCACTGGAAGTATTTACATATCTGAAACAAGGTACCGTGTGCAACATCCCCCTCCACCCCCCCTTGACTATTCTGAATGTTACTTGTTCTGAATAGTACTGAATAATTTCATTCTGAAAGGCTGGTGAGATGTAGCTAGTTTTAGATGCTACATTGTAACTCTGAGGAAATGGATCAACGTTTCGAGACACTCAACAAAATTTCCATGTTTTCTTTTTACTTTCGTCTGTTTCATCATGACCTCTAAAGTGAATACCTTGCTTACCCAGAAATGCTATAACACCAACAATCCAGCTGAGATACTCTTGTCTTTCTCTGCTCTCATTCTCATTTG
This sequence comes from Podocnemis expansa, assembly GCA_007922195.1. NCBI lineage: Eukaryota > Metazoa > Chordata > Testudines > Podocnemididae > Podocnemis > Podocnemis expansa. Next base: position 27,102,279 of record ML681966.1, read on the forward strand.
AACATTTAACAACATCATCATGAACTTTGCTGTCCCTGAAAGCTGCCCATGCCCACATGCTTGCTTTGTGCAATGCTAACTTTTCATGCTTTCTAAAAGAATCCAAGCTCCAAAGGGGCAGCCATGTTAGTCTAGTTCAGTGAAACAAACAAGGAATCCTGTGGCACTAAAAGACTAACAAATATATTTATTGCATGAGGTTTCATGGGAGAAAATCCCAGTTTGTCAGATGCTTTGAAGATGGGGGAACTTACAGAATGGGAGGATATAAATTCAGGGATGTGTAAGTCATGGGAACAGGTTACATTGTAGCAGCAAATCAAAACCACTGTAGATATTCAAACACTAGAGAACAGCATACAGAGGGAAATGAAGTGATTTGATGCAATAAATGATTTGATTTTATACAATAAATATATTTGTTAGTCTTTTAGTGCCACAGGATTCCTTGGTTTAAAAGAATCCAGTGCCCTTTGAACTGTGGATGTTTCACATGAAATGGAAATTTTGGAAACATGGAGATATGTTTCTGAAAGGAAATTTGCTTCCTGGGGCCAAGGCAGTGTTACCAACTTTGCCCACTAACTCAGGGTATGCTCATTTATTAGGGTTACTTTCTTTGTCAGGGAAAGGTTGCAATTCTATTAGTGTACTGCTTTTGTCACTTGTGTACCTATATGGAGCTCAATTCTTACTTCTGCAAGCTCCATCCCAATGGAACCACCTTTGCAAGGCCTCAGTTTCCCAGTAGTGGATTCTTCCAACCCCAGATTCAGATAACCACCCACATATACACATTCATCAATGAAAAAAGGTGAGTCTGAGCAAAGCAGGTCTATCAGCACCCTCAGCTGACCCTTTATATGTCCCTGAACTCAGCAGGCTGGATCACACAGCACATCTCTGCTGCTACCCTTATAGGCCCCTGGACTTAATCAAGCTGGGTCAAAACAGCACTTTTCAGCTGTTACCCTTATATGCCCCTGGAGTCAGTCAGGCTGGTATCCCCATTAATGAGCAAACTTTCAGGACTGTGGGCATCACAGGGATCTTTGGCTATCAAAAGAAGCATTGCTGCAGAGCAATATAGGGAAGCCAAGAACACAAAGGGGAGGGAATGAAGTTTTAAAAGAGTTTAGCAAGTGGCTTGATTACAAAAGTCATTTTATTGCTAAGTACCTAAAGCTTACAATAATAGTAATAATTTTAAAAGGAAAGAAAAATACCCAAACAGTTACAGCATCAATAACCATACGGGGAAAGCAAAACACTCAGTTACAATATTACCTAGATTCTATTACATCAGACCTAGAGAGAGAGTTATATTTGAACAAAAAGCTGAAGAGAGAAAGAGACAGAGTGTGGGGTGTGTGTAGGGGGGTGGTTTTACCACTCTGTAGTGGAAAGGTTCCCAGGAAGGAGGCTGGTTCCCAGGAAACATGGTCAGCATGCTGGATGGAGACAGTCATAATCAGCAAGGAAAAGGTGAAGTCCCAGTAGAGATGATTCAGCTTTTAGATCCAGGCATCAGAACTTGCATCAGGGTTTTTGTAGGGAAGAAACAATTGGTTCAAGGCAGAACACTAGGGTTGTTTTTAGGATAAATACTGACTTGTTTAAGTGGACAATTCACATTCCTGGCTGGGGTTGTAATGGTTCAGGGAAGCTCAAAATACAATCAGGCAGATTCTGTATCTTGGGTATCAGTTAACATGTCTATGACTAGAACGGTCTGATAACTGATCATGGGATGGGCAGGGGGAATTCAAACATCAAGACAGTAGTTTAAAAACACAAAGACATTTCTTGCAGTCATCCCCCCATCCCTTGCTTAATTACAAACAAACAGGGTAGAGGTGCTGTCTGTCACAGCATAGAAGCTGATGAGATTGAATACATAATAAAATTAATGTAAATAAAAATAAATCACCTAGCAAGGAGGAGAGGAGAAAAAAAATCTTAAAGAGTCACAACTGGGGGGGAAGGGAGGAGTGAGTTTGATAAAGCACTTGGAACAATGAAAGAGCTTTTTCCTTGCCCCCCCCCAATCTTTGAAAATCTGGTCTGAGAAGTGTCAAATTTATTGGTGTTACATGAAGATGGAGGTGAGTCACATGGTCAGTCTGGAGCAGTTTTCTCCCTGGCCTCACAATATCTGTGAACTTCCCTAATGGGCCATTAAGAGAAACAAAAGGTTGTAGACATCCAGTTCAGGAGTGCCCTGGAATCCAAGAACTTGAAACACAAATAGAATAAACCTATTCCAACCTTCTAATACAGATATGACACCTTAGTACAAACCATAAAGTCATTCATAGCTGATTACAGCCTTTCCACTGGTGCCAAACATTGCATATTACATATGGAGTATTGCAAATATAAAATGATTCTCTAAAGCCAGACAGCATCACACCAGGGTTAATTAGTAGGCAGGGGAGGAGATGGGCAGAGGTGGGTGGAGAGAGCTCTTGCACCAGGGGGCTAAAATGAGCAAAAGAAGAGCTAAATGGTAACTCCCCCTCCCCTTGCTTAATTACAAACAAACAAGAAAACCAACTTTCAAAAGCACAGAATAAATTTCAGGTGCACCATATGGTGTTAGTCTGCAGAATTCATAAATAGGGTTGTCACTGGCACTATCAGTCGAGAGATGATCCCTGGGCTACCCACGCCCCAAATGACCTCACCAAATGGATGGGGACAGGGAGACAATCCTCACCTGCCACCCTGGAGGGGGGGAGGTGATCCCCAACCTACAACCCGCCACAGCTCTGGCTGGGCACTGTCACTGACCCATGTGGCAGGGGATGATCACCAGCCTGCTTCCCAGATCCACCTGACTGATCTAGGGATGGATCCCCTGCTCCCAATGCCTCCAGCCCCCCAAGCTGCCTTCAGCCCCCCCCCCCACACACATGAAGATGCTGGTCCTATAAAAAGCAGAATAGAACCTGTTCAGCAGGGGGGAGAGATGGATTTAAAGTTCCCTCTTCTCTCTGCTCCTTAACTGAGCTGGGTGCAACCCTCAGCTCAGTTCACAGTTTAGCTGCTCCCATGCCCTGCCCACACTGCAAACAGGGGAAATCAAATGCGGGACCTCAGAGCATTCATCCAGGGTTGGTGCCTTGTTGGCCCAACGGCAATGATGCCCCTGCTTCAAGTGGGCTGTACATACCATAAATTGAAATACTCTCTCATTCTTGCGCCATCATGGAGCACTGTGTAGACAAAAGTGTACTCCATGAAACCACTTTCTCTCCTTTTCTCTGTTACAGAGAGAATGGGGTCTCACCAGGAGCGTCACTGCCTTGGGGAAAGACCCAGGGCACAGGTATGGGCCCTGCCCCCCAGTGCTGATTTTCTGTCTGGGCCTGATCTGGCTCAAGGTCTTGCCAGTGCCAGCCTGGGCCTGATCCCCAGGGCCAGGAGAGGCAGGCACCACCACAGGGGGGCCCAGCCTGGGGGGGGGGGGTGCAGAGAAAGGCAGGTGCTGCCAATGGCAGCTGGGCCCCAGATCTCTGGCCAGGGCCAGGGATGGGAGAGGCATGGGCTGCCCCGGACATTCAGGGTACTGGGGCTGGAACTCAGGACACGTGCCCCATGTGCCAGGCGCCAGCGCTGCCCCTGGGTCTCACAGAGTACAGCTAGTCCTCACTTAGTGACCTACTCGTTTAGTGACCCCTCAGAGTTATGATCGGCTCTCTGATGAGTTGGTATTACGGCGATGTACGAGAACTCGCATCAACTCTCTCAGATTACCTATATTTACAGTACACTATGCAAACTAAGTTCAGTACATTAGAGCTTAAAACATTTAAAATATATATGAAAAATGTTATAAATGATGCAAAGGTGACATTAAAACTATCTACCGATGGTTGAAAAACCCACTACCAGTAAAGTACATTATGCCTGAAATACCAGTAAGGGCTGCTCCTCGTTTAGTGACCAATTCGTTTATCAACCGGGTTTCAGGAACGGAACCCGGTCACTAAGTGAGGACTACCTGTAGTCTCACATACCCAGTGTTCCATGAGGTCAGGAGACGTGACACTCCCGGCATTGCAAAGCGCTGGGCATGCGAGGCCACATTCTCTCTCTGTTAGGAAGTGACTATGGTCCCAAGGAACACAGTCACAGGCTGGATGGAAGAAGTTTGCAGGTAAGCCACATGTTTGATGCCCCTTGTCTAATATCAAACACAACAGCCAAGCCAGTATTGGCAGGAAGTCTTATTGCTCGTATTTCAGGTCTCAGGCCTAAAACTGGTGACTGGACAACCAACTGTTAACTCTGGATGGTGATGGAAGTTGTTTGGAAGTGCAACACTGCAGTGATCCCTAGTGCAACTTCTCTCTCTTGCAACCCTATAAATTAGTGCAAATTCAGTTATTTCCAGTGTAAACAAAACTGTTGAATCTTTATGAATATTTTAGAGCTGCTTATTATTAAAACTATCTATCATTTAGCAAACAAATGGATTTTCAACTGAAAACAAAAAAAATAGCTTTTAATTAAGAAATCAAACTTATCTAGCTACAAAGAAACCTTTCATTACACTAGCAGTGAAACAAAATAATAAAGTACAACTGTACAGTACATGGCACAACAAAGTAAATCAGTGCACTTTATCATTTTTTCATGATTGCTAGGTACTAATGAAATTGTCTCCAGGCACAGTTTAAAGCTACAAACAAGTATATGTCTTGGATCTGCTTCTTCTGGTTCATGACCTTCTGATATGAAATACAGACGGTTGAATTTACCAGACGTGATAAGAGGGTACAGCTCCATAATGCATTTAAGGGGTTGAAAGTATCCCTAGAGAGGATGCTTAGTGCGCAGGAGGCAGCCAATAAAGTGGGAGGAACAGCCAATCAAAGACTAGCAGACCCATAGGAAAGAAATTGCAGAGCAGAAAGGCAATCATTGCCTGGAGCAAAAAGGGTAGTGAAGGGCTCTTGCATGCTGAAAGGCCTGCAGCACTTGAGCAGTTTTACTGTTCAGAGTGAGTGGTAGCAGGTCCTGAGGATTGGCAGTGAAGGTGCTGGGATGGAGGGACAGCAGCAGGGGAAGAAGTCTGAGGTGCAGCAGGAGGCTGTGATCCATAGGGTGCCTAAGCTGGGACCTAAAGTAGTGAGTGGGCCTAGATCCTTCTTTTCCTTCCCAGCACCATTTCACTAATCACTGGGAAAGTGGTGGACTAAGCAACTGCATGGACAACTGATGCAGTGGTGGGATTGAGAAACTGCAGTGGCCACTGGGAAAGTGGCTAGATTTTTGATGAGCAAATCATCCCTTAGAAGTAGGGGAACATAGGCTATGTCTACACTTAAAATTTAGTTCAAATTAAGCAGGCTTAATTTGAACTAAATTAGTGCATGGCCACACTAGCTTTCATTAATTCGAACTAAGGAGTCCCTAGTTTGAACTTATAAAACCTCAGTTGAGTTCAAACTAAGGATTAGTTTGAATTTACTAGTTTGAACTAAACCAATGGAGCCACTTTAATTTGACCCAACTGGTAGCGCGAATTAACGTGGTTTGACCTTCTTCCTCCCAGAGTGCATGGCACCCTGGAAGAAAGTACCTAGCCTCCAGAGCCCAGGACAAGCAGCCTCAAAGGTGCCCCCCTCCAGCCCCCATCTGGCCAGGGCCAATTCGGCCCCAGTTCTCTTGCAGGAGTGGGGAAGGGACCCCCATGCCCACCTGTAGCCATGCTGGCCAGGTGCAGGGAAGGGACCCCTCCACCAAGGTGGAGCTGAGCTGGCCAGGGGCAGGAAAGGGACCCCAAACCTGGTTTTAGGTACTGCCTGGGCACAGGGATAGGACCCCCATGCTTGGCGCCTAGCCAGCATGGCTCGAGCTGGGCGCAGGGGTCCCTTCCCTGCACCCAGGCAGTGCACCTGAAGCTGGGCACTGGGGTCCCTCCCCACACTCAGGAAGTGCACCTCAAGCCAGGCATGGGGATCCCTTCCTGGTGCCTGGCCAGCAGGACAGAGCCAGGCGCAGGTATGGATGCATGGCCTTTCTCAGGAGCCAAGTTACCACACCTCCCATGCTGCTCCTCTTCTATCGAACTAGCAAGTCAGGTCCATGGACATGCTAGCTCGAATTGGTTCTCTTAGTCTGGCCATGTTAGTTTGATTTAACTTAATTCAAATTAATCATTATTAGTCTGAATTAATTAGTTCAAATTAAGTTAATTCAAACTAACCTCCTAAAATGTAGACATACCCACAGACTGTGGCTTGGCTGGAGGCCAGAATCATGAAGAAGATGCTACGAGTCCAAAGATGCTGCAGGAAGGGCCACAGGCAAACTGATAGGTAGTGTGACAGTGTGCAGACCAGGGCCATTGGTGGTGGCTTGAAGTGAATCCCCAGACAATTGGCAGGAGGCACCAGGCTAGTAGTGAGTGGTGTGAATCAGCCATAGCCACCCAGAACACAAGCTAGCATAGCAGGACAGAATACTAATAAATAGAAATGTAAATAACACATTATTTTTAAAATACAGTAATAAACTTGCATGCTGAGGTTCCCTCCATAGGTTCAACTCCCTTAGTCCTGATCTGAGTTGCTGCCTGGTAACCACAGTTAGTTGTTAAAGGGCAGAAATAAGGCTCAGTTCTGCCTGGTGATCATCAGGGTTCTGAATAGATCCTGGCTTTCTGGGGAGATACTTTTACTGGCCTCCTCATGTTCATCCTCAGATGAGTCTTTTGGTCATCCTAGTTGTGGGGAAAGTGGGTGAAGCCAGCCAGAAGGTTCCACAAGCTGCCTTGATTGGATGGCCTTGTAATTATATAACACCCTCTTTAGCGCCTCAAAAATGGACTGGTTACATGTCCCCTGCTAGATTTTTTTCAGTAGAATTTTGCGCAGATACAAATACATGGATCTGCCTCTTATCTGCATCCACAAGAAACGGTCTGCAGATATCCACATTGTATCTGTTGTTGCAGATATAATGTGTACATCTGCAGATATTGGCATATTTGCAGGGCTCTAGCTCCGTGCAGATAAAAATATGTGGACCTGTAGCCGATCTGCATCCACAACAAATGGTCTGTGGATAGCCACATTGTAGCCATGGATGTGAATATCTGTGGATATAATGCAGATATCTGCGGATTTGCAGGGCTCTATTTTTCATTTCTCTTTCATTTCAGCATAGGTACTCCTGGATTTACTCTTTATTTGGCACTGTTCAGCATACTTGTCAAGGCCTCTCTCAGACATCAACCTAGCAATGTCCACAAAAAGGTTTTTAGTCCTGTGGTTGCCACAAGAGCTCCTTGTACGAGACTGCACACTTGTGCAGCTGCTTGAGGCATGTTGTAGATCTTCTGTGGTAAATTAGAATCCAGGAGTGGATGGACAAACTTTGATTGTGTGTCAATTTATAAATGAGAGGAGACAGCTGGTCATCTTAACCCTGGAGCAGGGCACAAACAGACAGGTCAGTAATGGTTATCTGGAAAGGAGTGCGGCGGAGTTGTTATAGGCTTCCAAAACTAGCATGCAGGAGTTCTGTATGTACATTAACAATAGGCTGGACTAACTTGCTTCACAGCAAAGTTGGTTCATTTTGAATGAGGATGTCAGAATTTGTGATAAATGTAGTCAATGCACTGAAATGAGTTGAATCATGTCTATGCAAGTCTTTTCAAAGCTGATAACTAAAAAAGCTGTAAATTAATCACCTAGCCCCACTGTATGGACACATCTTTTGTCACTTTTCAAACCAAGAAGAAAATACAGCTGCAGAATCTTAATGGTGTCACTCTGCATACACCTGTGTCCCAGAAATACCAATACACAATCCTTTTTAAAAAATCAGATGGGCTGTTTGGAAATTTAAAAAGTCACTTTATGATATGTGTCAACATCTGAAATAGCTCTGCAGTGATTAACTCTGTCATTTTCTTTTAATCAGGGGCATCGCTGGTGCTGGGGTTATGGGGCTTGAGCCCTGAGTCCCATGCCTGAGCCCTGGGTCTGCCCTGGGTCGCGTGCGGCGGTGGCTGCAGCAGCGGTGCGCCGAGCCTTGGGTCTTTTCCTGGATCAGTGGTGCTCCCGCTTTTCATGGGTTTCTAGGGCAGGCTTTCTAAAACAAGTGCCACAGAGGGCCACACATTTTCTGGTGGATCAGCCCTAGAGAACTGAAATGCTTTTGAAATCAATAAGTAAACATTCTTTGTGTTTAAGAGATCAGATATCAATATCTTTCTTGCAGTGAACTGATGGTATCACAAATACTGCAACTACGTGTAAGGTATGCAGGTTCCAGACTGTAATAGGGGCCAAGTTGTGCATGTCAAGAGAGTGATTGTGCAAGGTTATCCAGGTGTAGTAGAAATAGAACAAGTGTCAATAGTTAAAGAAACCTTTGTTTACTTGTCAAAAGTATGCATTAGTAATATTAAAGCTGTGGGTGAGTACTCCTATTTTAAAGCATTTGTCTTCACCTTTATCTTTCACTGACAATTTTAAAGTGAGTGAACTCTACATATTTCAGACTCCAAATCACCTTACATTATTTTGAACTAAAGTATAAGATCATATATTTAAAGCAGTGTGTTTCTGTCCTACACACTATGCAATCTGATTGGAATTTCCTTTCTGTGTAAACACCCTACATAATGTACTATAACATACTTTAAAATAGTTAAAAAACAAAGAAGTGACAACAAAAAGAAATCATTTATTGCTATGATACATAGTATCGGTGGAAATAATTTTTAAAATAGGGGTTTAAAAACTCCAAGAACTAAAATCTTGTTTGATTACAGAGGCTCTAGTGTATGATTATACAATATTGATTGATAAATATTTATTTTATGCACAAAGAAAACAAAATTCATGAAGCATCATGCTCTGCTATATATACTGGCAATAGTTACAGCTAGCAACCTGACCCCTGAAGGTGCTGAGTGCCTTCAATTATTGTTGACTTTAATTCTTGCTAGGAGATGGGCAGCACCTCACAGGACTAAGCCCAAAGATGCAATGATGAAATGAAAAGAACTTATTATAGTGCACCTTGTCTTTTTTTATGCCACAATTAAGAAAACTGCATTTTAATAGTCATGGGTATGCACCAGCGCACCACACTGCATGTGACTGCATCATTTGTACACAACATTTTTTGATACACTGTATGTACAATGTGTTTAAAATATTAGATACAGATAAAGTTGAAAAGGTTGTTGTGAAACATTGATTACCACAGGGGAAGGGGAGATAGTTTTAAACAGTGAAGTAGAAATATTACTTTAGTGACTATATATCTTATGGAAAGCAAAAATAAAAAGTCGCATCTGACATTTTTCCTGGAATTTTAATACTGGCTTTCAGATATTAACAATCTAAAGTGCTTTCATATTTCATACTTGAACTCAATTTATATAAAAACTGAAATATTTATAAAATTCTTTTTTAAAATGTGAATGTACAATTTAGTCTACCCCTGTTGCCTTGCCCAAGAAATTTGCATTGCCATCTTCAAAATCTTTCTTTTGAAACCACGGCTTTGAATTTGTTCCTTGAAGATAAGCATCCAAAAAGTAACAAATACCAGGAATATCACTGGGAAAGTTTGGAGGAAGTTCTTCTCTTGAGCGAGGTGTGAACACAAAATCTGGATATTCTTTTAGCAGCCTACAAAAAATAAAAATTGTATGATTAAATATGAAATGAAACATTAATTGCTACTGCTAGTGAGATCATCATATAATTCTTCTTTTTACATGTCTTGTAAACCAAGGGAGAATTCGTTGCAATACCTGTAAGTTATTTTATAACAGGATAGGTTGGAGGAACACTTGGAGGAAACTAGAGTGATCAGGAACAGTCAGCATGGATTCACCAATGGCAAATCATGCTTGACCAACCTGACTGCCTTCTATGATGAGATGACTGGTTATGTGGATGTGGGAATGGCCATCAATGTGATATACCTCGACTTTAGCAGAGATTTGATAGGGTTTCCCACAGCATTCTTGTCAGCAAGTTAAGGCAGTATGGTTTGGATGAACAGCCCATAAGGCGGATAGAAAGCTGGCTAGATCATCGGGCTTAGTGGGTAGGGATCAATGGCTCAATGTCCAGTTGGCAACCAGTAACTAGTGGAGTGTCCCAGGGTCAGTCCTGGAGCCAGTTCTGTTCAAGATCTTCATCAATGATCTGAATGATGGGATAGACTGAACCCTCAGTAAATTCACAGATGACACCAAGCTGGGGGAATGGTAAACATGTTGTAGGGCAGGGATAGGAGTCAGGGAGACCTAGACAAATTGGAGCTTTGAGCCAAATGAAATCTCATGAGGTTCAACAAGGACAAATGCAAAATGCTGCACTTAGGATGGAAAAAATCCCAAGTTCTGCTACAGGCTGGAGAACAATCAGCTAAGTAGCAACACTGTAGAAAAGGACCTGGGGTTATGGTGGAAGGGAAGCTGGATATGAGCCAACAATGTGCTCCTGTTGCCAAAAAAGGCCAATGGCTTATTGGGCTGCATCAGTAGGAGTGTTCCCAGCAGATCAAGGGATGTCATTATTCCCCTCTATTCAGGCATTGGTGAGGCCACACCTGGAATACTGTGCCCAGTTTTGGGCTCCACACTACAGAAAGGATGCTAAGAAATCAGAGAGTCCAGCAGAAGGCAATGAAAATAATTAGGGGGTTGGGACACATGATTTACAAGGAGAGGCTGAAGGAATTAGGCCTATTTAGTCTACAGAAGAGAAGAGCAAGGGGGGATTTGACAGCAACCTTCAACTACTTGAAGGGGTGCTCCAAAGAGGAGGTAGCTAGGCTGTTCTGAGTAGTAACAGAGGACAAAACAAGGAGCAATGGATTCAAGCTGCAGCTGGGGCAGTTGAGGTTGTATATTAGGAAAACCTCTCTCACTAGGAGGGTAGTGAAGCTTTGGAATGGGTTACCTCGGGAGGTGGTGGAACCTCCATCTCTGGAAACATTTAAGACCTGGTTAGACAAAACCTTGGCTGGGATGATTTAGTGGGAGTGGTCCTGCTTTTAGCAGGGGGTTGGACTAGATGACTTCAAGAGGTCCCTTCCAACCCTATGATTCTACATTGTCTTGCTTATTTAGCATACCTATTGCTCATTGATTGACATGCTGGTATGTGAGATATTCAAATAGAAACATGGTCTCTCCTTTTTTCACCATACAAGGCATGTTCGTATTTCTCCTTGTTCTGAACGTACATGACAGATTTGGTGTTAACATTTCAAGAGACTATTTAGCATTAAAGTGTAAATCAAATTATTGCATAAACTTGGCACCAGAATTTATCTTTCAACCAATGAAATACTGAAGAGTTTGTCAAGAAAAATGTTTAGACTTGATACTATATATAACCTTTATCCTACTTTACACAAACTTCCACTAAAGTCAGTTATTTCCTGACATCTGAAATACAAACAAAAAATGTATTTCTATACTTTAGAGTTAATGATAGTAAATATGTCAAATTCCAAGACACCTAATGGAAATTCCAAGATACAGGATATACATTTATCTTGCTTCAGTGCTGTTAATGCATCCTTAGAACAGGTAATCACCTTTCCATATGAAACAACTGGAAATAATAGTTGAGCAAGAACACTCAACATTTCAGGAGGCAGGAAGAAACACACCATGATAGTTTTATAAATAAGCAAACAAACAAACAAACAGTACTTACTTGTATATTTTCTAGGCACTATATAAAGCATTAACTTTTTCCTTTATTCTTTCAGTCTGTACAATGTAGCTATCAACAATTTTCTGAGGGTGAAAGTCACCCCATGCAGAATCCTACACAACACTTAGGTCACAGTTAAGTTCTAAAAGGCTGCAAGAAAACATGCAATCATCAATTTATGACAGTGTTGAAATGGTAGAAGAAGTCTCTCTCCATCTCAACTAAAACCCTGCTATTAAAAGACTGACTGAAGGTCTTGTATGAAGGTCAACAGATTTTGGCTCCTTCACATCAAGAGAGGAAGCAAATTGAAAGCCCCATATTGAGAATGTCCTTCCCCATGAAGTTAGGGAAATAAGGTGGATGTGGTAATATCTTTTATTGGAATACCTTTTGAAGTTGGGTTACCTCACCAGCTTGTGTCTCTAATATCAGGGGACTGAAATTGCTACACAATACTACAGCTTACCTCGCCATGAAATATAAATCAATGAACAATCAGCATGAACACTATAGCTCATCTCCACTGCCAGGTAAAACATGACAGAAGAGGTAGACTTGGATACCCAGGCTCCAACTCATAAGGACTATATAGTTAAAAACTAGCATTTTGAATCGAACCCAGAAAGGAATTGGAAGCTTGCAGTTTCTGAAGCACAAGTAAATTATGGTCCATGCACAGAACATTGCTAAGAAAGCAAGACATCATCATCTGCATTAACACAAGTTTCCAAATGGTCTTCAGGTGTAACCCTAAGTAAAGTATGTTGCAATAATCCAGTCTAGAAGTGACACAGATGTGAATAATGATACCAAGGACTACATACTATATATTACTACATCCTCACACAGTCATACCTGCTTTGGCATGTGCACATAGGAAAAAAGCATTCATGGCTACCAAGGTTATCTTGACACTCTGAAGAAACTACAGATCAAATAGACCTCACACTGTGTGGTATAAGAACAAAATGCAGGGAACTTCCTTCAGAAAAGGAACAAACATCACTTCCCCAATGTCTTTGGTTTCTTTCCCCACCCAGCTTCACCACAGTCGTTATCTGAATTAATTTTTCAACCAGTTCACTCTTAACCAAGCCATCATGTTGGTCAGATGCTAGAAAAGCCAACAGACTATAACTGACAATGTGAAATAAAGACTTAGCAAATTCAAACAAACCTTATCTCCCCTTGTGGTCTCACCTATATATTCAAGAGAAGGAATGACAAAATAGAAACCTTCTGTATTTCACAAGAGCGCTCTTTAACAGGCTGATTAAATAATCTCCTAACTCTGTCTTCTGGGTCCTCCAGAAGAGAAAAGAGCAGATCAACTTAAGTGCAACTCTGTGTTTTTCCAGCAATGTCCACAGAACTATCAACAATGCCTTGTGGTCAGTGTTATCAAGGACTACTGACAGATCTAAAAGAATCAGTGTGGGCACCTCATATTTGTCCATCAATAGAAGATCATTAACTAGGATGAACTGTATAACCTGGGTTTCATACTAAGGCCTAAAACTAACTGAATTACAGTCAAGAAAATTTTAATTAACCAGATGTCACTAGAGTTGCCTCACTACACTCTTTTCAGTTACCTTCCTTGAAAGCAAGAATATGCAAGATCTGGTGATTCAAGCTTGTCAGTTTCTAGAGACATGTGCTACGAAGTAGCCTAATAGCTGTTCGGTAGGTTATCATCAAAGAAGCTTAAGTGTGTTAGGTTCTCAGGTCCCACTGAAAATCACTTCACTCAGTGAGGATCGACCCTCATTGATCAGTTGATACTTGAAGAAAAAAAGCTTCAAGGTTAGTAGCAAAATGTATTTCCGTTATCTAGACTTTTTATTATTCTAAACAGGACACAGTGAAAATACCTATGAACTACTCAGCTTGACTCCATACCTTGCTGTTGTTGCTTTCCAGCTCCTGACTAAAAGTAATCAAGGTACAATCATGAGCAGGAAGGTCAATGGACAAAACAGGAAAGCAAACAGTATTTTGAAAATAAAGTGAGGGAAACAACTGTGAAAATAGTAAAGAAACAGTCACTAGCTTTAGGTTTTTTTTGTTTGTTTGTAACTATATGCTGTAAGTTACTGTACCTGTAAGTTGTTGGACTAACATTTATTTTCCTAGGTACACTGCAAGATTCAAACTTGTTGGCAAGGGTTACATTGTTTCCAAAGAGACAATAACGTGGCATTTTGACCCCAACAACTCCAGCAAAGACAGATCCAGAATGGAGGCCAATACGCATCTTTAAATAAAATATATAAAAAAGTATGTTAGCTAAAATAGTTAAATCTACTAAAATCAGTTCATTTTATTGGTTCCTCCTTAATTAGAATGACCTAAACTGCTAGTGTGAATTTGGCGAGGGGTCATCTTCTGTAGATATAGGCATTCCATTTTAATTAGGGGAAAGTAAATCCACTCATGGAGAAACTAACTTGCTTAATTTTACTGTCTATAAATATTAGACATTCATTTTCTTATATAAACTATAATAAAGTTGGTCTCTGCAGTCCTAAATTGATCTAGGAATGACATCAGGAGACACAATAACTCCCCCTTTACCTTTCTGGGTATTTGGATACAAGGAAAGATGGGCTGGTGACACAATCAAATAAATGTAAGAAGCAATGGATTTTGTCTTAAAGTCAGAGTCTGTGCTCTAAGCAAATTATGATATATACACCATAATTCCAGTGACAAAGCTAGGCATACCTAGAATAAGGCCTGGTTCTAAAATACAGGATTTGAGTAATTGATTAAGCAAGCAGGTTACCAAAGGCATATACGTCTGTTGGAACATGCAGGAGTCTCCTTCTTCTGTGATTAGTATCAAGGTTTGTGTATTTTGCTGATCTGATATTGTTTTCTGTACTCCTTCTCTTTTCTTTGTTCTCCTTTTAAAGGGCCTCTTACGTGAACTATTCCCTCACATTTACAAGGCCTCTCCAGAACAGTATTTTGGCACAGTGATGTGACACTGTGAAGAAGCTTGCACTGCAGCCACCTGTGCTACAGCCACTTTTTCTATTTCCACAATTCTCAACTGTACACCTTTAACAAAAGCTGAGCTGATGTTCTCTATAGGTTTAAAAAGGAAAAGCAGAGCTCCTGCAACAAAGCAACATGGACACACACAGTAGAGCCCACAGATGTTGAGGTATGGCCTCTAATGTAGCAGTCTGGCTCAAAGTAAGGAATTTGCAGTCTAGCATCTTTTTTTTTTTTTTGAAAATTTATTTAAAACTATAAAATCAAAAAAGGCTGAGGCACAATGCATAAAGCGTGCTTTCATCAAGAGATCAGAAGGAAGCTTTGCTTCATTTATAAGAAGCTTCCATTGAATGTTTGTAACTTCTAATGCAGTATTCATTATTTTCTGCAATTCTGAAATGGATTTTATGTTTATCCAAAACTATGGCATAAAGTCTTTGTGATGAATATTGTAAACTTCTTCACTAAGTATTATCAAAATGTTTCTAACATCTTTCTAATTACATTCGAATGTTATTTTATATTTGTTGTGACTTATAATAAATAATGGGACATGTTTATAACAGAGAAGCAATGTTCTCTCTGATAGAATGTAGAGCTTGTAGCCATTTCAATATACCTGTTCTTAGACTTTTATCTATGCCACAAGAATTAGTTCAAAATAAAAAAGGGGGGCTGGATTTAAAAACAAACAAACAAACAAACGAGTCAGGAAATACATTCAAAAAGAAAAAAAAAATATTGCCAGGATCTGAAGGGCCTACAGACTTAATAAAAACAGGACCCAATCCAAAACCCATTGAATTCAAGAAAAAGACTGCCACTGACATAAATTTTGGATCAGTGCCATATTTACTAGATCTTGGCGAAACTGACAAAATATTTAGTTGAACACTCTCTTTAATGCCAATGTGACCAGAAGTAAATTTATTCATACTAGTCTCATTTTTTAAAGAGCTATAAATCCCTGTCGAATGTTTTGCTAAATAGGGTCCTTACTGAATTGTAATCCCACCAACTCGGGTTTTGCGCAAACAGACATTCATGGTTTAATACAAAACTGGGATGAAAAAAACCTGTCAAGTTTCATACAGTCTTGCAACCAATGTTCCCTGTAAGCTGCGCTGGTGCGCTGCAGCGCAGCCCGCCGCAGCCGCCAGCGCAGCTAAGGCTGCCAGCAGCGTACTGCCGGCAGCCAGAGTCCCTGCATAGAGCTCCTCTGGGGCTAGGAGTTTTCAAAACTCCCGCCCAGAAAAGCTCTAACGGAGCATGCCCAGAAAATCTGAGCATGCTCTGTAGTGCTTCTCTGGCCCAGGAGTTATGGCTGGGCCATCCCGCTCCAGTCCAGCCCTGAGGTAAGTTTGTGGGGGCTGGGGGGGGGCCGCCGGGAGTGGGGGGGCGAGTGGGAGCAGGGGGGGAGTGCTGCCTGAAGCAGGGGGGTAATGCCGGGAGCAGGGGGACTAGCAGGAGCGGGGGGGCGAGTGGGAGCAGGGGGGCTGCTGCCGGGAGCAGGGGGGCTAGCAGGAGCGGGGTGGGGCAAGTGGGAGCGGGGGGATCATGCCGGGAGCGGGGGGCACTGTCAGGAGCAGGGGAGCGAGTGGGAGTGGGGGGGATGCTGCCAGGAGCGGGGGGGGGCTGTGCAGCGGGCCCTGCGGGGTGGGGGGGAGTGCAGCAAGCAACAGGAGTTGCTCAGCTGCCCTCTCCCCTTAAAGGGAACATTGCTTGCAACCAGTATTATTGCTGTTTACTAACTTTACCTTTTGGTAATACATATTTACCTACTGCCTCAAAACAGACCCTTCTGAATACAATTTTCTCACTGATTTCTTTCGAGAGAGAGAGAGAATCTTAGGTCTAGTCTACACTGCAGGGCTAAGTCAAAAGGAGATATGCAGTTTGCATACCACAGAATGAGTATCTTCCATTGACTTAGTTACTTTGACTTACTACACTATCTTCACTCAGCTGCGGCTACTGGTAATGCTCTCCCATCGAAGCAGTGTTACTCCACTTGGAGGGGTGGACTTACTGCATCAACAGGAGAGCACTTCTGGGATCGATTGAGCAGGTCTACAGTGGCTGCTCAATCAATCCTGATCCGTGGGGATCGATGCAGCATTTTCAGTATGGACAAGACCTTAGTCTCCTAATTAAAGTATTGTAAGAGAATATTTTATAGTAACTTTATTGCTACTGAAACACTGAAAAACAGCATACCAATGTGGTGCTATTGATTTCAGAGAATTTCAGTTCTTCAAAGGATTTTTTAGATTTTTGGTTTCATCTTTCTTTCCTTACACAGCTGCAATGCCTAAAAGAATGACAGATGGTTCATCTTGCCAGACCGTTCCCACACTCTCCATATTTGTTCCTAGCTATTACACATTACTTAGATGACATTTCACTGATGACAAAATAAGAAACATTTCCACCCCAGAAATAAAATCTATAAATTACTATATTTCTAATATTTGCCTGACCTTGATAGGTTCTCCATGGGGGGACATCACTTCATCTGACAGCTCCATCATCTTCAGTGCCATTAATGCTATTTGAACAGCATGTGTCTCACTTTCTTTATGTAAGCCTCCAGCCACACAATAGGCATCTCCAATGGTCTCCACCTAAACATACAAATTTGTCTCTTATTGTATATACAGTCTAAGATGAAGAAAACATAAGGCATAGTTTTAAATGCTCTCAGTAGGCCACAGCCTGCAGTTGTTACTCAGAGAAAACTCCCCCTGAATTCATTTGAGGTTTTGGATAAAGCCAGACCAAGTCCTAAAAGGTAATTGGGTCAATTCCCGCAAAGAGCAATTGCAAAGATTGCCTTACTTTCGTGACCAGTTACTAAGGCAATTGCTTTTGCTATGCTAAAGTACACTTCCCCTTCTATGTGGCTCTGGCACCTACTTTGATCAAATGCTTACCCCAGCTTCACAGTGGTATACCTGAGAGCAACATTTTTACCAATGGCCTCTGACTTTCAGTAAGTTTCCTACATGGCTGCACAATCTCCATTTCACTCTGTGACCTGTCAAACTATTATAGTTAGGTCTGTGTCAAAATAATTTTTCAAATCCTATTATTCTCTATACCAGCTTAGTCTCCCTTTCCTACCGCCCCTCCCCCGACCACCCAGCTTGCCACAGAAATGCAATAAATTCTCTACCTTGTAGACATCTAGCTCTCCGCACTGGTAATCAAAGCGAGTATAGAGTTCATTAAGCATGGTGATAACCTGCATAGGTGAGCACTGGGCACAGATGGCCGTGAATCCTACAATGTCAGAGAAAAGCATTGTGACATTCTTAAATTTCTTGGCTTGCACAACTTGTCCCTGCCACAGCTGCTGTGCAACCTCACCAGGAAAAATTGAGCACAAAAGATCTACTGTCTTCTTCTTCTCCTCTTCCAGAGCTTGATGGGCCTGCTCAAGAGTAGCTTTAAGCTTTCCTAGCCTCTTCTTTAGTCCATCTTGAGCTCTGGCTTGCTCTCCTATCAAAACAACATCCCTCAGTGCATTATGAATTGGAATATCAGAAAGGTATAATCCACGTCCTGTAAAATCTTCTAATCTATCCACACAGGGCGATCCCAAGAACAAGATGGCACTGGATTCAAACATATAGATCATTTGGCCTTTCAGATCCATTACCTGAAACCATCAAAGAAAGAAGAGTCATTCACAACAATGGCAATATTTAAGGAATGGGAAGGATCAGGACAAAGCTATGCTGTATTATACAAAGAACAGTTTGGTCCTACAGCTTTATATTTTTAAAAATTAATTAAAAGGGAAACATGCAGCACTGTGCTATAATCCCCATAAAGCCATCCAACTGAGCAGTGAATTATCACAAGTACTACTTAGGTGCCATGGTTAAATCAATACTTACTGATAAATACCTATTTCTGCTATATCAGTAAATTTCAGTCTATGTTGAAGCAAAAACAATAGTCAAGAGCAAAATTCTGCACATTTCTAAGGTGCACTTGTTGATCATAATCTGTAGATTTGAGGTAAAAACTATATGATCTGTTCTATGCACTAACAATTTGTGTGTGCGTGTATATGAAGGAAGGAGTGGGGGGGGGGAGAAGAGGGTAGAGGAGGCATCATCCGCTTCAGTTTCAACAGTGGAACTTTACAATGAGCTCAGTTTAAAAATAAAGAGGCATAGGTAACATGAACATAATGTTTTAATTATTTACTAATGAAAGCAAAATGTTTTTCATTAACTTTTGTTTCTTTTGCACCTAATCATACAGAATGTGTAGGTATTCCATAACTTTCATTAACATTATTTTTATGGACCAATTTTAAAAGAGCAGACATTGTCTACTACTTGCTAAAGAATATTTGCATATGTATCTACTTGCAAAGGCAAATGTTTGTTTTGCATGCAAAACAAATACACACATTTCTGGAGCCTCTTGGAATCTTTGAGATACTGCTCATTACTGTACTTGAGCCACCAGTAAGAGACATGAACCTCAGATAAACTCAACTAAAGTAGCATTGTTATTTTTTCCCACTTTAAGGTAACAGTTAACTAAAACAACATTTAATATACAGTTTAATAGCATTCATAGAACACAGAAGTTCAGTGGCTCATTAATAAAGTCTGGAGCTCACAGATTCATAAGATGCATCTACATTGCACAAACTTTTTGAAAAAACATTTTTCAAAATAATTATCTCGAAATACTTTTTTCAAAAATGCTATTTTGGGAGAACAGTCCAGGGACTGCTCTTTGTCCCAAAAAAACCGCAGGTTTTTCTTCAAAAGTGAAAGTCTACACCAGACTTTCTTTTTCGAAAAAGAAGCCAATGGTAGAGATAGGCATGCTTTTTCAAAAAAAGCCTTTGCTGCATCTGGTGATGAGCTTTTTCGAAAAAGCTATTTCAAAATAAATATCGGGTTTAGCTTTTTTGAAAAAGCATGCCAATATCTCAAAATACCAGCATGCTTTTTCACCAGCACTAAACCTGGTTTAGTAAAGAAAAAAGGCTTTTTCGAGATAGCTTTTTCGAAAAAGCCATCAGTGGACAAGGAAAAGACTTTTTTCAAAAAAGCCTGCCCACCTCTTCCATTACCTTGGTTTTTTTTTTCAAAAACGAAAGTCTGGTGTAGACTTTCACTTTCAAAAAAAAAAAAAGTTGCAGCATTTCACAACAAGGAGCGGTCCCATGACCGTTGTCCTGAAATAGCGTTTTTTAAAAAAGTTATTTCAAGATAATTATTTAGAATATATTTCAAAATAATTTTTTCAAAAAAGTTTTTTTGAAAATGCTGTGCCTATGGCTATATCTACATGTACTTTTTTAGTTTGGACTTGCTATTCTGAACTAAAAAAGTCTGAGGTTAGTCTGAACTAACCTCAGGCTAGTTCAGACTAACTGTAGCTTTTTAGTTTAAACTAGCCATGCGTTCTAGTTCAAATTAGCTTTGTAGTTTCAACTAGAATGCGTGGCTAGTTCAAACTAATGGCTTAGTTCAAACTTTTTAAGTTCAAACTAAACATTACTTCCAGTATTGCCCATTCTTAGTTCAAACTAAAGTTCGAACTAAGCATGGATGTCCAGACTAACCACTGGGACTTATTAGTTCAGATTAAGCTTTGCCTGGTTCAAACTAAGAAATTTCTTAGTTCAAACTAGCCAAAGTTTAGTGTGGCTATGGGCCAAATTAGTCCAGACTAAGCTTGCTTAGTCTGGACTAATTTGGCAGTGTAGACATACCCATAGATTCTGAGGTCAGAAAAGACCAATATAATCACCTAACCTAACCTCCTGCACAATGCAGACCACATTTTCTCCTCACTCATGATGATCAAAAGCTGCTGTCAAATGACTATTCAACAACCCAGTGTCTCAGCTGTTCGCCAGGGACCCAGTGTCCACAACACTAAATTAATAAATAAATTACTAATAAGAACTAATTGACATCTGTGATGACAAATGTCAGAAAAGATATCAAAGGCTGAATGAACCAGGAGAGTAAATCTCATCCTCTCCAGGTCAAAAATAAAGCAGACTAGCAGGACACTGTGGTGTAGCTTGCAGTGTCATTTGTGCGAGCTTCTGTTCTGCCACTAAGCTAATACAACTGTATCCAAATGGTCTTCATTAGCTTTACTGTTCATGTCAACAATCAACTGTTACACGTTCTTAACAAAAACAAATATAGAGACAAATCTTGCATTCCTTCCTTGGGTAAAATTCCTAGGGAAGTCATAGGAGTTTTGATCAAGTTAAAGCCTCAGGATTTGGCCTACATTTTGTTACATAACCCTCTGCATCTGACCTGAGGTGAAAGCTAGTTCACTTTTTCCTGGACATACTCAAGGCTAAAAATAGTGTTGTTATAATCATTATTTTGTTTTATTAGCACTGGAAGACAGAAGATCTAAGATTACAGACTATCTTCTTTGTTGTGGCTATTGAGTTATAATCCTACCTTCAATAAAGCAAAACAAACTAATGTTTCACAGGAATAACAGTTACGCATCAGTTCTTACCCCTGATGACTTCTTCACAGCACTGTCCCGTCTCCTCACTCGTATAGTGAACTGCATATTCAGCATTGTCATGATCCCACTAAACGTGCAGCTTAATCTGGGAGTAAGAATTTCAAAGTACTCCTCAAAGGCAGGATTTACTAGAAAGTCTCTCCTGTTCAAAAGTCTCCTTATCCCATTGCCAATTTGTAGAACAGCCATATCTTTGTCAAACATGAAGTGAAATGGGAAAGTCTTACAGAACAGAGAGGCAGAAATCACAAGAGAGGACTGTGGTTTACATGGAGATAAAGAAGGTCTTGTGCTTTTGACTAGTACCGAATACAACAAATATGGTTGGTTAATAAACTCTGTGCAGTCATTACGAAAGCAAGGGGGCATCAGCATCACCTCTACTTCAGTTTCATACAAAATATGAGCTGCTGCCTTAATAATGCCAGGCAGAATGAGACTAGTTATTTTTTTAGGAAAGAAATAATACACATTTAAGAAGTCTTGGGCTTTTTCCAGGCATAGTATTGAGGCTTCCTCAAGTCTGCCCTTTTTTTCTTCTTCTTGGCAATGGCTACTCTGCTTCAGAAGGGTACTGAAACTGTTCAAAAAGTCCTTAAGGGTTCCTCCAACAACACCCAAGATGTGTTCATCCTCTTCATAACATATTTTGAACAGCTCTTCACCAAGAGATTCCTTTACAGTGTCAACTGGAACACCTACAAGTGTAAAGCCACATTTCAGTCGATGACACTGAGTTTCAACCCTTTTTTTCCTGCAACACTAACCCCCATCCTTCTAGCATTACACTTCCCTGCTCCAACAGAGCCACCAAAAGACTCTCTGATTAAAAGTAACTTAGGTTAGTCCTAACATCCAGTGACTGAGAAACAAAGTCTTGATGGAACTTTCACCATAAGCTCTTTTTTTCTCACCTTATATAATCCCCCTTCCCAAACATATAAATTTTGTTTCAGCAGAACATCCTCTGCTCAGGAGTGCTGAACTAGGCTCTGCAAAACGTTGCCAGTGTCATTCCTAACCAGCTAAGTATGAAAGGCTAAAAGATTGCACCTTCCCTCCAGAGACACAGAGAGTGCCACTCTTGATGGGAGCACTCGTGACTCAGGGAATGAAAGCATACTTTTGCACAGCACTTACCTTTAGGTCACTAAGTCACTCCTGTGTATACCACAGATAAAAATAAAACTGTTTGGCTAGACTAATGTCAGTGCAACACACAAGGATACACATCTAGCAAAAAAACACAAAAACAAATTGTAATTTTTTTTCCTGAAGTACATCAGAAGCAGGAGGGCTGCCAAGAGTGACATTGCTGACTATCAGGGTGCACATAAGCTAGTGAAATAGCATATTTGGATTTCATAAAGCCTTTGATGAGGTCCCTCATAAGAGACTCTAAAGAAAAGTAAACAGCTGTGGGATAAGAGGGAAGGTTCTTTTCTTGATCAGTAACTGGTTAAGAAATAAGAAACAATGGTTTTGAATAAATGGTCAGTTTTCACAGTGGAGAACAGTAAATAGCGGGTCCTCTAAAGATCTGCATTGGGACCAGTGTTGTTCCATATATTATTATTTTCTGGGAAAAGGGTAAACAATGAGGTGGCAAAGTTTGCAGATGATACAAAATTACTCAAGGTAGTTAAGTCTAAAGCTGACCGTGAAGAGTTACAAAGGAATCTCACAAAACTGGGTGACTGGGCAACAAAATGACAGGCGAAATTCAATCTTGATAAATGCAAAGATAATGAATATGGGAAAACATAATTCCAGCTGTACATACAAAAGGATGGAGTCTAAATTGGCAATTACCAATCAAGAAAGATCTTTGAGTAATTGTGGATAGTTCTCTGAAAACACCTGCTCAGTGTGCAGCAGCAGTCAAAAAAGCTAACCATGTTGGAACCAGAAGGAAAGGAACAGATGATAAGACAGAAAATATGATGTCACTATATAAATCCATCATACAAACAACAGTTTGAATATTGTGTGGGGCGATCAGAACTGCAAACAATATTTAAATTGTGGTTTATATCATGGATTTAGATAGTGACATTATTGTATTCTCTGTCTTATCTTATCATGAATGTTATAAAGAAAGTGAATATAGGAGTGTGTTTTGCCCCTTTCATATTACACAAGAACTATGGGCCACCCAATTAAATGAATAGACAGGAAAATACAAAGAAGTATTTCTTCACAAAACCTATAGTCAACCTACACAACTCATTGCCAGGGATGTTGTAAACGCCAAAGGAGTAACTGGATTGGGGGGGGGGGGATTAGATAGCTTCATGGAGGAGAGGTACATCAGTGGTTATTAGTAAAAATTGTCAGTGAAGCAACTCCATGATTTTGGTGCCCCTAAACTAGAATCAGAATCAGGGAAGGGATCATGCAATTAAATTATCCTGTTGTGTTGATTCCTGAAACATCTGGGCCCAGCCACCATTGAAAGACAGGATGTTGGGCTAAATGGAACATTAGTTTGACCCATAATAGCTGTTCTTAGATCAAACTAGATCTGTTTTCCCCAGATTGCAGGGCTGGTAGTTCTTCAAATGACAGTATATTTTCAAATGAATCTGGATTTCACTTTCAGCTGAAAACATTTGACCAGCCATATCTGTAAACCCACTGGTAAGTATGCATAACATGCCTCACACTGCATGATCTGCAGAGAATATGAGTATGTAACAGTCCTCAAGTTGTAATTCATGCTTTTTTTTTTTTTTTTTTTTTAGCTCTTTTAGGGTATGTCCACACAGGGCTTTTATTTCGAAACAACACTGGTTGTTTCAAAATAAAACTCCCTATGTCCAAATAACGTTTTCTTGTTTCGAAAGGAGGGAGCTCCTCATTTTGAAACAAGAGCCTTCCTTTCAAAACAGCTTAAACCCACTGTGCTGTCGAAAGGAAGGTTATTTTGAAACCAGTGGTTTCGAAATAAGCCGTTTGGACATGTTATTTCGAAACAACAAGGACCTTCCTCCCAGGGTGCATAGCATCCTGGGGGGAAGGTCCCCCACCCAAGCACGCTGGACAGGGTGCTGAGTGGGGCGCAGGGGGTCAGAGGGTGCCCCAGCCAGCTTCCCCCCCTGCTTCCCCTTGCTGGGAGCGGGGTGGGGGGGGGAGGGAGCCTCAGCCCCCTTACTCCCAGCAAGAGGAAAGGGGGTAAGATGGCTGGAGCTGCCCCCAAGCCTGGGGCGCCCCGCCCCCCAGGCTTACTTCGCCCCCCCCACGCAGCTCCTGCTGGGTGCGGGGGGGGCTTCCTCTGCCCCCCCCCCCCCCGCACATCTTCTGCCCAGCACAGGGGGCTTCCCCCACATGGCCCCTGGAAGCCCTGCCGCGCCAGGCAGAAGCCGCATTGGGGGGGGGCGGAGAAAGCCCCCCGTGCCAGAGGAAGCCCCCCAGACCCGCAGGGGGTCAGAAGGAGCCCCCCCTCGCCCCTGGTTGGAGCCGCGGGGGCAGGGGAATCCCGGGGGTGGGGCTTCCCTAGCCCAGCACAGGGCATCCCTCCCCCTCCCCTCTCCTATTTCAAAATAGCATGTCACACTGGACATGCTATTTCGATTCCCTCCTTTTCCCTTATTTCGAAAACACTTTTTTGTTATTTCGAAATAAGGTGTTTCAAAATACAAGTGTGAACATAGCCTTAATGTTTAGTCCACAGTTCCCTGGTATGTCAGCCAAGAATAGTCCTCAGTATTATTCAGAAGTGTCATATTACCTGCTGTATTTGCATGATCAGTGACTATTTTTTCAAAATCTTCTCTCTCCCCAGATTTCCTGCAAAGATCGTTAAAATATAAGTTTAAAGAACTTATCTGCAGAATCTAAAGTAAAACTTGAAGATCATATTGCAATGAAAAATGTACTAGGAAAGTAACAAAATATCTTCCCTATACTTGCTTTGTAAGATTAGTTCTGTTGATAAATACACACATTTTCAATGGAACAGAAATGGCCTTATTATAAAACAAAAAAGGAGTCCTGTGGCACTTTCAAAGTCTAATGGATTTGTTCAGCACATACTTTCATGGATCTAACGAATTGGAATTGTGCTAATGAAAGCTGAGGCAATAAATACATTTGTTGGTCTTTTAAAGTGCCACAGGACTCCTTTTTTGTTTTGCTGAAAACATGACTACCCCTCTAGAATGGACCACCATGCAAGTGCCTTACTATGATATCCTATAACACTGTAACGTGTGATAAATTAAAGGTTTAGGTTATCTGATCTTGGATTATATGGTAAGAAATATAGGTCAAATACTGTGGACTATAAATGATGAAAATTCTCGTTGACTGCAGCATTTGGGTTCATGGTTGACATTTTTGTACTTCACTTGCATTCCTTACTCTACAATATAATCAGGCAGTTATAGAAATTATGCTGTTCTCTAAATTAATTTACATTCAAATGCATGGCAGAAAATGTTTCTATTTTACTGGTAATATCGGGATAACTACACTGAACTCAAAATTAGTTAGTTCATTGCAGTCACTCTAGCTTTGCACAAGACCAGAATTAGGCCCACTAAATTCTCTTGAGGCAAACATCAGGATTCTCTGACTAGAGAGGTCAACAACAACAAACTCTGAGCTAACTTAAGGATTATCCTTGTCTTGATACAACCAACACATCTTGAAGACATTGTACATATACTGCTCACTACATTTTGATGATCTTAACTGAAATACCTGGAAAAATATATATATCACCATATCTTCATTATCAATAGCCTAATTTTCTCTTTCAAAATAACTTTCTAAAGGGAATATAAAACTAAAGCTCAAGAACAAAAATGATCCTCTTTGATGAACATTTAGAAAGCAGCAATAAACTTACACTATCTGATTGGTTATTTTTGAATTAGTCAACATTTGTAAAGTTCTTTTAAAACGTAAAATATTATGTAAGCACTACATTGTAACTATATTGTTGGTGTTTTAATAGAGACACTGTTTCCTAATTCAGTACTGTTTTCTCTTGCAGATACAAACAAACACTTATAGCAACATTTTCAAAAATATCCACTTATTCAAGGGCCTCGCTTTTATGCATCTTGAGACATCCTGAAGGGACCTCATCTTTCAGAGGGGCTGAGCACAGTTAGTTCCCATTGATTCTGACTGCTGGTATGTCTACACTGCAATTAAACACCTGCAGCTGGCTTGTGTCAGCTGACTTGGGGTAAGGGCTATTTAACTGCAGTGCAGATGTTCAAACTCTGGCTAGAGCTTGGGTTCTGGTGCCCTCTGGCTCCAGCCCAAGCCCAAACATCTACACCACAGTTAAATTACACAAATCTTCTGTAGCTTCTGCTAGCTGGTCTCATATAAAAACTCTGCCTACTCCACTCCAGTTCCAAGACCACGTCCTACGCCAATGTTGCTGAATTAGCACATTAGCTAATTAATTTCCAGAGAGGTACCTGTGTTAATAACTAGACACTTACAGTACTTCAAAGGGGAAAAAACAGATTAGAACATGACACTCCAGAATTGGAATTCATATGCAAACTATATACCTTCAGACTTGGTTTGAACAGAGATCTTCATTCAATGGCTAAGTCATTACAAAAAAGTGATTTTGTCTGAATTACTCTCCTCAGCTCTTGCCACCCTCTAACACACACTTTGAATTAAAACAGCTTGTTTACTGTGCAGAGACAGGCTAGCAGTCTATCCCTCTGGATCTATTTGAATTAACATTGTGACCCACCCTTCTCTGTATCTATTTATTTAGAGTAACATGCTATTTTTTCCATTTCATTCATCTGATGAAGTGGTATTGTGCCCACAAAAGTACATATGAGAGATCTATTAGTCTTTAGAAGTGCCACAGGAGTCCTTCTTTGTTTTAGTTAATTAAGTCACACCAACACCTCTGTAAGTATTTTTAAATAAACTTTTCTATAGAGAAATTAAGTGACATGAACAAGGCTATCTGTCAAATCAGTGATGGAGATGAAAACAGATTTCAGGAATCACTGCTTCCTGCTCTCCTTTACCAAGTGTTATTTTCAAAAACACATTAAAACATACCTGCTGTCCTTTATTTTGTTCTTTGCTAATGCTCTCTGAAGTGCAAGATGTAACCTTTCCAACTGGAAATGAAAAGAGATAAGTCAATTAAAATCTCAGTTGCTTAAAACTATGGCTGAGGCTTGGCCTGACATGAGCAATTAATATCTGGAGAGGGAGGCTTAATTTCTTGAAAGATAGAATTAGGGAGGTAAACAGATCATTAGGTTAAAAATAAGGCGAGAGGGGGAACACCCAGTGAATCATTTACTAGGAATGTGGACATGAAGTAAGAATAGGACCAATAGGTACAATGCCTGGACATAGCTCCTGCAAAGTAACCAATCCAATCCAAAAGGTGTGATGTAAATATAATAAATACAACAAGATGTGTAAATGTATGAAAAAGGAGAGGGTTTCTCTGTAACTTTGGAGTTGAGTTTTACCCCGCCTCCACCCCAATGTTTGGGTCTAATCAACTCAGTATAGCATTGCTGAATGTCAAATAAAAGAACCCCAATGACAAAATCTGGAGCTGAAGTGAGGTTTTTTCGGATCCCAGAGAGCTGGATGAAGTGTTCTGAGTAAACTGAGTGGAAAAAGTCTCAGAGAGAGTCCCAATAAAAATGTAGTAGAGTTTATACTATTTATAAAGAAAAGGCTTCATTTGCTTTTTTAAAGAATTAATAGCCCCTTTCAAGGAGTGAAAGTCATTAGAAAGACACAGAATCTCAATTTTTAGAACTTAATTTACGTTGGCATTTTGAGTTCCAGTAATACTCTAATCATGTTCTCTATGTCAATGTGCCACTATGCTGCTTTGTTGTAAATATGGTGAGAGGGCTTTAAGTCCATGTTGCTAGCTACTGAGAAGGATAACACTTTTTCTAGATTACTTTTGACAAAATCAGCTCTACTTTCTATTGCCATAAATTAAAAATACAAAAGATGAAATGCCATAGACACTACTATTCTCGCGTGATAGGGGCAGGCCCCACATCACTGCCCCCCCCCCCACCACCACACTGGCCCCTTTGCTGTTTTGGTGAGAAGCTGAAGGCAGGGGGTGGGATGGGAACATAGAGCAGCCAATCAAGATGTGAGGAGGAGTATGGAGCCCAGCCTCTGGGCAGGCCAAGGGAGACAGGAGCCCCCATAGGCCAGTTGAAGGACAACAAATAATGATTCTCTTACACATTATTTTCTAAAGACATTAAGTCCTGCGCTCTTTTCATGGCAATTTTAGGAAGTCACACTGAAAGGGTCAAAATGAAAAGATGTCAAATACAGTTTCCGAAACAACCACCAACAAGTAACTCAAGTAACTTGTTCACCTATTTTTGTGATCATAAAAATACATACATGCAAAAGAGGATGATTGTGAATACAGGAATTCCCATATGGCTGCACATTTTTACCCCAATGTGATTCTGCCAGTTTTAAAAAAGGCATCCAAAGGATGAAATTCTGATTACAGAGCCAGGTAAAACAACCTGGTGGGAGAGGCCAACTAGGGTGCCTAGAGGATATAATCCAGCCTCTTTCCGTCTTACATCCACTCCACAGTTCCTACTCCAGCCAGCAGTCTGAAACAGAGCTCTCTGCACACATACGCCCTATATATGGTTCTGGGCCAGTGAACCTGACCTGTGACTGCATTGATGGTGCTCCAGCTCCACTCAAAACCCACCACATCTCTATTGGCCTGCACAAAAAACCACCAGGGAGAATGCCATATTCATTTCAGGATCCCTGTAGGCAGACTCTCTTTGGTCTAGCCCATGGGTGTCAAACTCATTTGCTATGGCAGACCAGCTTTAACTTAAATGTACTTCAAGTGGGCCGCATATACTATAAATTGAAATACTAAGGCACTTCTGCGGCACCACGGGGTGCTGTGTATGCAAGACTGCACTCTGTGATACCACTATGTTATAGAGAAAGTGTGGTCTCCCAGAGCACCATCTCGCATACCCAGTGCTCTGCGATGTCATGAGACCTGACACTCTTGTGGCATCACGGAGCACTGGGCATGTGAGACCACCCTCTTTCTCTCTCACTCTGTTAAGGAGAGAGGGTGTTCCCATAGAGTGCAGTCATGGGCTGGATGGAAGAGGTTTGGCCTGTGGGCCACATTTGACATCCCTGGTCTAGCCTCTCCTCTGCTCTAATGGAATTTACCACTTCTACTGTAACTTCCAACTTTATAAACTTCCTGAAGATAGGCCAGGAAGGAAGGTTACCATTCTAGAAAAGCAAATGTCATAAGGAAGGTAATAAAGATGGGGTTTCAAATAAAACCAAAACTGGACAACTGATGAACAATCTTAATCAAGATGTAATTCACATGAATATATAAACAGAAATAAACAAGGAGTCCTGTGGCATTTAAAAACTAACAAATTTATATATTGCATTAGCTTTTGTGGGAGAAAAGAGTCTTTAAGTGCCACCGGACTCCTTGACTCTGTCTACACTGGCAAATTAGTCTGAACTAAGGTGGCTTAGTCCGGACTGATTTAGCCCATGGCTACACTAGGCTTTGCCTAGTTTGAGCTACCAAGTACTGGGGTTAGTCTAGACTTATGGACTTAATTCGAACGGAGCGTGTGCAAGACTCAAACTAAGCCCTTAGTTCGAACTAACCATGCGTTCTAGTTCGAACTAAGCATTAGTTTGAACTAGAATGCGCAGTTAGTATGAACTAAAAAGTTCACAGTTAGTTTGAACTAACCCACGGCATTTTTATACTGCCATAGTTACTTCCAAGCCTGCCTAGACAGACATGCACTAGCTCTGCTTGAGTTAGCATGGTAAAAATAGCAGCGTGGACTACTGTGACATGAATGGTGACTTGGAATAGCCACTCGAAGCCAAGCCCAGCCAGCTCTTGGGTCCCAACTCAGGTGATTAGCCCTAGCTGCTATCTGTTGCAACACCCACACCGCTAATTTTAGCAAGCTCACACCAGTCTTGGCATGTAGGCTGGCAGGCTAGTTCTCATCTGCAGTATACATATACTCTTGCTGGTCAAGCAGGTACTTTCTGAGATTTTTTGGTGCAGTTTCACATAACTTCTTTTCTTTCATTGAGTCACATCTTTCGGACCTTATCCAATTTTCACTACTCCTGAAATCAAAAGAAGTCTGCTTATGCAGGGATCTCACCATCTGGGCAATGTTAATGTATAAAAATAAATACAATCAATATTTTTAAAGCAACATTGTGCATACAGAATGTAACACTACTCAGCTACATTGAGAGGGACATCTGAATCCTGTTTCATACTAGACCTTTAAACTGTATCTGCAAAAACTCATATACTATTTCTGCGTACTATTATTATTTGTATTATTAATTTAGCACAAATGTTCTGTTCAGCAGAAAATGTTTTCTACTTCAAGCACTCTGGAAGCTAGGTGCTGTAACACTTAGCGAGGTGAGTAGGTTCATTGGATTCAATACGGCACATACTGTAGCCATCCTGTTAACTTCAGAAGGACTACTCGTCTAAGTAAGAGCTGCAAGTTTGGGCCCTAAAGCACACAGACAATATAGTTTAAACAAGCAACATGCCAGAAGGTCCTTCAGTAAAGAAGCAGTATGGAGATGGGTATTTTCCATTTTTATGAAAAGAATTTATTTACCTATGTGTAGCAGATTATGTGTAAGGATTTGCAGAAGAAATGTATTATTAAGGTGTGATTCAAATGAAACAGTAAAGGTTGATTAATGTAAAAGGAAAAGGGAGCTTTCAAACAGTACTGGGTAACATGAAACAAAGGATGAGAGGCAAAAGATGCACAGGAATTCATAATGGATTTTGGCACTGTTATATCCAGTGGAAAATGGGGAATAAGGAAATGAGAGGAGAGAGGTAGGTAAGGATAGAACTAGGCAAGGATTGAAGGAAGAACTTGATTCAAAGACTTGCATGCACTTTAATGGTTATTTAAAAGATGTTCTTTGAACATGTATTCCTAATGCTCTAATAAATATCATCATCAGTACATTGTAATCATTTACCTCAGGAAAGAGCAGTTTGCAGATGCTTTCAGCTAATGTGTGCAGATATACTCTGCTCCTGCTGGTTTTCCTTTTTGGAACATTCCCAGGAGTGTCTTTTTCATGGACTTCTTCGCAGATTGGCAAAGCTGCCCTAGACCTATTTGGCACTTCTGCACATTCCTCCTCATGTTCATTAGAAATATGACTTTGGTTCAGTAAGGAAAAAGGGCATTCCCCAGTGATCTTCAAGTCTTTCAGTTTGGTACAGAACATGCTGTACAAAGTCTCAGTCTACTAAGATTAAGAGTATTTTCCTTTGTGTTTAACACTTCTCTTCTGTTGACTAACAGTTGATGAAGGCAATTACCATTATTAAATGACTGTAGGAAGAGACATAGCTTTATAAGCCTACAAAACATGAAGGAAGAAAAAAAAAGAGAATCAAAACATGAAAGAATGATAAAGTACACTCATTTAATTTGCCTTATGATTATAGGAATGTCATTTCATGGTAATGTCAACCTTTCTATAATCCCTAAATCCTAACCCAAGAAAGAATTTAAGTATATGTATAACTTTAAGCATATGAATAATCTCATTGACTTTTTCCATGTACTTAAAAATACGTGCTTAATAGATTGAGGCCTTCGTAGCTAATGCAGAAACATATTTTACCTGAACCATGTTGATGATCACGTTGAAGGATTAGATCTCCATTGAAAAAAACAAAGACACATAGAGTCAATTCCATTCTTGTTCAAGAAAAGTGCCTGGCATAGTAAAACGGGATTTGCTTTTCCTAATGTGGGAATTTAAACCTCAGTGCTCTTAACACCCACAGTACAGTCTGTGCAAGTATGACTGAGCTGGATGCACTTTTAATACTGGAATGCATGTATGCAATAGCCAGTGCCTCACATCAGGGTTGCTGTCTTGGCCAGGCAGGAAGACAGAGACAAGATGCAGTGGATCTGGTTTAATTAGGCTGCAATTATATTCGCTTAATACATGTGGGAATATGCAGCAATAAATTGTACATTGCAGGTCATCTTTCTTTCCTTAATCACTTGGGGCAGCCGCCATCAGCTTTTCCCATTTCCAGTCTGGCCCAAACCTATTGCTAGGACCAGGAGCGTTGCTGCCCCAGGGAAGGACCCAGGGCACCAGCCCAGGCCCCGCCCCCTGACTGCAGGCCACGCCTCCAGCTGGGGACAGGGAAAGGAGCAGCAGCCATGGCTGCGGGGCTGCCCAGCCTAGGAAGGGGCCAGAAGTGGCCACTGCCGCCGTGGGTGGCCAGGCCCTGGATCTCCGGCCGAATCCAGCCAGAGACTGGGAAAGGCAGGGGCCCCCCAGGATTCAGGGCACTGGTGCCCAGATTCCGGGCATGGGTCCCGTGTGCCAGGTGCCAGCAACGCCCCTGGCTGGGATCCCACTGCCCTCTCCTCATATGAGGACTAAAGGAAGTAGAAAAGGGTAGATTTGTCTCCTCAAGGAAATAGATTTTAGGAAACCCAATTCCCCTTTTCTCAGCTTTCTTAAACCTACTTCAAACTCTCTTCATCAGTGAAATATGTTCCTCTTTTTACCAAGCACCTGCAACACCTTAAGTTGCAGCATGTCGACCTAACCTCCTTAACTTCTTTACTTTGCCCCTGACCTGCTGTGGGGAAGGTGAGAGACCCATCACTGTACCTTGACCAATTTAGGAGTGAGGGAAAAAGTCATTCATAGCCACAAAAGAAAAAAGCTTACTAGAGCAAGGTGAGAGTAGATCATAAAAAACATGATCCTATTCTGATCTCATACCTCATGGGTGGGAGGATGGCTGCTTTGCTGCTGACTGATTTGTGAGAGTAAGAGAACCTTGCCCTTGCCCCCCTAGAATGCATGGGCTATAAACACCTCTCTCTTCCTGGTGCACATGGTGGGTCATCTCTTCCCCCCCATCACATGATGCATGCTGGGCTATGATCTATGTGACTTTTCCCATTCACTCATGCCATGTAATTGTATGGTTTGATACCAATTAAACCATGCAAGGGGTTCCTTTATGAAAACTCATAATATATTCTGCATTATTGTTATGGCATCATGTTTCCTGCAACATCATGTACATGTACAGATGTGAAGCATATTTCCAGGTATTCCACATGGCCCAAGGGGAAGGCAGATCATCAGAGCTGCCTCTCAACATAGAGACTAAAGAGATGCATGACAAACAATGCAAACCTTGCCACCTGGCTCAGGTGGGACAAAGAGAATCACACAGCAATGAGGGAGAGGAGGATATCATGCCATTAGCAATGAAGAAAATCACTTAGGACTGGGCGAGGATTTTTGTGAGAAGCAGCATCTTGTAAACAACTCCAAGGGACTGAACCTATCCACGTAGCCATCAGGGCAAAGATGGGCTGAACACCAATGGCAACCAGTTTTGTGGGTAAGAATGATGAGAATAAGCTAGAGTGAGACAAAACAGTGATGTTAAGAAGAATGCATTTTATATCTTATTTGCTTGTGATGACTCCTGACCACTTTATTAAATGATTGTGCATTGATTTGGTACACACTCATAAATCATGTTCTAATCAATCAACTAGTGTTTGTTTCATCTAAACTGTGTGAATTTTACAGGGTGTGAGAGGGAACGGCTAGAACATTCTCATTTCTTTGGTATATGGGAAAACTGGTGCCTACGAATTTACAGTGACGGGGGAAGGGCCCTAATCGCTGTAGGATGGAAGTTCGCAGTGTGGTATCTGAGGGCTGTTGGTCCTCAGTGGGGACAGCTCCCTAAGTGGCTGTAGAGAACATACCCTCTGCTTTGGAGCGATTACATGCAGGTGGCTAGTGTGGACTGCCCAAGGAGTAGGGGGTCCACCTAGTGAAAGCAGGGGAAGTCAGAGTTCAGGAGTGGAGATCAGGGGGACATAGTGGTACACCGGACCAATTCTGGGAGGGGAATGTCACACTCCAACAACCAACTCAACTGGTTTCTGGTCCCCTTTGGCTCTCTAAAGCAGGTTCTTTATGCATGATCATAACCCAAATACAATGTGATCTCTTAAAGCAATCTTATCCCATTTTCTCCTGCTGTCCAACCAAAAATCCACCACATTCAGTTGCAGCAAG
The DNA here is from genome assembly GCA_007922195.1 of Podocnemis expansa. Lineage (NCBI taxonomy): Eukaryota > Metazoa > Chordata > Testudines > Podocnemididae > Podocnemis > Podocnemis expansa. Next base: position 27,136,712 of record ML681966.1, read on the forward strand.
CACACTGACTATAAAGCCGTCCAGTTTACACCAGCTGAGAATATGACTACATGGTCTGCATACTTGGTACCAACACTGCTTGGAAATACCAAAGGAAGTCATGCTGACAGAGGTGATATCTTTCAGATGAGACATTGAATATTTGTAATAAATTTGAACTTTGCTTTATAATAATTGCCTATTTTTTGTTATATTTATTTCAGTAATACTTCATCTTCAAAGAGTACTTGCTTAAAGGTTTATATCTTCCCTGTGTGTACCTCTATACTTATACAATAGTTTAATTAAGGTAAAACTTCTTTAGTCCTAGGTGTGTCTGAACTTATCAGTGGCCTAAAATACTAATCTTTCATTTCTGGAGATCTGAGTTCAAATATGTCATAACTGTAATTACATAATTGGTGGTTTCGCACCTGTTCCTAGAGGATATCATTCAAAATTATCAGGGTTACCCATCCTGCTTCATATGAAGAACTGCAAAATTCAGTGTAAATGTTATATAGTCTATGAAAAATATTCATATTCTATTTTTCTGACTTTAATTTTTATATACAATCTGACAAATCCAGTTTTTATTGTGGAAGTCAGAATCTCCCTACTCTTATTACCTTACAGTCTCATGCCATGAATTGAGGAACAAATCTCTTCTAAGCAAGAATCACATTCAACCAATTTGTTATTTGTCTTTACAATGAAAGCATTGCTGGCAGTTGTCTATTTTAAAGTACTTTATTGCTGAGGGTTTTTTTTTTTTTTTTCCACTGTACAATATTGAATTCCTTCATAAAAATTGAAAGGAAACAAAGAAACAAATGGGGACAAAATCCTTCCTTTCTGTAGTGGTCTGAACTGTGTACATCAATAAATTGTTAAGAATAGTGTATAATACTTAGTCAGGGAAGAATTGGATTTTTTTATTATTTTTATCATTTCAACAGATATCAATCTTTATTGTTAAGCTTTCTTATGTTTTTATTAATTTAAATTTTTACAGAAAATTGAGGGTGTGGTTCAACAATTATTGAGTGGAAGCATACAAGATTCATAAAGTTAAAACTTTATTAGCCATTAAAACACAATATTTTAATGTCACATCAAAAATATAGAACATAAATATCCTGAAATCAATAAATCAACCCCATCCTTACTATTAGTTTGACAGTCCATTTATAAACAAGCCTCATTCAGAAGTCTAAATCAAAGGATTTTGATGCCAATGAGTTCTGAAGCAGCAGTCTTCTTTCTTTGCCTCTCTCTAAATTCTGATTATCATCAATAGAAATATTTTTTTCATCAGTTTGTGTGTGTATGGAGAAATCAGCATTTACTGACTTTTAGCCTAAAAAATTTAATCCTCCCAAGCTTGGTCATAATGTATATGCTAAACTGTTAAATATGGGCTTTAGGTCTTTGTTAAAACTGAAGCACATGCTGAATCAAGGCTTTTTTTTTTTTTTTTTTTTTTTTTTTTTTAAAGAACAATGTTGAATCGGTTTCATATCATTACTGAAGCATTTTGTATAAACACTGCTCCAGGTGCACTAGGATTTAACAAAAAAAAGGTTTCTTTAAAAAAAAAAAGAAGGAAAACAATGCAGCACTGAAATACAATGATCTTGCAAAATTAGTTCCCAATAAATGAAATTCTTCATTTAAAACACTGCCACTTACTAAAAGTTAACTGTATGAAAGTGTCAAATTCTTGGCTTTTGAAGAATGAAGGGCAGGGTTAATACAGGTAGCATTTGAACTATGGCTGCAGTAACTCTAGTTTTTCTAAACACGAGTTTGATCATCTTACATTTGATATCCATGTCAAAACCCTCACTGATTTTCAAATGAGAAGAATTAAGGCCTTTATGCCTCCAGTAATAATATTACTGTGCTGATACTCAAATTTCAAAGCAGTTTAAGAGAAGGCTGAAGTTTATTCCTAATATAGGTTTACCCAATAATTGATTTGTTATTACATTCTCTAAGTACGTCTATTTTTTTTACAGAAAGAAAATGGATGGCCCTTTGGCACACTGCATCCTGTTCAAAACCACAGTACACTGAATCAGCCTAACAAAGTATAAGTAAGGGCCAAATTGTGAATGTCTCCATAGCTTTATACAGAATAAAGATCCCTAAATTGAACCTTTAATGAAAATGAAGTATGAAATACAATTCTATAATGCTTCAGCAGACTTATGTACAGAAATATGAGGCCATCCATACGTAACTTATAAAAATCCCAGAGAAAAATTACAGTGGGGGGATCATCAAATGCTTCTTTTAAACCCCCAAAATACAAACAAAATCAACCCCAGAATCCTGAGCTCAGTGGAAAAGAATATGAGCAAGTGGGATATCACACATTTCTGATACTGTTAAGACAAACTCTAGTCATATGAACATGAAAAATTATATTATGTATTTGGGACCAGTTTGGTAAAAGTAAGAAAACAAAATTTATTCTGTTATGGAAGACACTTGCCTAATTCAAACAATGTAAGTATTTAATGTTCTGACAGTAGCAAGAGAGTATGTTATCATACTATTGTTTATTAGGGAAATGTCATCACTTACCTTAAAAAGGGCCTCAAAAAGGACAGTGCTGGAACTAGATGTTTTGGCATCCCGGACAAGCAGCCCAAAATGCATCCTTCTCTGGCCTGGGTCCCAATCTGGCCCCAGCTGCCTTTGGGTGGTGGCTGGGGATGGAATCCGGCTGCCCGCTAGCCCAGCCACCGCCGGCAGGCAGCAGGGAGCCCCAGCCACTGGAAGCAGGTGGCAGGGAGCTGGATCCATCCCCAGCCGCCACTGGGAGGCGGTGGGGAGCCCCAGCGGCTGCTGGAAGGCAGCAGGGAGTCTGGTCTGTCCCCAGCCAGTGGCAGGGAGCCGGATCTGGCCCCTTCTTCCTGCCCACCCACCAGCTCTCCTCTCTCGGTCCCCTCCACCCCAAGCCAGCTAGCTAGGTCCCACCCCTTCCCACCTTAACCTGCCCACCCGACCACCCAGGGTGCCTGCGGCCTCCCCACTTAACTGGCCGCGGCATGCTCCCCGAGCCAGAGCTGCACTGGTCCACTGGCCAGTCTTCTTCCCCTCTCCCCTACCCCCAGCATGCATATGAGTTTGCTCAGGGGCAGGGCAGGAGATTTTAAACTCCTGGAGCCCCAGCTCCAGCCTGGTGCCCTGAGGAATGTGCCTTTGGGGTCAGATAGGGTTTGCGGCTGCCGTCCATGCAGCACCCTCTAAAATCTGGCACCTGCGGGTTTGCCCCAGTCGCCTTGCCTTAGTTACGGCCCTACAAAAAGTTATGAGAAATATGGGCCTAGAAATGCCTCACAGCCTGAATCAGACAGTACCAATATTTATTTCAAGAATGATGGGCTCCAGCAGGCTGATTGTTCACAACAGCTGACACCCACTGACAACAACTAATAATTAAGAGAGGTGAGGAAATGTGGAACGTTTCCAGCCCATTCTCACCGCCCAGAGTGTATTCTTACAGAGTCCCATCCCAGTGCAACTTCTAGTGTTAATTCATGCTCTCACTCTCTTATATTAATGACAGTGACATTTATCTTTGAGAGCACGTCTAAAATAAATAAATAAATAAATCACCAGCTCCAGGATCAAACAACAACAAGCAAAAGTATTGATTACTTGTCTCAGTCCAAAATTGTGTGAACTAGAAAACTTTGATGAGATATACTGCTGCAGTGCAAAAAAGTACATGCCAATGCTCAAAATGTTTTGTTTCTAATAGTTTCCAGTATCCTTCCATCCAAGTTGCCTGTGTTATCAGCTGAAGTGCTTTTCTGTATGATCACCTGTATTATCTGCTTGTGACTATTTCGCTCAGTCACAGTAATTTTAATGCAATGAAGCAACCATACCTTTCAAAACCAGACTAATATCAAAATTAAAGCTGGTGCATGATGTCTTGTTAACTATCATTTAACAAACTCTTAAATAATCTAATAATTTAACAATAAGTTCATTCAAATAGGACAAAAATCATAAACAAACTAGTCTGTAAACCTAAAAGATTATTTTTATAATTAAGTGGAATACAGGTATATCGCAAAATACAGGGATTTATAGCATTTCTTGTTCCTCAATTATTTGAAATTACATGAGAGTAATTTGTCTAATTGCAAGTGTCTTAGTAAAATTTCTGTTAAAATACATACAGAAAAGATTCCCAAAGGCCACAACAAAAAATCATTTTAATCTTTCAAGAGCTTTACAATCTTTGTTTAGTCTCATCCAGCCTTATTAAATCACTTACATACATATGAAAAAAAGAGATGCAATGTTATTCTTTATCTGCCTTGTGTATAAGTTATCTTATAAAACAGATACAGACTCCGCATACCGGGGAAATACTCTGTTTTGATGAGGCTGCTTTGGAGTGCACAGCAGCTAAACAATTGGACTACTGCATATAGTCACATCTGCATACATGATTTCTCACTGTCAGTAAAGCGCTTCCAGGTGGACAGCTGCCAGTTTCTGAGTTAGGTACTCAAGATCCTGGAGAAGTGTGACCCACATGATCCCAAATGTGCTCATCTCTTTAATGAGATGTTTGTTAAACTCTTTTTTGCATCTTTTCGGTACGAGATTAACTCTCCCATTGAGATATTCGATGACATCACACTTTGCCTCTGGTTGATAATCTGGTCCTAATTTTAGCAGAGCAGCCACATCAGTCAACCTGCTTGGAGACAATTTGATTTATACCTAGAAATCATGAAAGGCAGTAACATTTTTAAAAAATAGACTGATAACATGCACGTCATAAAACTGACATAATCATCTGGTATTTAGCAAAGTAGCTCTATTGACTCCAAAGGAGCTACACCAGTTTACACGAGCTGAGAATCTGGCCCAGATACTTCTGCATACACACTATAAAATGGATACCAAACGCAGAACTGGCAATACATATAAAAACACATTTTTATATGTATATATTATACAAAAGAAAACTATATCAAAAGATCAACTAAAAGGTCAGGAAATGCCAGAATTAAGTTCACCTGTGCAACTTTAATTTTTCCCACTTGTGAATATGCATCATGATATGGTCTTTAATTACATGATCACATACTATTTGTTTATCAGGATCCCAGCCTCCTTCACTACACGGGATAAGCAGCTATTCAATGCTATGTTTTCTCATTGTTCAATGTTTGATCAAAGCCTTACTTCCTGTACATTATTCAAACCCTGCTATAAGACAGAATTATTTACTTCCTCGTAGATTTTTCTAGGGTACTCACCACTATAGTATCTGAGTGCTTCACTGATTCCAGGGTCTCAACTTAAGCACCCATAAAATGAAAAACACACAAAACAGTGACCACCTTAGAAACATTCAGTTGAAGACACTTGCCCAGCACCACACAGGAACTCTGTGGTAAAGGCTAGAATAAATTCCAGTTCACTATGGTAGCATTCAATTTCCTTGACCATGAAACAATCCTTTCTCTTCCTAGAATCCCCTGCCTCATTCACTATTCACATCCTGCAACAAACAAGGCAGGAGTCCTACAGACTGCCTCATTCACAACACAACTCTGATTCATCTCTATGGTTCATTGTTTACATTAAACAAAAGAATCATAGACACACCGGGCTAGAAAGAATCTCGACACAGCATTTGATCCAGTCTTTAACACTGAGATAAGACCAAGAATACCTAAACCAGCACTAACAGGTCTTTGTCTAACTGTTCTTAAAAGTCTCTCATGATGGGGATTCCACAACCACCTTGGAAACCTACTCCAGGTGTTTAACTATCCTTACCGTTAAAAGTTATTTTTAACCCTAATATCTAACCTAAATCTGTCTTGCTGCAAATTAACCCAATCACATTTTGTCATGCTTACAGTGGACCAATGTTCCCTTTAAGCTACGCTGGCGAGCTGCAGCGCAGCCCACCACAGCCACCAGTGCAGAGAAGGCTGCTGGCAGCACGTGGCCGGCAGCCAGAGTCCCTCCATACAGCTCCTATGGAGCAGGGAGTTTTCAAACACTCCCACCCAGAGAAACTCTAACGCAGCATGCCCAGAAAATCTGAGCATGCTCTGTAGAGCTTCTCTGGCCCCAGGAGCTATGGCTAGGCCATGCGGCTCCAGCCACAAGCTAAGTTTGTGGGGGCGGCCAGGCGGCGGGGAGTGGGCTCATGAGGGGGCCAGCTGGGAGTGGGCCAGTGGGGGCAGGGGGCAGCCAGGAGTGGGCCCGCGGGGCCAGCTGGGAGCAGGGGGGCAGCCGGGAGTGGGCCCGCGGGGACTAGGGGGGCACCAGGAGTGGGGGGGGCAGCCAGGAGCGGGCCCACAGGGGCGGCTGGGAGCAGGGAGGCAGCTGTGGGAGCAGGCCTGCAGGGGCAGGGGGGGCTGGCAGGGGGGCAACCAGGAGTAGGCCCACAGTGGGGGGGCGCCGGGGGTGGGGGCGGCAGCAGCCAGCTCAGCAAGCCCCCGGGGGGGGCAGTGTGGTGAGCAACATGAGTTGCTCAGCTGCCAGCATCTCTTAGAGGGAACACTGCAGTGGAGATGTAGAATAATTGGTTACCATACTCTTTAAAATAGCCCTTAGTATATTTGAAGACTGTTATCAGGTCCCTACTCAGACTTCTTGTCTCAACACTAGTCATGCCCTTTTTTTAACCTTTACTCACATATCGGCTTTTCTAAACTTTCTTTCATTTTAGTTGCTTTTCTCTGGACTGTTTCTAATTTGTCCACATCTTCCTCAAAGTGCAGTGTCCAAAACAGTGGCCTCCTCTGTACCAAGTAGAATGGGACAATTGTTTCCTGTGCATTACATGCAACTCTTTTATTAATACATCTCAGAGTTAGTCTTTTTTTGCAAATGCAGTACGTTGTTGACTCATAGTCAATTTGTGATAAACAATCCCCAGATCCTTTTCAGCACTGCTTCTGTCTAGCCAGTTATTCCTCATTTTGTAGTTTGGCATTTGATTTTTTTTCCTTCCTAAGAGTAGTACTGTAGGGACCTCTCTTTCAATATATTTATTTAGGTTTAGTTATAACGGTATGTTAATATTTGAAAATGCTTCTCCCCAGTAGTGGGACCTTGCAGTACGGAACTACGCAGCAGGGGAGTTATGTAACAAGAGATTGTGCAATGTGTAACTGACAGCACTGCTGGCAAGCAGCCATGCCTCAGTCTGCCTGCCAGCAGAGGGATGCACACGCAGTACAATGGGTGCTTTCGAGATTGTTCCCAGTGGCAGGGAAAAGCTGCACGCTGATTGGTCAGTGAGATTTGAATGATTTTTGTATTTAAGCAAGAAGCTGACTGTCGGTCTGGGTCAGTTGGGTCAGCTGGATTGGTCAGGCATGTAAGAGAATTACAGCAAGGGACCTATTGGAACTCATTGACCCCAGGGAGCGGACAGGTTTGGAGCAGAGCTATCAGGTGCCTGCTGCCTGATAGTGTGCCAGCTCAACCTTGGTTAGAGTTCCCTGGACACACACTCTCTCTCTCTCTCTCTCTCTCTCTCTCTCTCTCTCTCTCTCTCTCTCCCTCTGTGTGTGTGTGCCTTGCCTTCGTGGGAGCACTGCAGCCCAGTGGGGCCAGAAGCAGACAAGAATGCTCCGGGTTGGGAGGATTGTTGACTGGGATCCAGAAGACCAAAAGGGTGTTCGGCAGGGCTTGGAGAGAGGGCCACTAGCCATAGTCCAGTGGTTGCTGACTCGGCTGCGCCTTGAGCTCTGAACAGGACCTGAGGATCCAGGAGCAAGTCTCCGCAGACCATTGCCACCTCAGGACTGTGAGCTAAGGGACTGTGCCTTAGAGCCCACTCAGATCCTTTGGATGTTGGTGTCAAGGCTGTTTCCCCACTCTGGCACTGAGTGCAGAAGGTGGGGGACCGCAACAGGCCTGAAAAGCCACTGGCCTTAAAGCCTGATCTTAAAACTCTCCAAGGCCTCCAATTCCTGGCGTTGGAGTGGTATCGTTGCCACCACCCAAATGCAAAAAACCTCTTGAAACCCAGGAAGGCACACTTGGGAATTCCTTCCTATGAGGTATCCTCAATCACTTTTATTCCTCTCTCAGGAAAGTGACTGAACCACAGCTGGAATATCAGCTGAAACTGGAACAGAGTCCCCTTTAGTAGCTGCCTGTGCAGTCTGAGGCACGTGCACACAAACCTCTTGCCCTTCCAGGACACAGAACCAGAACTTACTTAAAAGGCAAAATCTTTAATCAAAAGAACAGATTAAAGACAGAAAGTTGCTTCTCTGGGAATTAACTTAGGTAGTTACAGGGTAGTGGGAGGGGGTACATGTGCTCAGCACAGAGAAATCCAAAAAACAAACCAAAACAAAGAAAATATCCTGACCACGTCTAAACAAACATTTCCTGTTCTACCCACGCCTGCTCAGTAACAAACTTAACTTATCTTTGGTAAGGATGTTGCTGGATTCTTCCTCAGGCCCCTCTGGCCTCCTCCTGATCCTTCCAAGAGCTCTGCTACATCCAAACAGGAACAGGCAAAGCTGCTGTTCGCATTCAAAAAGCTGTGCTTCATTCCTATTGGCTGCCCTGGGACTCAGTGACCAGAGTGTTAACCCCTTCCTCCCCAAGGCTTATTACAGTTGGGACTCTGGAACTTCGCCTAGGGGTGAAGGGACTCTTGATCAAGGACCCAGCCGCCAGAGGCCTGAAACAGACGGTCCAAGTTAGGAGCCTCTTCTGGACCCTGAGACCATTGTGGGACCTTGCTGGGACACGTAGATGTATGGGGACCCCAGGGGTTGGGGAAGGGAGGAAGGTGTGGACGTCTGGGCTTCGGCTCAGCGTGGGCATTCCCAGTAGCGTTCGCCACTTATCCAGAGTCGAGGGCATCTAGGTCCACAGGAGCTGTCAGTACCTGCATCTGCATTTGCCAAGTTTGCTAGAGCTGGTTGTGGGGTTGTAAGTTTGGTACTTAAGTGGGTCACTTACTTGTTTATACTTGTGTTACATCTGTATTCGCTATTAGTTGTTGTCAGTTTCTCTTCTGTAGCGTATAGGCTGGGATTGGGACTGCCCCCTTCCTTTTAGTTTATTCAGGTATTTGTAAGCATCTAGGCCTAATAATTGTGGTTGTGTTCTCCTGAAACTTCAAGTGTCCAGAGTGTCTTTATCATGGGATAGGGTGCACAGGTTAACAGACGCCTGATCCCAGGGGACCTACCTCTGAGATCTCCTGCTAGCAGATAGGGGAGGAGTCTCTCCTGCTAACAAATCATTTTTGCTAACAGTACTTTGCATTTGTCCTACTGAATGTCATCTTAATGATTTCAGATCATTTCTCCAATTTGTCAAGGTTGTTTATTAATTCTAATGCTGTCCACCATAATATTTGCATCGGCTCTAAAGCTTGTATCATCTGCAAATGTTATATGCATATTCTTCACTGAGTCATTAACAAAAATATTGAATAGTACCCGGATAAACCCCTGTGTGACCCCAATTTGTCAATGAACTATTGGTAAACTATTCTTTCAGTAGCTTTCCAACTAAGTGTGTACCTACTTTATTTCATCTAGCAACATTTCCCTAGTATGTTTATGAGTCAGCAGTACTGTATTAAAAAAGCATGCGATCATGCCATTCAAAATTGTATTATAACTCATACACACTCTGTCTCATTTCTGGCTCTCTGTAGCAGCCCATCCTTATCTACCCACTATCCATAATTAAACAAGTAACATGTAATTAAGGAGTATATAATTAAAGAATTTACCATAAGGCACAATCGCAAGAAGGCCAAACTAAGGTTGCACAGGCATCTTAATTCTGACGCTTCCTAAATTCTGAGTGCTAGCACTTCACAACATTAGGGTTCTTCTGAAGTAGTTTTGTTGGGGGGTGTACTATACATACTCTGTTTCTCAGCTTTAACTTTCATTCACCTCAGGACCTGGGAACTGTAATTTCTTGAACAATTGTATACATGCAGAATGTTCATAGAATTGAGAATCTGTCCTTGTTCTCAATCCTTGCGCAGAATTCTTATTTGCCTTAAAAGGAGTTTGGTATACAGGCATTTAACATGTATATACTGTATAAATTGTGATTCACACATCAAGAGCAGAATGCAGACTTTAAAATGCATAACATCTTCTATAGCATGTGTAGTACTCAGTGCAAGGGAATGCACAGAGCACTAAATTCTGGCCTGTCTCTGCATGCACTTTAGTACTGCTGCACAAGGATTGGGGCTGAATTAACATATAATTGTTTAAAAAAAAAAAAAAAAAGATGATGCCATTATGGAAAAAAAAACCTGCTATCTACCTCTAGGCTGACCTGTGACCCTCCAGGATGGACACATGGATGCATGCCCTTGATCCTGGCCAGCCTGGTGTGGGACAGAAACTCTATAAAAGACACTGATTCAAGAACTAAACTTCCCTTGAGGAAGGAAGCTGTTGCATGACAAGCCATGAGCAACATGAAAACACTGACTAGAGGGGAAGCTGCTGAGAAACCACATGGCAAATAGGGAAGAGGGAGAGGACCAAGTACAGAGCACACTGTGATGGACAGATTTTGCTACCAGATTTAGTGCTAGGCAGAATTTGTGAGGAAACAGCAGAGACTGTATACAGGACCTACAGCCACATGACTGAGCAGGGAGGGCCTGGTGACTAGGTTAACTCTTAAAGGGACAGGACTCGCTCCCCCCAAGACTATTGCAGACAAAGTGCTTTAGAGCAATACTGCTCCTATACTCGAGGAAGTGGTCAGTGCTCTGTGACCAGGTGTTGTATACGCAAGAAGAGCCTACTGGCCTTGTAAAGGAGACGTACATTCAGCCAGAAACCATGTGGATGGAGAGGATGGGAAGTGTATAGCCTAGCTGCCACTGTGGTTGAAGTATCCCTTCGTAAGGAGCTGTGTAGAAAATACTGCCACAGTAGCTAGAGACAACACAGAGGGGCCCCCAATGAGACACACCACAAATTGGTTATTTTATCCAGGCAACTTGCAAGCTTCCCACCTGTTGTTAGCACTGGATTGCATAAGGCACTCCAGATGCTGAGCTTGAGCAGCTCAAACCTCTTGGACTGCAAGATATTTGTAAGCTTGCAAGACCTAATAAAATAGCCCTTGTCATTTCTTGCCTAATAAAATATCCCTTCATTTTAGCCATGTTTTTGAGACCCACCAGGACTAGTGACTACAGGACCTAACAACTGAAACACCTTCAGTTTGTGCCTCCAAAAAATGGTACATTTGGTGCCAATGACTACCTTAAGAGATTTGGTGTGCTGCAGTAACAAGCTGTCAGAATAATTACTGAAATATCTCTGTGATTACTAACTAGTATTTCAAAACCTCACTAATGAAATTTAACATTCATGTTATCATTATTCCTTAAAAACATATTAATGATGTAATGAAATAATGAAACCATTTTATGAAATCTAAATTATATACTGTACTGAATATCATCCCAATCACTCCCCTGTGTGGCTGCCCAGACATGGACTGATATTTTGTTCAGAGTCACAAGAAAGATTTTTCAGTCTAACATGATAGTTCCTCCTAATTCTTAATATGTGATCCTATAAAAAATGTGTTATTTCAGAGGATAAAGAAAAGACGACCAAATACTAGTTTATGTTTTCCTACTGCAGAGTTACCCCACTGTCCAGCCAAAAGATAGACCATAAGAGGAAGAAAAGCCATTATAGGGGAGAGGTTGGATGTTTTTAGAGAACAAATTCCCTGGTACTTTCCTAAATCACATTCTTCCACCATCATTCATGCTGAACAGTAACTTACTCTACAACAGTCTCACTGCAATCAATGGGAAATGAAGGCTCAATAAAATACATGAGCAAACTTTAGAAACCACAGATGTGTGCATATTAAAGATAAACCCAAAGTCTGTGTTTCTAACACGTGACATGTTTCTTCTGCATGAGTAGTGATTAAGATCTATACAAGAGTACAGAGCTGTACATCCATGATTTAGCAGTCAGTGTTCTCAGAAATGGACAAATTCAAGCTTCAAAATCCCACTGAACTTTGGGGATGAGTGGCACCAGATGCCAGTTCTGAACTTACATGCGATACATCTCTCTAAAACGGGCTGATGCAACACTCTGGATCCCAACATTGCGAAAGTTTTTGGAGGGCAGAGGGGGTCCAACTTGTAGCTCTGAACATGACAACATACACTTATCTCTATTTGTTATTAAAAGTTCAGTGTAAATCCAGAATTCCACACCCAAGTCTTGACAAGTCACCAAAAGGAAAGATTGCAAACTTTTGACAATCAATGAAATATATTTTTATCCTTTTAGGTATAAACATGTACAGTCTATTTTTGGGGCAAATCCTCTGCCTGCGCTTGGCCCAAATAGCCAGGCTGTTGGGAAGATGGCATGGGACGAATGCTCTCTCTCCTAGGACAAAGTAGCTGTGGAACCTCAGCAATTTGTGCAACACCTCTGTGGGGATAAAAAGTACTTCACGGTGGCACCTCTCTTGCTCACCTTTCTCAAATCCCCATTCTTCAGTGCAGTTAGCTACCACTGGCTTAAACTGCTTGTAGTATGCACAGATCTCCATGGGACCCTGAGCCCTCTTATACAGTGGAATCTCACCATTTATCTGTTCATGGAGCCTCTGCAATTGCACATGTATGGACAGGATAGCCTTTTAACAATTTTGGACCTTAAAAAACTTTGTTTATTTGTACAAACATTTCAGTTCAGTTTTTAATGAAAAGCTCTTCTTCTAAAGCTGTGCCCACAAAACTGGTGACACTGTAAGTGACCTCGGTGCGCAAATAAGGAAGTAATCAAAACAGAGAAGTCAAAGGAATGAAAAAACAAAAAAGAAAAAACTGGACAAATAGAAAATATGCAAAATGGTAGTAAAATTATATTTTTAAACTTCTAAGTGAAATCCACAGATTTATATATATTTTCCTCTTTCTGGATTTGCAATCTGTCAAAATAAAAGAAAGCCTTTAACTGAATAATTTTAAGGACTAATAAAGGGGAATCAGAGAAATAAATCTGCAAGTAGACCCTTGACAGAATCTTTTCTTGATCTTTTAGTATGAAATCCTGTCTTCCAGGTACAACTCCCATGATAATCAATAGGAGATATATGTGTATGACTGAGACAGGGCTTGACAAAACTGACTCCCAGCTAGGTGCCAACAGTTTTATTTTTGGTCACCAGAGGGCACTCATCTGCAGCTTTTCCACAGTAGGGCTAGGCACCAGCCTACAAACCCTGGTTGCCATGGTGACCTGGCACCTGGGTTTTGTTGAGTCCTGGACCGAGAAAAGAATTTTTTCCAGTTAAAACAACACAAGCTGGAATCAACATATGAAAAAAAAAAAACAAAAAAAAAACTGGAGGGCCGAAACCAGGAAGTCATCATGAAGAGAACTGTGACATTCAAGTATTATGCTTGTTGGGTCCCTCAGTTGTAAACTTGCAGCCAGAGTCCATAAACTTATACACACAAGTAACTTAGCTCACATGAGTAGTCCTGTAACTTCGAAGGGATTACTCTCATGAGTCAGGTCAATTGTGTGAATGTTTGCAAAATCAGACTCTTGATTTGCAGTTATACAGGATGAAAACAGAGCACACAGCACTTAAGAAAGAAATTCATGTTTTATAGGAAGAGAAAATGAAAACAAATTATGAATGCTTTGTAAAAATAACATCTGGAAATTATTAACCTTTTATCTGCCAGTTATTATAACTATTATTTTTGTTTGATATTCTTGAACTGACAGATGTGTTCTTCCTTATTATAAAAATGAATAAATTTTAACAAAAGCCCTTAAGAGATTTTAAAATACAACAGCCTTTGAAACAAACAAATCCCCTCTTCTTCATATCAGTAAAGTCAAACATGCGCTTTTGACATAGTGAGACAAGTTTGCACATGTACAGTAATTTTCACCATTTTATTTAAGGCACTGGCACTATATGGTGGTAGAAAACATTGATTGTACTAAGACACTAATGGCTAAATATTTCCTGGTACATGTTGTGTTCATTGCTTTAATTATAATAAAGAGAACATTTAAAAAACAACTCTGTACCAAGTTTCCCTGAAATCTATAGATTCCATAAAACCATTTGAAAACTAAGTCCTTAAAAGGCAAATACTGTCATAAACAAATCTAACTAAAGATTTTTCTAACTCAGTGTTTGCCACTGAGCATTACAGTGTCTTTCACACAGACACATCGCTGATAACTATGAGAAAACAGTGAAGACAGTTAAATGCCCATGCCAATTCCCAAGGAAGTCAACAACAGTTTTACAGGATCCAACAGAAGTTGACTCACATCCCACTAGTTTTGCCATGGTTGACATGGAAACAGATTATGAGATTTGCATGTTTTCTTATATTTGAAACAAAACATACTCATGACTTTTGCCATTTTGGCACTTTTTTAGATGGATGTGGTAGACACGGATTAGCAACTGAACCAACTTTTCTGAGACCTTTGAGAGCTGTCAAGTAAAGAGACAGGCTGCATGGAAACCTATTCCAGTGCTTAACTATTCTTATACTTAGAAATGTTTTTTAAAATATCTAATGCAAATTTCCCTTGCTTCAGATTAAGCCCACTATTTCTTATCCCACCTTCAGTGGACATGTAGAATAATTTCCATCATCTTTCTAATAGCCCTTAACATATTTGAAGACTTATCTTGAGCCTTCTTATCTCAAGACTAAACATACGGGCTGTATTCACACACACGGTTATTTCGAAACAAGTTGTGTCAAAACAGCTTGTTTCGAAATAACGTCTTATTTCGAAATATATTTTGAATTAACAAAATGTTATTTCGAAATAAAAAAAGCGGGAAACGAAATAGCAGGTTCACTTAAAAAGCAGGCGGGGAGCAGCGCTGGGCTGCGCTGAACCTCCCCGGTGCCCGCAGCCCGGCTCTGCAGGCGCTGGCCAGGGGACACCCCTCAGCACCCTGGCCAGGGCGCTGAGGGGGCAGCCCTTTAAATGTTGTTTCGGAACATCTTGTTCCGAAACAACATGTTCACACGAGTTGTTTCGAAACAAGCGTTTCGAAACAAGGTTGTTTCGCCCCCAAATGGGGTTTAACTTGTTTCGAAACAACACCCTTGTTTCGAAACAAGGGGTTCCCGTTGTTTCGAAACAACGGTGCGTCGTGTGAACGTGTTTTTTTTTTGTTTCGAAACAACGAGGTTGTTTTGAAACAAAAGTGCTGTGTGAACACAGCCACCCAGTTTTTGTCTATTTGTAGTTTTTATTTTAAAAAAATCTCTCCTCATAGGCCAGGTTTTCTATACCTTTAATTTTATTTAAATAAATTTGTTAGCCCTTAAAAGTGCCACCAAACTCCTTGTTTGTTTCCCTGAATTAGACTAACATGGCTACTCCTTGGAACTTTAATTTTTGTAAAAGAAGCAAAGAGTCCTGTGGCACTTTAAAGACTAACAAATTTATTTATGGCATGAACTTGCGTCGGAGAAAACCCACTTCGTCAGATATTTGAAGATGGGGGAAATTTACAGAATAGGAGGCAACTAAATGCAGGGCCGTGTAAGACGAGGGATCAGGCCGTACTGTAACAGGGAATCAAAGCGGTTATTAAACTTCAAACACTGGGAAACAGCACATAGAAGAAGGTGAAGTCAAATCACTTGTTGTAATGGGAAAAGAATCCATAGTCACAATTTAATCCTGCTTTCACACAGCTGAATCTGCATATCAGTTCAACTGTTTCTCTTTGAAGTTTTGATGTCCCATTGACTTGCTTGAGCACAGCTGCTTAAATTTTTGTAGTTCTCCTCAGGACTCTCTTCAATTAGCCAACATTTTGTAAAGTTGTATATCACCAAACTGGATATAGTTTGAAGTCCTCATCAGTGCCAAACAATGGATCACCGCCTCCAGTGTCTTACAGGGCACTCCTATTAATACCTCTCAGAATAACAGGGGTTTTTTTTGGATATTGATTACATTGTTAACTCATAGTCCATTTGTGATCCATTGTTGCACCCAGATACTTTTCAGGATTACCACCACCTAGTCACTTATTTCCCCATTTTATATTTGTGCATTTGATTTTCCCTTTCTACATGTTGGACTTTGCACTTATGTTTATCAAAATTCGTGTAGTTGTCAGACCAATTCTTCAAGGTTGCTTTGAATTCTAACCATATCATCCAAAGTGCGGGCAACACCTCCCAACTTGGTGCCAGCCATACAAGAGAATTTTCTCCACTCCACTGTTCAAGTAGATAATGAAAACAGTTCATAGTACAGTACTCAGAACAGAACGGTATGGAATCCCAATCATTACTTCTTCCCCCACTGCATGTGGTTTGACAATGAACCATTGATAACTCTGGGTATGTTTTTACAACGAAATGTACACCTCATAGGGATGTAAAAAATGGTTTACTTAAAAATCCATTTAAACATTCTACTTTTAGACAGCCTGTTTAAATGGTTGAACCCTGCAGACAGAAGGGAGGTGTGCTGGGCTTGGGTCCTCACTGCCAAGTGAGAGCTATTCAGCTGCCACTCCCCGTCTGCATGATTTGTATTGACAATTCTATGTTGGTTATCACTTACAACCGTAATATACTTTAGGTCCTGAAAAACTGATTTAATAATCTGTTCTGGTATCTTTCCAGGTATTGAATTTGGGCTCACTGATCTATAATTACCCAGGTCATCTTTGTCCCCCTATTTACAGTGAGGTATGTGTGGTCATCTCCAGTCCTCTAGGATCTTCCCATTTAATATCTAGCACTCAATGTTAAGAGAACACAGTATAATTGACTGACTGCTGTAAATGAACAAATATTTTCGTTATCAGCCTTTGTACCTAGGTTTATGCAAAAAAGACTTTTCTGACCCTCTGCAACAAATTGGAAAATTAAATACATCAGAGGGCAAACCTTGGTATTTCTTAGGATATTTAATCTCTGCCACAGCAGCCATTGTTGTCAGCGGGACTGCTGCACTTAACTCAGCTGCATTTCTGTTAGATCCTTTCATTCCAAACATTCTGCTTCTCATCACTGGGTAAAGGAAGAACTATTGGCAGATGGCACAGAATGTTTCTGGAATGACTTCTGCACAAGAAAACTCAGCATATGCAAATAACAGTAACAGGCAAAGAACACGGAAAATGATCTCAGTGCTAACTGCCATGTTCTGCCCCCCATTCTGTACGTGCAAGTTTTCTTGACATCAGTAGGAGTTCTGGGCAAAGACAGACGTGAATATCTCAAAATAATGTGCTACTGGTAATTCTTATGGGACAGCTGCATTTAAAAAGAAAGAAAGAAAGAAAAATTTTGTAACAGCCTGCAGTGGAAATGTAGGTTAGCTAAGTCTAAGTATCTGAGATCTTTTCAGAGGGGTAGCCATATTAGTCTAGTCCAGCAAAAAACAAACAAGGAGTCTGGTGGCACTTTCAAAGACTAACAAATTTATTTACCACATGAGCTTTCGTGAGAGAAAATCCTACTTCAGACACTGTGAAGATGGGGGAACCAATGCAGGGACATGTAAGTCATGGGATCAAGTCAGACTGTCACTCTCATAAAAAGCTCATGTAATAAATAAATTTGTTAGTCTTTAAAAGAGTCACAGGACTCCTTGTTTGTTTTATCTGAGATTTGTTACCTCAGACATTGCTAAATCATTTCTAAAAACAGTTTATTGTTCTATTAACAGTTTCATTGAAAACTAGATCCCTGAAAAGTCAAAGAGGACATATGTATTACTTCTAAGTTACGGAATTAGCTAGCGTATTTGAAAAGCGTAGCCAAAAGATTCACTGAGAGAGACTAGGTGAGTGAGGTAATGTCTTTTATTGAACCACCTTCTGCTAGTGCAAGAGACAAGCTTTCAAGATCCATAGGACTCTTCTTCAATTCCTGAGGAACACAGCAAACATTGCAGCAAACATTTGTCAAATGCTGATTAACAACACTGATCCATACTGCTGTCTCGTTATAACTGACACATTTACAAATATTTACCATATTAAAAACTACACCTAGCACCACTTCAAGTAAATGTAAGAAATTCTGCCTTTCATAAAACTACTGAATTTAAATCATATACCCCACAGAACAACAGACCATCCAGCCTTTTAAAATCTACTTCCTGTGTTCAAACCTGGGCACCTTATTAACAGAAGTGTTTATTCAGCAAAGGACAGGGACATGCTTAAATTCTACTGAAGTCAATGGGATTCAACACATTTAATTAACTGCTGTCCTGAGCATGGATGATTTTCTGAATTGGACAAATACTAGAACTACCATGAGTTTGCCTACAAATAGAACAAAACTGATTAAGGACCTTGGTGGGATTGAAATATGAGGGAAAAACTGAGATACAAGAAACTGGAGAATGCTGACCTAGATGTACAGTACTAAACCCTTATATTTAGACACAAAAGTAAAAGTTTAAATGGGAAGTCAACTGAAATCAAGCTAATTCATCCAGATTTTGCTTCTAGCACTGCCTCAGACTTCTTGTGGAACCTCTTAATTTTGCTGTATCTGTTTCTACATCTGTCAAATGGGGATGACATTTCCAATATCAAACATCACTTCTTTGAGTTATACTAATATTTACACAGTGCTTTGAATCATCAAAAATGAGGAACAATATTTATTATCAATTACTATAATAATATGTATGGTCTTATAGCTCAAATAAATGAAGTTACAGAACCTGCTGGGTCTCCACTCCTGAAAAGCTTCTGTCTGGGGACCTCACTACACATAGGGCTTGTCTACACTGGGGTTGGGATTGTAATTCAATTTTAGGGTGTTGAATTACAGAATCTGCAGGAAACCGATCACACTCTGCATATGGCTCCAGGCTCTTGTGTCCCCACTGATCATCTCCTTCTTCTTGAAATGCATTGCACTGTGGGTAGCTATCTGACAGTGTAACTAGGTTCAGCGATTTGCAGGGAGGCAATCTTCCTCCCATGATGTAATGTGCTTGCCCCACCCCTCCCCTCTTTTCTCAAAAGAAAAAAAAAGAAAAAAACTTTCTACGCTGTCTTTCTCTGCTGCAGGAAGAGAGATGGATGAGTTAAAAACTTTATGGTGCTACATGCAGGGGAGGAGCTAGGTGCTGCTTACCTGGTACGACATACTGGAAAAAATCCAAAGCGGCAAGAAAAGAACAGACAGTTCTGAGATAGATCCTGAGGCCAATGAGGTTGAATTTTACTGCTCTCTGGCTACACAGACCTAAATCTGAATTGTAGATTTTGACTTCAGCGCTGCATCATTGCAAGGATGGTGGGATACAGCCCCATTTAATGCTCTGACAGTGGAGACGCAGGCTGCAGAAGGTCAAGGTAAGCAGCTTTAAATCAAACTCCTCTGTCAGTGTAATGCAGGGCAGAGCTGGCATTCTGATATCAACGCATGCTGGTACCACCAGTTTTTCCTGATCATTTTGTCTACCATTTGCTGGAACTCACACTGAGTCAAAGACAAACAGTAGCTGAAGCCAAGGCAGCATTCCAGACCAAAAGCAGTTGGCACATGGAGAAGTTATAAGGTGAAATCTACTATAATTGCAGAGTCCAGCACAGTGCTAGGCCTCAATGCAACAGCAAGTACAATGGGACTACTCACATTGTGTAATCCACATACAAAAGTCTTTGCAAGACCAGAACCCCAGTCATTTCTCTGATGTAGCTAAATTATTTTCCCTTGTGTAAATTTTAATGATTGCAAATAGCTCCTGCTGCTTATCTCACAAGGGAGAAAAAGGGTAAAAGAAGGGGGAAAATAAAGGAGAACAAGGAGAAAAATTAAAACAGCCAGTAAAGGAAACAGTGGAAAAGGACTGATGGAGAAAGGCAGAGAAAAAGCAGAGAACAAAAATGGCGAAAAGAGAGAAAAGACTATGGGACTGGAGAAGAGAAAAAACATTGGGAACAGGAAAAAATAAAAGCAGAAGGGCACATACAATTTTTCTCTACTCAGGATTGAATATACCAAAATTTAAAGGCTAGTAACCAAAATCTACATTTTATAGCTTGCTAAAAGATCTGGCCAGGTTTTTTGTAATTACATTTTTTCAATCACAGTTTTGGATTTTAGTTAACAAATAAGACAAATTTTTCATGATAATTACAACCTGTTTACAAACAGCTCTACCTACTGCTGCAATGTTTTGTTTACCTCTATTAAATAATCTATGGAACTAAAGAAGCTAAAATGCGAAATTAACTAAATCAAGGCCTTTGACTTCCTTCTTTTCCCTTCAATAAACAGTTGTCTCACTAACCAACACAGCGAAGCTGGGAGCTGTAGTCCCACAGATTATCTTCCAGCAGATCAAACAAGGAGTCCTGCGGCACTTAAGACTACCAGATTTATTTATTGCATGAGCTTTTGTGGGAGAAAATCCCACTTCAAAGCATCTGACAAAGTGGGATTTTCTCCCATGAAAGCTCATGCAATAAATAAATTTGTTAGTTGGTAAGTGCCACAGGGCTCCTTGTTTGTTTTTACTGAACTAGACTAACATGGTTGCCCCTCTGGAACTTCCAGCAGATATTAGTGAGGTCATTAGCTGAAGCAGGGAAAAGAGCAATCTCAGAACTCAGGTCTTGGCAGGTATATTAAGGAGAAAGTTAGTTCATACCATTTTGTTTTTAACTGCCTATTTGCAATTTAAATACAAGCCGATATAGTGTTACTGATTTGAGATTATATAGCTTTTGATTTCATTTTAAAGATACTTTATTTCACTTTTATTAAATGCCCACAGAGACTATCATTCCTTTCTTCATTCTGTCCTTTTCCTTCTCTCCATTTCCTTTTACCACTGGCAGTGGGAGGACATTTGTTCCTCCACAATTATCTAAAATCCTGGAAAGGAAACACTGCATATGGGATTCCCTTAAAGATTCTAACCTCCATTGCCAAGAGGTCATGGGAAACTTGCAAGCTCCTGTAGAGCAGTCAAGAGTTAGCAACACAGGTTTTTTAGTATTTGTGTATTTCATGTCCCCGCTCAGCAGGATACTAAGAAGGCCAGGTTCCATCACTGTTACTCACACTGAGTAGTATCTTACTCTGTGAGTTGTTCTACTGATTGAGAGGTATCTGAATTATGTTTTGTTAATATTGTGCATAGCTCTGTGTGTTTGCATACAATGGATTATTGGCTATGGAGGAGATAAAAAGCGGTTGTTAAAGAAATGAAATAGGAAAAGCAAAACCATGACAAAGATAATAATAGAGAATACATCAAGGCTCCTTAACCAAACAATGGGTGGGGGAATGCCCCTGCCTGGCTCCCTCCACTATAGTAAAGCCTAGTCTTCCTAGTCCAAACCTAAGATCAAAGAGGATGCTAAAACCTTACAGAAATAGAGGGAGAAGTTGTCAATCACTGTAAGCTCATGCAGACCAAAGTAGTCAGGGACTGCAGCAATCTGGCTCTTAAACAATCCCCAAAAGAACAAGGAGGGGCAATGATGCTAAATTCCATCTACCTAGGAGAGCTTGGGGAGAACGCCAGGTGTAGATAAGATAGCATTCATATAGGTCTTTGTGTTGTTTTAAATCCATTTCTTTGAGTAATACATACCTTTTTGAAAGTAAATCATACCTTGCTATGAAGAAACTGATTCTTTGTCTCCGCATATTACTACTTTCCACAGGTTCTCAAAGAATAACTCTTGCAGGTGCCAAATCCATTGAGCCTACTAGATACAACTGTTGGCAACAAGGGGGCTGCAACCCAGAGACCTCCTGTGACAGCTGCTGGATTATGGGATCCCATCCCAAAGAGAAGTGAGACACAGGGGAATGGACACTTACTGAGCGAATGTGACAAGAGTATTACGATATGACAAGGAGTTAGTTTATCATCTGGATACAACAGCTAACGCAGTAATAGATGTATTGACAGAGATCAAAATATAATTGAAAGCTTTATCAGACTTAAGGCCACTCAACACAGTTTCCTACTCACCATTCAAAAAAACAAAACAAAAACAAAAACACATTTTCTATGCTTGCTCATTATTTTCTTAATACATAAATTGGGTAAGTCATCTGTTGCCAAGGCACTTATTATTTCATTACATTTAGAGACAGAATCAATTTCCAGAAGTCTCATTACCCTGGAGACTGGGGTAATAAGATAATGACTGCTTGAAGACTCTGATATTAAGAGACTAGATGGCTCTGGGAGTTGTAATGAGACACACAAACTTTCTACCTTTTTATCTAGATTTCTGTACCTTGCTCATCATAGGTTACCAGTTAGAATTCAGTCAAATGATCAAAAGCTGGTGTAATTTCATGGCTGTTTGTAGGGCCGGTGCAACCCAAGAAGCCAGGTAAGCGTTGCAGGGGGGCACTGACACTTGAAGGGCACCAAAATGGGGACTGCGCCGTTGCGCTCCCCTGTGATGTCACTAGTGTGTGCTGGCGTCTGCTGCGCTGCAGGGTGGAGCCATAAATGCTAGCGCTGTTCCTGGCTGTTTGGCAGCCTTATGACAAGGTGACCAGTTCTAGGAACTGATAAATAGGTGCAGAGCTCCTCTGCTGATTCACACTGGCACCACTATGATTAGGACCAAGTCATGGCATAAAGCACTGTGTCAGAGACGAAAGGAAGTAGGGGCAGAGGTATAGAGGAGTCCTGAAGAAAGCAACCTAAAAACAAATCAAACACAACCCAAACAAGGAGTCCTGTGGCACTTTTAAAGACTAAGAAAAATATTTATCAAACGAACTTTCATGGGTAAATAAATTAAATTTATTAATCTTTTGAAGTGCCATAAGGACTCCTTGTTTGTTTTCTTGAACTAGACTAGACAAACACAGCTACCTCACTGGAACCAGACATAACCTCCAGCCTTGCTTCATGAAAGCATTCAGACAACCACTTAAGTCCCTTCCTATTTGGGATAGCATATGCTTAAAGTTAAGAATATGGTTGAGAACTGTCCTGAACAGGAATCTTTTACTTAATCGGTTCCTCTGCCAGGAAGTTTACACTTGTGACTCCTTACAACATACACACACACATGTGAGCACAATAAGATATAATAGCCCTTTATGCAGTTTTAATAAAATTCCTGCCAGCGATACTGATTCAGTTTACCATACGATATGCCACAATGAATAATCCAAAATTCAGACTACACATACATGCTTACCGTCTCTGATTCTATAAAATCTCTTTGAAAAAAAACCTACAGTTGTAGAAGACATAGCAGCTCTGCTGTTGGGTGTGCAGGAATAGGGACAGAGGCACCAGGGAAAAGAACGCTAGGAGGCAGCTCTTACCCGTTCTGTGATGGCAGCATGCATTCCATTCCAGTGCTGACCCCAGCATCCCAACTGATGCTAAAGTGGAGCAGGATGAGTATCTAGTGCTGCTGGCAGTATTCTGAATCTATTTATGCTGTAGGAGTGTGACTGACTGGTACTATACAGGTGCACAATACAGAGAGGAAATAAGTCTTTTACATCCTCTCCAGCTTTGTTCACTCACACAGGTGGAGCCAGAATCTCAGCCCTGATTTTTTTTGTTTTGAGCCCAGATCAAACTGCAATTTTTGTAATGTATTTAGAATATTTCCACCAGGACATTTCCTTTGAGACAAAATACCTACGTAGTTTCCCAGCGCATCCTAGGGCAACCGAGAATTGACGCAGTGGTGCAAAACTACAGCATTACTACTATCTTTATAACACATTAATATTATAAATCTTTGCACAGAGTTTTCAACTGTTTATAACACAGGATTAAATCCTGCATTGCTAGTAGTACATCAAACTGACAACAGGACTGAATTCCAAAGTAATGCAGCTCTGTAGCTAAAAGCCAAAGTACCAAATCTAAGTTTAGCATTGAGGATCTGAGAGCAGCTGTTAATATTTGTCTTAAGATTATGAATGTTTTCCACTAGTTGTATAGTAACTGTTGAAATAAAATAGTAGTGATATCATATATAAACACTTGCATAAGAACTCTGCCTCTGACATTTTTCTTCTAACGTCAGACTAGCCATCCACACTACATAAATTACAGCAATAGTAAGAAAATCCTGAATACATCAATTTAAATGATATTGACTTTTTTAAAGTCAAGTCTCACATTCAGCCATATTAGAATAGGCATACCTCCAATGTTCTTGCTCAGTTAAGAATTTGAGGCCGCATCTCTCTACTGCGCAAGCTACATAGTGCTTGCTGGGAATGGTGGAAAATCCTATAAAATGGCAGAAGTATTGATTTAAATGTCATCTCTTCAACAGAGAGAGCTGTGTCTGCAAATGTGGCATTGGACAGGCTTGGGTGCTAAGGAGCTGCACTTCCCATGTGTATGATACAAATCGTTCTTGTCCCCAGCCCTGTATGGTACAGTAAGCAAGTGGTAAAAGGATATGTCCTATAACAGTATGTACAGAGATCTTTTTCCCCTCTTCATTTTGTCTTTTGAAAGACTGCAATTTTATCTTTTAATCTGGTAGGTTTAACTTCTTGCAGTTGGTAGTTATTTTCCTCCATTTTCTATAACATAAAAGCTACTGCAAAGCCTGTATCTCCTGTTATCTAGACCAGTGGTTCTCAACCTTTTTGCAAGTTGCAACACACTTGGTGGTGTATCTCGATGCTGCAGGACACACCAGCCCACCCACCCCAGGCCAAATCCTGCCATCTCCCTGGCTCTCTGTGACACACTTATTGCTGTGTGGTGACATAGTAACATGTCCCAACACAGTGGTTGAGAACCACTGATCTAGACTACAGATGCAGCCTTTTCTTTCACTTCCCCAAAAGACAATTCCCAGCACGTGCAGAATACATCCATCTGCTTCCTCAAACGTACAGAGAAAGAATCACATTCAACTTCAGAATCAAACTACATGAGTTGCACTTAAGTCAGTTAAAATTGCCTGCATTGCTTCCATGCACTTCCTCCAGCCTTCTACATGGCACTTATGCCTCCTTGCCGTCCTACTCACTTCCTCATTTCATCTAGCTCCACATAACTTTGTTTCTAACCAAAATCTGGCCACAACTGTAGCAATCTTCTCCTTTCTAGTTCCTGTCACATAAAAACAGCAACCCTATATGTTTCTGTTCACCTCACTGACTCTACCTTTTTAATTTAAATGCTATATGAAAAAGGTAACTTTTATTGCTTCCCTTTACCTTTTAATTCCTCTCTCACCTATTATTAAGTGGGTGTATTTCTGCTTTTAGCAGGGGGTTGGACTAGATGACCTCATGAGGTCCTTTCCAGCCCTAATATTCTATGATTCTATAGTTGAATTACTTAATACTGCAAAGTGTTCTCAGAAAATGTGTGGAAAATTATATCCCACCACATTGTATTGGCCAATGGTAAAGCAACACGTTAGTCTGCTCTAGTCATTGGATGCCTGTGGCTTGGAGGGAGATGATTTCATTACTTTTCTCTAAACTTTGGCTGTGCCTCCACACAATCAATGTGTTTTTTATTCAGTCAACATATGCAAACTCATTTCTAGCTTTTGCTTAAACTGAAATGCTATTGGTTACTCTGTTATCTAGCCGCAGCTGTGTTTCTTTGACAGAAGAGTGGGATTTTCTCCCAGGGAAGCTCATGTGATAAATAAATCTGTTAGTCTGAGTGCCACAAGACTCCTTGCTTTTTTTGCTTTACTAGACTACACAGCTGCCCCTTTGGAATTTGGCAATCTAACCTTGCACATGTTTAGTTTTACTGCTTTGTCTTGGTCTTGCATCATGGGATGCACATCCGCGCATCCTTAGGGTATGATCTGTGTAACTCTTCTGTTCACATTTACAAGGTAACTGTGCGATTTGATGCCAAATGTGCCCAACAGGTTTCCTTTATGAATATGCTCATAGCTTATTCTACATAATTACCATGGTGTCATGTTTCCCACAGCATCATCTGTTTGTACCTATGTGAAGCAGATTACATGGCTCAGGTAGCAGAGGACAGAGTTGTTTTCCAGCAGCATGTAAACAGCCAAAGCTGTGAGCAAGCACAGAGGAGGGTGGGGTGCAGGACAAAGACAATGAAATTAGCTAAGTGCCTGGAGCTCCTCACCTGGGGCAAAGGAAGAGGGACTGAGAGGAGACTGAAAACAAAGAAAGATGCTTTCAGAGAGGGGAGAAGCTGCTGGCTTGGGCCAGAGAAAGACCATCTTAGAAGCAACTGCAAGATACTCAGCCTACCCACATGACCAGGAGGGCCTAGTCTGGCTAAAAACCACTGAACAGTCAGACTTGGGGGTAAGAAAGATGAGAACCAGCTAAAGTGTGATCCCAGAAAGTGCCATTAGATTAGTATGTGTTTTATACCTTTTATTTGATTTGTGGCTATTTCTGACTCCCTTATTAAATGATTGTGCATTGATTTGCTATGTACTCACTTAAAAATCAAGTTCTAATCTATAAACTAGTAGTTTTATCTAAAAAGCCATGCAGATGTTGGAGCCTAAGAGGGAGGGAGACTGGGAATAATCCATTTCAACTTTAAATGGATAGACATGAGTCAATGGTGATTGGGGATGGCTCCCAATCTCTGCAGGATGAGAGTTTCAAATGGTGAGAGTTACCAGGGTGGTATCTGGGACTGGGGGGTGCTTGCTGGGGGACCATCACCTGCAAGGCCCGAGGGTGCACACCCACTGCCTGGGACCAATTACACACAGGAAGCTAGTGTGAACTGACTCAGGAATGGTCATCTAGCAAAGTAGGGTAAGTTGGGGCTCAGCAGTGGAATTTGGGGGTGGGGGTCAGAGTGGCACACCAGACTTGATTCTGGGAGCAGTCTGTCACTGATTGTAATGATTTATTTGTATCAATACTTAGAAGACCCTGATAGAGAACAGAGCCATCTACAAATATATAATAAAAGACAGTACTTGCCCTGATGAGCTTATAATTAAATACATTAAACATATAAATATCAGGAGAAAGGACTATCATTTTCCCCATTTACAGATTGGAAACAGAAGCACAGAGGAAACTGCTCAAGGATACACTGGACATTCAGAGCAAAACTAGGAATTGAATCCAGATTTTCTGAGTAATGTCCCTTCTGACCATCCTTCCTCTATGGTAATACCAAAACTCTGTCTTGAAAATCACACTGTAGATATTAATAACGTTTAGGATTTCTCCTGGCTGGGTCTTACAACAGAGTCTGTGCCAAACAATGTTTCATCCCACCACATTTCAATTAGTTCCAAAGGGGCAGCCGTGTTAGTTTAGTTCAGTAAAACAAACAAGGAGTCGTGTGGCAAAGCGTCTGATGAAGCAGGATTTTCTCCCATAAAAGCTCATGCAATGAATAAATTTGTTGGTCTTTAAATGCCACAGGACTCCTTGTTTATTTCAATTAGTGTAGCTCTTTGAAAACACAAGGCAAGGGATTTTGTAATTTTAGCAAACTAAGCAGACAACAAGGGAAATAATTTAGTCAAAATGGGAGCAGTTAGAAGTTGGTTTGACAACTTGACATATGTTATCCAAATAAATGGAAATCTGGCCATTTTTGGCAATGGGAGTTAAATCAACTGGTCCTGCAACAAGTATTTTAGGCTTCAGAGTCCATGAAATGATGAATAGGGAGCTGCATAACTGTTAGTGAAAGTATGCAACAAAACACTTTCCATAACCAAGAAAAGAGAACACTTCTGTATATTGTTTTGGTTTTTAATTGTGGAAATAGTTACATAAGAATACAGAACTAACTATTTTTCTATATAATAAACTGAAAATCTTGCTGAGGTATTCTGCAATCATAGTCAGCTTTTCTCTAAAGTTCTCCCTTGTGTAAACATCTTGCGCATTTGATACAGACAGAAGTCAACTGTCCCTGAACAAGATTTGTCAGTTCCCACCTGAATCAAACAATTCAAAATGCAATACAAGGCTAAAATGAAGAGTAATTTACACACACACTTCTGCTGATCACAATTAAGATATCCTCCACTACCACATAATATATCCCTATGTTACAGTTATTTCCTGTCCCTGGTGTCTCAAAAACCACTGTGGTCTAACTACTATTATTGGGTTTTTAGTAGCCATCTGTTTTCGCAACATCACAGATTCCAGAAGCTTCACTGTGCTCACTTTTATTCTAGTTGGTGGATTCTTCCATTCATAAGTGTACATTTAATTCAATTTTCATTTCAGTCTTACACATGGAACCAACTGCGAATGGCAATAGCTAAAGGATAAATTCCAAACCTTTTCCTCACACTAACTAGCTTTTACACCTGCCACTGCACACATACCCTATGCTTTCTGAATCACAGTGTACTCAACTGAAGTACTAAACTCTCCCTGAGTCCCTCCACAATAGGGTTGAACAATTTTTAGTATAGGCTAGAGTTTGCCAGTACGCACAGCTATGAGTACAGGGCAATGCACAGCTGATAAAGCCCAGGAACAGCAGCTAATGCTTTGCGCCTTGGAAACAAAACACTCTTCAGTAATGCATTTCCTCAGGGTGTTCATCCCTTTTTGCACATGGGGAAAGAAGAAAATTGTTGGATCCCCTAAAAAGATATAGTATAGTCACCTCATGCACCCTGCCATGGCAGAGTGCAGTGCTACCCAACCAGCGTGCTCCGACCTGTAGGTGCACCATCAAGCCTGAGCAGGTGTGTGGCAGAATTTCTTGAAAAACTACTCCAAGAGTTCTGGATTGGCTCATGAACATTCATGAGCTTATTTGGAGACTATATGGTGGTGTGCCTCAAAATAATTAAAGGTATCAAGGTGTGCCCCAGCATAGAACAGGTTGGGAACAAGGCCCTCACACATGAAATGCCCTCCCTGCAATAATACGTAAGGTCACCTCCTTCTCCTTATTTATATCCATTCTCAAGGCTTACCTCTGCTGAGATATCAACAAGAAACTAGCCCAATAGCATTGGTTAAATTAAAAGACAGTTGAGACATGCTGATTTATTAATTTAAAAAATCTTTCATATGAGGCAGTTATCAAATTACTCATATCTCTTGGCTACATAATGGTATGAATGTAATTCTGCTACCCTAACTCTACCCACCCTTAGTTACCTCTTCTCTTCAGTTAGATTGTAAACTTCTCCTAGCAGATACTGAATCTTCATAGGGTATATGCATTTTTATAGGATCCAGCACCATGATGTCTCAGGGGTGACTGGGCCTCTGGGTGCTAGTGCGCGACAAACAACTCTAATGGGGCCCTAAAAGAAAAATGTAATGAACAGAAAAAAGGCTCCTAGTCAAGAACAAAAATGATAAAAGGTCTCTATACAAAGGCAAGAAGTTTAAAAACAAAAATAGATAAACTAGAATGCATTGCAGTAGACAAACATTGAGGTAATAGACATTACAGAGACCTGGGGAAAATGACAAAAGCCGTTGGGATACTGTAATACCTAATTACAAACTACACAAGATGGCCACACTAGGTTAAAGAGTCTGGGTAGTGGCTATACTTAAAAAATTCCATACAATCCAGTGAAATAAAAAATTTTGAGTCAAGAGGACCACACAGTTCATCTTATATGGACAAAACCCCAAACTATAAGAATATTAATACATTTGTGGAGCTATACAGTCAGCCCCCAATAAAGAAAAAAAAATGGAATACCATCATGAAGAGATATCAAAGAGGCAGTAAAATCTAACAAAATGATGATAATAAATACACATATAAGCTGGTCTAAAGGCACAGCAACCTGAGGTTCAGAGAAACAACTTCCTTACACTTTAAGTTATTACCAGATCTAGAACACACACCAGGAAAGGCGAATTTTGACTTAATCTTAAGTAACACCGCAAAGCTAATTCAAGAAGTGGAAGTAGCAGAGCCACTAAGTAATGGGAATCACAAGATCATTAGGTTCAACATCAGACAGACAGGTTGGGTATCAAAACTAACATAGTGTTGCTCAACTTTAGAAGGGGCAGTATCAGTAAAATTAAGGTCAGCAGTTAAAAAGGCTTTGTGTCAGAGTAGGAGTAGCCCAGGACTGAGTAACCATTTTGTCCTGTTTGGCCTCCCCATACAGGACAAACTAAGAGATAATTGATTAGGACTAAATAGTTAACTAGCTAGTAGGGAATTCAACTCATCAGCTGGGAAATGTTAAATAAGAGACAGGCAGGGAAAGCAGAGCAAAAAAGCAGACCTTTTTCCTCCCTGTACTTGGAAGCTTGGGGAAAGTCTTGTGTTGAAAACATACAAGCCAGTACAAAGCCTTTATAACCAAAGCAAACTGTGGTGAATTTATTCAGGAATATGTGAAGATTGCTTCCAAACTGAGATGCAGAGTGTGAGGAAGGAGCCTACTCAGTGTCAGGCCCCACAGCTAAAAATAAGAGAGGTAAAAAACCTTAGAAGAAGCAATGGATGCTACTTTAAATAAATAAACAAACCCTGCAGAGACCAAATTAAAAATAAGAGCAACTACCAGCAGGCTCAGTTGTTAAATATAACCCTCTCACCCTTTGAAAAAATAAAGACTTTACTAGAGTGAAATTTATTCAAGGGCCCAGGGCCTGTGCAAGACCCTAATAATTTTAAAGCACGAGTCTTATTGTGGAGCTGAAATGGTGCACGGGACTTTGTGTGAGCCCTCTGCTGTAAGCTGAAATTTACACTTAAGAGAACAGCACTATTCTGACTTAGCTAAATGCTTCCCTACAGCACAGTGTGTTTTCCTTAAGGGAAAAAATCCTATTGAATCACATAATGCTGGATTTTAGATTGACATACCATCTAGAAACTGCTATTAGAAAATTCAAAACAAAAACACAAGCTCCACCACATTTGGAAGAATGAAGATCTATACAATACACAGTATGTGAAACAAAGGTGGAGCTAAGAATGTCTAAAGCAGGGGTGGCCAAACTTACAGAACTCAAGAGCCACACAAGTTGATTATTAAACCTTTGAGAGCCGCACTGAGGCATTTAGCCATATATTTTTACCTACTCCGAAAATCACTAAGTTTAAAATTCATTGCACGCTTTAATTTTATCATAAAAAGAAGGCAAATATTGATTCTACTAATGTCAGATTCTAACAATTACTTAAGGTTACCATGAAAATTAGGCCTCTGCAATAAAAACTTAGCTGCAGCTTGATGTAGAAGACTGCAGGCTAGTGGCAAGTTTTTTAGAATCCTGACCATGCCACACTTCTCCTCGCCATCCCCGGTCATGTCGCGCTTCTCCCCACCAACCCAACCCCCTTCTCAACTCCTAGGCCAGGGTGCTTTTCTAAAATGATTTGCTGACATTCTTCTGGGAGTCACATTTTTTTATTCAAGAGCCACATGTGGCTCCCGAGCCACAGTTTGGCCACGCCTGGTCTAAAGGACCCTAGTTATGTCTCAAAATAACACCCAATTAGCAGAAGCAACAACATTAGATAATGGCACATCACTTAATCAATAGCAATCAACAGCCGTGCAGCATGTATAAAGGGCTTCATTAGAAATGATTGCATAGGCTCTTCAATTACTTTATACAAGAGAGCCAATAAACAAGAACTTAAATTAATACTACAAACTCTTGGATCCAGCATATTCAGGGACCCTCATTAAGGCAAAACAACAAATGATTTCCAAGTTCAGGCTCTTACAGGAAGATGGTGATGTGTACGCTTAAATCCATACCTGCTCAAAACAGGACTTAAGCGCCTTCTTAATATTAAGTAGGTGAATAAGAATGGAGAAGAGAATTTTAAAGTTGTGTGTGTTTTAAGCTCTGTACTCAGAAAGGATTGATGCTTTCCTGAACAGAGACTTCAACTCTATTATTTTAAAGTATTACATTTATATAATAATTTTATCCTATTGGAATAAAAAATCTGTTTCATAACCATGTCAGGTTATTGAATATCTGCTAAAAGAAAACTCCAAATGTTATATCAAATAGCTCAAATTTTGTCCTTTAAACATTACATTTGGTGCAAAACTTCAATATAATTCTGAACAACTGAATAAACGTCATGTCATAACTATTTAGACAATTGTTTTGAAAAGTGACAGTAGAACAGAACGTGACTAGCAACAAAAAAGTAACTCAAAACCAGCTTAAGAAACGTTAATAAAAAATTCAACATAGCACCTAAAGATATCTAGATGTCAACATTGCAAAATTCCATAAAGCATACCTTAATTTAAGTTGTAATACGCCTTTCCAATAAATCAGTTACAAACACTTTGAAATCTTGTATTATTCCTTTCTGGAGTGATTATAAAAAAAATAAAAAGGTTGTATCTATGATGGATGAACACAAACATGCTGTATGTCTGCAAAAGTGGCAAAATCTTGTCAAAATATATCTGCCTTATGAAAACAAATGAATTTCTTTAACTCCTTTCTTTGCAGTTCATTGAGACTAGCATTCTGTTTGTTTCCCGAGGTTTCCAAAATTGCTGAGATACTTAATATTTTTAGAATAAATTCCAAAATTATAACTTTTCATATCCAGGTTTTAACAAATCCCAAAACTGATTTTTAACACAATTAAAATGTTTTACTGGTTTCTGGTTGGTTGCTTTTTACAGTTTTTATTAGAACATTTCAAGTACATGGCATAGCTATGTATAATATCTCTGACCGTCTATTCCATTGCATTACAAAGTTTTGATTGTCTCACTGATGTGTCAAGATTATTCAGACTCTCTTTGATCACTTAAGAATTCTTCTGTTGACCTAGCGGGGACTATATGAAGGGTTAAACAGACCTTGTTAGTCTCTCTGAGGTACAGACAGACAATTAATCAAACATTACTCAAAGCAAGACTTATCCATGGGTGTTTTCCTTCATGTATTTTATAGTGTAGTGGCTAGCACCTCTGCTTAACATGCAGAAAGTCCTGGGTTCAATTCCCAGAGGGTTGGACTCGATCTCATGAGGTCCCTTCCAGCCCTATGATTTGATTTGATTTATCAGTGTGACACAACCACTAATATTATCCTGTGATGTTCTTTATTCTTTCCATCAGAAAACTTTTGACTATGTTTGCATATTAGTAGCAGAATAGATCACAGCCACTTTATTGGCAAAGTCAAAAAAGAGGTAATAAAATAATTGCAGAACATCTTAACATTCTGTGGTGGCATTTGTTTCATCATCACAATCATGGCAGATGGACAGGATGTCACGAGATAAACCTTAAAAATGCATGTATTCTGTCATTCCTCCTCATTTTCCCTGGTTGCATGTTGATCAGAGGAATTTCAATAATTGCTTTGCTTTCCTGACACAGTAGATCCTGAAGGCCCCCTTATAGCCAGTCCAGGTTACTGCACATACTACCTCATAGTTATCTAGTGGTTTGTCTTATGTTCTTGTGATTGATAAACAGAATGCTGCCCAGTTACAGAATCTACAACTATATGTACACCCCTGCCGAGCCACAGGCTAACTTAAGTAGCCCTGTATAATCAATGGAATTTCCTGATATGTGTGTGTGTGTGTGTGTGTGTGTGTAAAATTGTGGTCCCCACTACTGGAAAAATAAGTATAATCTTTTGCTTAGTTTAACATACGTTTTTCTATTTTCTGCAATTTGGGAGCTGCTTCTTTATTCCTAACTCAAGGAAACAAATCACCTAATGACTTCCATGGAAGTTTTTGCCTGTTAGATTAGGGTTAGGACGCTTACAGTTACCAAAATCCCACACTGTTCACTGCCAGACTAATACAATGAATCAACAAACACCAATGTCTTGTCGTTATTATTTCATATTTTCTTATGATGAACTTTAAATTATTCCATAATTGCAGAATATAAAGTCTCTGTGAGCAAATATGCTGTTTTCCTCCAAAATAGTTACATCTGTCAAAAATCTTATTAATTCTGGCTAGACTAGGACAAACGTAACCCCCAGATCAACAAGAACCTAACGCAAGCCATCACACGACACAAGCCAGCGACGTCTGCCTAAATACTCATTCTTTATTAATCTTGAATATCTGTTTAACACTTTTCCTGGTGTAAATTCAATCACGAAACACAGAAAGCCATCTCAGTTCAGACTTAGATGAAGCAGCCACCTCTGAAAGTACAGCCATCTTGCCAACCGAAATGCATCAGCTTGACAGAGTACTGTACATAAGACATATAAAACTATTCCTTTAGATAAGCAGGTGTTTCAAGTGTTTATACACCCAACTGATTTTTAAAAAGCAACTAAGTAATATTAATCCTGAATTACTGCCACTGTAGCTGCAAGAACTCCATCAACCCACAAAGAAACTATAAGCATCTCCCATACTCATGAACAAAACACATTTGAAATTAAAACCAGTGAAGCTACGAAAATCAGCAGGAAAAAAAGTAAACATTTTCAGTAATGATTATAAAACAGTTCTCGGCTTTCATTTCATCACAGACAACATCCCATAAAGATATGCAAAACTGCAGAGTCGGATTAGATCCTGTATAAAATAATTATATTGCTTCAACCCAGTGGTTGGACATTTACCTTCGACAGAAAGCCGGCAAAAAAATGCACGGGTAAAAATGAGCAAAGTCGACCAATCTGATTCACTGGACATCGCTTCCCAGTGAGTTTTTAAAAAGGCACAAGGTGCAGAGCGCTAATAAAAGCGCATCCTGTCTCCCAAGCCTTGGGGACAGTGAAGTGAAGTATACATAAGCCACATGGATGCGGACTCCTGCTAGAATAATCACACACAGCTCGGGCAGACAGGCCGGGCTCAAGCCAAGAGTGTAAAAGCCTTAGCCCGCCAGATAAGCTGCTTTCCCACGGCCCGTACAACAGAGGCTGGGGGCCGGGGTTCAGCGCTCCCCTCACTCCGGAGCACAGCCGTGTGAACGCCGGGATGCAAAACCGCATCCCCGGCCCGCCTCAGCCGCTTCCCACGAGCCGCCTCCCGCCCCGCCGCCGGGAGCGTGGGAACCTCTCGCCTCACCACGGCGCTGCCCGCCCGTCCCGCTCACAGGCTCCCGGCCGCCGCCGCCGCTCCCGCGCCTCGCCCCGCGCGCCGCGGCAGGTGGCGCCTCCCCCGGCCAATCAGAGCCCGCCAGCCCCAGACGAAGGGGGCGGGCCGGAGGAGAGGAGGTAGGCGGGGCCTCTGCAGGACCATCGCTGGCAATTTTTAAATGAGAGTGAAATGGTTTTGTTTCCAGGGATGCTGCAGGAAGGAGGTGGGCAAGTGGCTAGGGTTACCAGATGTCGGCCAAAAGGAGGACATCAAAAAAAAAAAAATACAAGGAGTCTTGTGGCACTTTAAGACTAACAGATGTATTTTTCGCATGAGCTTTCCAGGGAGAAAATCCCACTTTGGCAGATGCTTTGAAGATGGGTGAACGTACAGAATGGCCCCATCTGACAAAGTGGGATTTTCTCCTGTGAAAGGCTTCATATGCAGAAGGTCCTGGGTTTGATTCCCAGGGGGTTGGACTTGATGATCTCACAAGGTCCCTTCCAGCCCTATGATTTGATTGAAAGTATGTGAAAAATAAATCAAGCACCACAACACTCCTTGGTTTTTTTGCTGGACTAGACGAACACAGCTATCCCTTTGGAAATTGACAAGAGGAGGACATGGCCTCCTTTTTACCCTCACGGCCTCCATCCGGCAGGCAGGGCCGGGGCTGGGGATTGTGACGCCCCCCTGCAGCGGAGCGATGCTGGTGCAGACAAGCGATGTCATCAGGGGAGTGCCACGGCGCTGTTCCCTTTTGGTGCCCCTCAAATGCTGGTGCCCCCCTGCAATGGAGGGCCTGCTTACTGCCTAGCACCAGCCCTGCTGGCAGGCATTTTAAAATACATGATTTTGTCTGGCTTTTTACTTAAAAGTATGCTGGGACACCACAGAATACCTTATTTTTAGGGGGAGAGCATTCCAGGGCTCCCTAGAAGCAGAAGAATATTACATGAATGTTGATGGCAGGCAAGCTTAGATTAAGGCTGTGCTTAACAGCTCCTGAACTGAAGGAGGGGGCAACTAATCTGCATGGGTCCTGTACTAGCATGGATATAAAGAGCACAATTAGCTGATTAGCATACTGGGTGCAGAGCATAGTGGGTAATAGTATTTGGGGTTAGTTTGCTCACAAATCTATCAATATCTGTAATTCTGCTAAAGGGAAACATGAAATACTGCCCTTGTGTGAACTGCTACTCTCTGTTTGTTTCAAATCTGTCTGGGTTAGTTAATGGGTAAAAGCCACCCTTACTTTGAAAATGACGTGTAAGAGAGGTTTCTGCATGTTTCAACCTGAAAAATGGAAGAACAGAATTGCAAGGTTTGTATTCCTTTGATGTTTGGGGTAGTTACTTCCTTTTAGTTCAAAATTTGTTAAACACAGTTTCTAAGTCTGCTTTCCACTACATATTCTTCGTGTGCCTTCTTCTGTTTTCTTTTTCAGGCTTTGGCATTTGGTAACCCCTATCTATAGCAGATGTGACTAGTGTTACCAGACACCATACCATAGAAGGGAGAACAGGGAAGTACAAAAAGGAGAATGTTGGATGACATGTAGAGAAAAAGTAGTATTAATGTCATATTCTTCCATTTTTAGGGGGCCTGGAATGCTTCCTCCTAAAAATAGGGTGTTCTGGGTCATTATGCATGCTTTAACCCCTGTAAGTAAAAAGCCAGATGAAATCATGTATTTTTAAAATGCCTGCTGGACAGAGGACATGATGGTAAAAAGGAGGATGTATCCTCCATTTGCCTAACATCTGGTAACCCTAGGCATAATGAAACTGCAGCTCACAGGCTGCATGCAACTCTTGAACAAAAATGTGTGGCTGCCAGAAGAGCACAGTGGGGAGGAGCGTGGCATGGTCAGGGATGATGGGGAGAAGTGCAGCATGGTCAGGGACGATGGTGAGAAGCGGTGACAGTTTTACTATAGGCCTAGTTTTCATGGCACCCTTAAGTAATTGTTAGACTCTGACATTAGTAGGCTCAATATTTGCCATCTTATGACAAAATTAAAGTGTGTGATGAATTTTAAACTTAGTTATTTTGGAGTAGGCAAAAGCATATGGCTATATGCCTCAATGCGGCTCACAAAGGTTTAATAATCAACTTCTGTGGCTCTTCAGTTCCATAAGTTTGGCCACCCCTGGTCTATGGCCTGTGTTGCGCAGGTGGCCAGACTAGCTGACCACACTGATGCTTTCTGGCCTTGGCTTTGTCTGGGCTGGCTCACAGAGCTAAACAGAGAGCTCAGAGAAAAGACCCAGGCAGGGCAGGGCTAGATGAGGGCCTTATAAAGCTATTCAAATAAACTGGCTGAGCCCCACACTCTGGTTTCAACCAATTTTATCCCCTGGGTCCTGTTACTAGTGTTTGCATTCATTTATTATAAGCAAAGGCAACAGGATCATCTATAGTTAAAGTGGACTGGCACTTTTGATTGTAAGAACCTGTCTTCTGTTGCTGTTAATATCTAACTTTAACTCTGAAACATCCTATGCCAAGTGTGTGCCTCAGGCTGGATTTTTGGCAAAAAATGTTCACCTATTTCCCAAGAATGAAATTAGAGAAAAAAATTGGTACTTAAAAAAAATTTACCGTCATTTTCTTGAGATGGTCTAGCATGGGGGTCTTAAACACATGGCCCATGGGCCACGTGTGGC
This sequence comes from Podocnemis expansa, assembly GCA_007922195.1. Lineage (NCBI taxonomy): Eukaryota > Metazoa > Chordata > Testudines > Podocnemididae > Podocnemis > Podocnemis expansa. The sequence continues at coordinate 27,174,387 of ML681966.1, forward strand.
CCGTAAAGCTATTTCTTGCAGCCTGCGATGACACAACCGTTAGTGATATTTGCAATATCATTGTATGGATAGGTTTCAGTGGTACGGCCCTTGGGCTACGTTACTAATCCTCATGCGGCCCTTTACTAGTCCTCAGAGACATCCCTAGAGGGGTGCCTAGGGGTGCAGGGCCCAGGGCGAATGGCCCTCTGCGGTGGCCCCGACACACCCCCAGTACTGGGGGGCGGGGCCAGCTGGCCCAGGGGAGGGGCAGACCCCTGCACTGCCCACCCCATGCCGGGGACCAGGTGAGTGGGCAAAGGGGCAGTCCGCCGCCACAGCACTGCCAGTCCACCCCCCCACCATGTGCGCTGCTTTGGGCTTCCTGCCGGAGCAGCGGGGAGGAGGCAGGGGGCCAGCAATACTGGCTCCGTGCTGCCTCCTGCCCCCTCCCCGCTGCTCTGGCACAGAGCCCAGAGCAGCGCGTGTGGCGGGGGGTGGCAGACCGGCAGTGCTGCAGTGGTGGACCGCCCTTTTGCCTGCTCGCCTGGTCCCTGGCATGGGGGGGCAATGGGGAGGCCGTGCGGAGCCCCCCAAAGTGCGGGGCCTAGGGCGGCCACCCATTTTACCCCCCCCCCCTTAAGGACGTCCCTTCTAGTCCTCATGTGGCCTGTGTGGTGATTTGAGTTTGAGACCCATGGTCTAGCACCTCCAATATTTTGGAGCAAGAACTTGGAATTTGTGGGTGGCTGTGTTGGGGATCACTCTGGTATCACAGATGTGCCTTTTCCTGCTCCTGTGAAAATCCACCCACATTTGTCCAAGTTACAGCCTTTGAAAAATATTGGTCCCCATTGCTCAAGGAAGGCTTGTTAGCCATTCGCAGCTAAATTCACCACAGGTTCCACCTGTGTTGAGAATGCACCCACCCTTAGTTGCAGCTACTGAACAGGACTGTCCCAGCAGTTAATTGCTCTCTGCTGCTGCATCACCAGGCACCCAAACTGAGAGCAGGAGGATACTGTATCTTAGTGCACAGACTTAATTCTTGCACTTCCTACCTTTTGCGAGCTTGGCTTTGCAACCCTAACATTCTTTTAATATATTGTTGAGTGCGATTAGTATTTATACAGCTATGTGCTCATGGCACTTTATAGGCATATACAATGACAGATGACACAGCACAGCAAAGAGTGACAATAACAAATGGCAGGAGAATGAGAATGAGGCGTGGGCGGGGGGGGCTACAAAGTGATCACAGGTCCTGCATTTTTTCGAGAGCACTTTAAACCCTACTTAAGAGCCAAAAGATGTGTCGCTAAGGGGAGGGTAATTTAACCTTAAAATACATAAAAAATACATAATAACTTTCTCTGATTCCTGAGGGCATATTATTATTGTTTCATTTGTTATTGAAACAGGAAACCGTCAGCCCTTTGGTGAATAGACTTCCACTATGTGCCTGATGTCTCTTATTAAAATTATACCAGATTCAAAGTGGTTTGGATAGTCTACATGCCTTCAGTTGAATTTGCCCCTTTCTGAGTACTGTTAAGTTATGTTTGCCACAGCTGATTTATCTTCAAGGCTTAGAAATACATTTCTGAACACATTTATTGCTGTGTGGATGCACCGTGTTTCAAAATGCTAGATGTTCTAAGATTTATTTCCTTTCCATGTTCTTCTATAAGGCTTTCAGCCTTGTTGATTCCTTAAATTATACAAGATTATACTCTCAGTTTATTCAGTGGGCCTGATTCACCACTGTGTAACTCCAGTTTTATGCTGATATTGGAGTAATGCAATGGTAAATCAGTCCTAGTTTATTTTTCAAGGACAAACCTAAACTTTCATTAAAATGTTATTTTTGCAAATGGAGTTTCCTCTCATTGATTAAGGTTATTGAAGATGAAGGAATGAGGAGTTTATATAGATAGATATTATATTATATTATATTATATTATATTATATTATATTATATTAT
>ML681966.1:27176359-27235439 GCA_007922195.1 Podocnemis expansa
ATATTATATTATATTATATTATATTATATTATATTATATTATATTATATTATATTATATATAATGGGGATTATATAGATATATAAAACCTCCCCTTTCCTTCATATTTCATATTGATGGAACCCTTGGTTTATCAAACTCAAAGAAAATTTTTTGTAGGAGTTTCTTGTTAAAAAGTTGTCCCGTTTACTATGTTCCCTCTAAAGGTTCCCTCTGCATACTCCACTGAAATGTTTTTTTTTTTTTTTTTTTAATCTGGCAATATTTCTCAGTGAATCATGGATGATATTCCAGCATTTCTAACAGCATAGCACATATGCAGGACTACGTCTTCTTTCTTCAGTGATGGAAGCACACTGGTTTTACCATACATTGCCTGCTACTTTATTTCCTGCAGAACCTTCTCCTGTAATTCTGATTGACCTTCCCCTCATCTGGAGCCAGCCAGTAGATAGTTCTCCCAGTCCTAGAGCCCCCCTCCCCCTTTTTGTCACTCTGCTTCTTGTGTTGAGCAAGTTTGGATACTTATCAGTCCAAGAATCAACAGATGGGAAGAAAGCAGATATCTTTCATTTGTAAGCTTATGTTTAGGAAGCTGTCTGCATGGAGTCCAAATTCTGGTTTGTTTAATTCAATTCTTGGGTGATGACAAACAAACTCTTCCTGTAATTTCAGTTGCTATTCTATTCTTCACTTCCTATCTGGAACCAATTATTAAGAAAGCTTTGTCATGCTGTTGTGTTTCTAAATTAAGGGAACCAGATAACCTGATATTAGGGGGTCTGTCTTGTATACAAAACTTCTTCCCCTTCCACCCCCGAAAAAAGTGTCCCAATTTTTCACACTTTCTAACTGGTCACCCATGCACAACTATTTTCCCTCCCACTCCCCCCTCTCCAAAAAAGAGTACCATTTTTTCACACTTGGTAACTGGTCACCCTATTCTAAACATTGCCATGTTTCACCATATGGTGAGAAAAATGATTCCTATATGTACTGTGAGTTAGTAAAAGGATTTATCTGTAGGAAAGGAGGTATACATGTGCAGTATCAGTCATTCATTCTTTTAACACCTTTTTTATTTTTAAAGGAAGACATTCACATAACATTAGATACTGAAGAGAAATCTGACATTTAGGCAGCAGGACCCTTCCAGAATAATGTCTACATGTTTTCATCTTTTGGTTATATTGTAAAATGTGTTGATTTTAGGAAGAAATAATTTATTCTTACATGCCCCAATTTTGGGAAAGATGTATCAGCACATTACTATGCTATTACAGTTCCTACATAGATCCTCTTCATTGCTTTAATTGAATTCAGTTATGAAATCTGTTACTCTGGGATGAAGAAACTACACACAGTATCCAAAGAGGTGGCTGCGTTAGTCTAGTTCAGTAAAACAAACAAACAAGGAGTCCTGTGGCACTTAAAGACTAACAAATTTATTTATTTTGAGCTTTTTGTGGGAGAAAATCCCACTTCGTTAGACGCTTTGAAGATGGGGCATCTTGAATCTTTACAACTGTTTTGATTAGCTGTCACAGTGTGACCTGTTCCTATGACTTATGCTCCCCTGCATTTATTTCCTACCATTCTGTAAGTTCCCCCATTCAAAGCATCTGATGAAATGGGATTTTCTCCCACAAAAGTTCATACAAAAAATAAATTTGTTAGCCTTTAAGTACCACAGGACTCCTTGTTTGTTTGTTTTACACACAGTATGACATTCATATCTTAATTGGCCAATTCATCTGGCAGTCTAGAATAATAGACTATTAGCAACAGCTACTAAGACTATGCACAACAAATTTTGGATGTCCTATTGAATAACAGCTCTCTGATCTACTCAGTTAAATAAAATATCATAACTACACATGACCAGTTTGATTTTCCCTTTTGGACAGACACTTGGTGCTTGTACCCTACCTAATACAATGGGTAGGCAATCTTTTTTCAGGCCAAACAAACAGTAATAATATGATCCAACTTGCTACATACACAATCTTTCCATTTCTTACTAATACAACCACTCACAGAAACATTCTTCAACAATGCTAAGAAAATTCTCCTTTGGACAATGTTTTATAAACATCTGTATCCACTCTTCATTATGTAGGAAAATGTTATGAGTGGTTAAATGGACTATATTCCAAAAATCTCTCCATCTTAAAAACAAATGGAACACAGAATTACCGTAAACCTTTTCCATTCAGAAGATTGGACCATTATTTGTAACAATATTAGATTGATCTCAGTTTGCAATCATCCTTGTTTAGACACATAAAGGCTCCAATCCTAGCCCTATTAAAATCCACAGCAAATTCCCATTGATAGCACTGTGAAGAGTATTGGGTCACACATTCTCAACACTTACTATTGAACTAGGTCAGTGGTTTTCAGATACAGGCTCTGGACCCAGTACTGAGTGGCAAGACACTCAGGTATTGTGTTGTAGTGCCCTCTGCTGCCGATGCCAAAAGATGGGAATGCATTGCTCAAAGATGTAATTGTTTGGTTGTGGGCATAAATGATTTTTTTCAACTGGGTCCTCAGGAAAAAAGTTTGAAAACCACTGGTTTAGATCTCGTGATCATCTAGGCCTTGATGCTGATATCCTTGTTGGTGCTGAGGTAAAATCAATGGGTATGTCTACACTGTGTGTTTAAATCAGCTTTAAGGGCCCATATAAGTCTACTTAAACAAAGTCCTGTCTACCTTGCAGGGCAATAAAGTCAACTTTAGCATTAGTTAAAGTCAACTTTATAACTCCCAATTATAAAGTCAACTTTACAGTTAAGTCAACTTTATAAAGTCGACTTAAGGCAATGTGGAGGGAGAGTTGCCTTAAGTCAAATTTACTGGCCTCTCAACCACAGAAAACACGGGGATGGGGCCTGGCTAGAAGACACAACACATCTGGGAGCATTCCCAGCTGTGTGCAACCCAACCAAACTCCCCATGTTCCCCCACTGATCTGGCATCTCCCCCATTCCGAGCCCGACCGGGCATCACAGCCTGACCAGGCATTTCCCCTGTTCTCAGCCTGACCCCAGCAACTCAGCCAGACCCCAGCATCTCCCCCCATTGCAGCCGGACCACAGCATCGCAGCCTAACCCAGCATCTGAGTGCGACCCAGAATCTCTCCCCACAGCTCAGCGCGACCCGGCATCTTTCCCCACAACTCAGCGTGACCTGGCATCTCAGCCCAACCCGTCTTCTGAGTGTGACCCTGCTTCCTTCCCCACAGCTCAGCCCAACCCAGCATTTGAGTGTGACCCGGCATCTCACCCCACAGCTCAGTGCGACCCGGCATCTCTCCTCACAGCTCAGCCCAACCCAGCATCTCTCTCCGCAGCTCAGCCCCACCTGGCATCTCAGCCCAACCCCAACATCTCCCCCATTCTTAGCCCAACCCTGCCTGTCTCCCCTATTCTTAGCTGGCCCCACGTCTCCCCCATTCTTAGCCTGGCCCTGCATGTCTCCCCTGTTCTTAGCCCACCCAGCAGGTCATCCCCATTCTCAGCCCGACACTGCCTGTCTCAGTCCTTCTCCGCCTAAACCCATCTGTCTCCCTCCTTTGCCCTGTTCAGTCCAGTCCTCCATGTCTTCCTCTTCTCTGCCCAAACCTGAATACCTAATTTTGAACCTATAGCCTCACACCCATCCCTGTTTTCTCATTAGTTGTTCCCAGTACTCACTTGGTCCCGGGTCCAGTGCCACCTCCCCTTGGGCTGGGGGAGGGGTTTTAGCAGTGGGTGGGCTTGCACCCGTCCCTATCCTGGAAAGCCAAATAGGCTCTGCCCAAACCTGTGTGTCTCCCCCTTGCCCTTCTCTTCCCAAACCCGTGTGTCTCCCCCTTGCCCTTTTCAGCCTGACCCTGCCTGTCTCTCCCCCTCTCCGCCCAACCCTGTGTGTCTCCCCTTCTCAGAGGACCCTCTCCCCATACTGTTGTAAAAGAATACAGAGTCCAGAGGCACTGTTTAAGACTAATGAATTTATTTATTGGATGAGCTTTCATGGGAGAAAAATCCCACTTCATCAGACAGTTTGAAGATGGGGGAATTTACAGAATGGTAGGAAATAAATGCAGGGGAGTGTAAGACATAGGATCAGGTCATACTCTAATAGCAAATCAAAGCAGTTGTTAAGATTCAAAGACTGGGAAACAGCACATTGAAAGAAAGAAAGAAAGTTCCTGTTTAATTTTGATAAGATTGTGTGAAATCAGGATTAAATCCTGACTATAGATTTTTCCCCCCATTATAACAGGTGATTTGGCTTCACCTTCCTCTATGTGCTGTTTCCTGGTGTTTGAGTCTTAACAACTGCTGCCCCCTGCCCCTGCGCTGGCAGTTGCCCTGCAGCACCTGTTCCAGAGCCAGAGGGAGGGTGTGGAGTGCTGCGCTGGCACATCGCTGGGCTACATCAGGCTCCCTGACCTTCTTGTTGCCACACACAGTATGGAGGGTGGTGTGGTCCTCACTTCCTGTAGTAAAGGAGTGGCTTGAAGAGAGGGGCACTTCTGCTGTGGTGCACTGTGGGCCAGGTACCCACAATGCACCACTCCTAGGGTGACCTAGCAGCTGCCAGTGTGGACATGAGCAGTGTCCTGGCATTTTGAGTGTGGATGTGCTAAACTGGCTTAATAAAGTCTACTTTAAGCAGACTTTTTTAAGCCAGCTTAACCAACCCCTGTAGTGTAGATATAGTCAATGGGACTCCTTGTGGAGTAGAATGCCTGTTAACATGAGCAAAGGAATTATCATTAACAGAGTCTGGCCCTTAATAGATGAATGCTAGAAATGCCTGAATACAGCACCTAATTGCATACATACTGCAAGACTGCAAGGAAGTGATTTGGCGTTTTGCTTGGAAACTGAGCCAACAAAAACATGGAGGCTCAAGCAAAGTATATAGTTTGCTTTTAAGTAATGTTAAGAAGTACATGGAAACTGTCATTTTGATCAATATTTGAACTCACATTTTTAGTCAGAAGAGTAATCAGCAAATACTGGAAACCCTACTGCAGTTCCATATTTGTAGGAAAGACAGTGAATAGTTGTTACTGAAATTCCTTTATATTATTCTTATGAGAAAAAAGTATGAGAATTCCAACCAGAAAACCTTCCCTAACTTGACTAATTCCTACACATAGAAGTCCAGTTTTCCTTAATGGACTATATACCTGAGTGACAGCTATCCTCAAATGCTGTGTTCACACACAGGGATTATTTCGATACAAGTTGTGTCGAAACAAACTTGTATCGAAATAATGCCTTATTTCGAAATAACTTAGTCCGAATTAACAAAAAGTTATTTCGAAATAAGGGAAAAGGCGGAAACGAAATAGCATGTTCACAGTGTGAACATGTCATTTCGCTTCCAGAGGGGGCTGCAGGCACCGGCGGGGTTCAGCGCAGCCCAGCGCTGATCCCCGCGGGTGCTTGCAGAGCGGGGCTACAGGCACCGGCGGGGTTCAGCACAGCGCTGCGCTGATCCCCGCAGGTGCGTGCCACCCCCCTGTGCAGGGCTGGCCAGGGGACACCCCTCACCACCCTGGCCAAGGTGCTGAGGGGGCAGCCCTTGAAATGTTGTTTCGGAACACCTTGTTCTGAAACAACATGTTCACACACATTGTTTTGAAACAAGGGTTTCAAAACAAGGTTGTTTCGACCCCAAATGGGGTTTAACTTGTTTCGAAACAACTGTGTGTTGTGTGAACAGCAGAATTGTTATTTTGAAACAACCTCTGTGAGGAGGCAAACAATAACCACAAGAGGGCAACATGGCTTTACTTACTACAACCCTCAAATCATTTGACCATTCAGCAGATTCATGGCAGACATATATAGCCTGATTTCAAAATTTTGTAATAGCAAATGATATAACTAATGAGAAGAATCAAGCCATAGGGTTGGAGGGGACCTTATGCGATCATCAAGGCCAACTCCCTGGGACTTGAACCCAGGACCTTCTAAGGTACCCATTTTTCTAAGAGTCATTGGATCTAAGACTTATAACATGCTATATGATTTGCTTTATCTGGAGAAGCCAGAGCAGAAACCTTACAGGGTCCAAGTGGAAGTTCTGGGAGCACAATTTTCCCCGAAGCCATTAGTAATTGCAGAAAGGTATAGGTTCTACCAAAGGAACCAAGGTGAAGGTGAATCAATTTTACAGTTTGTAGCAGCTCTGCGGAAACTGGCGGCACACTGTGACTTCAAGAACATGTTAGAGGAAATGCTGCGTGACAGGCTGGTGTGTGGCCTGCACAGTGAATCAACATGGAAATGCCTATTGACTGAAGATGAACTCACCTTGCAGAGGGCTGTGGAAATTGCAGTCTTTATGGAATGTGTCACCCAAGACATGCAACAGATCACAGTCAGCATGCATAAAATATCCCCACTACCTACCCACAGGGCACCACAGGAATGTTACTGGTGTGGGAAGCAGGGTCACCTTGCATCAGAGGGCTGGTGTCATACTACCACCAATACCACCTTGTGGTGCAGGCACACCAGAAGTTCACCATAATGCATCTTGAGACAGAAGGCCTCCTAATCGGCTGGATCTTTAGCTAGTGGTGACCCCCTCTTCATGGGGCCGAATAATTTCCCTGGGTTTCACCGGAGATGGGGCAGTCTACCCTCATCTCCTAGCTCAGTCCTTATTCTTTGGGGAGGGGGACTTTTTCATTAGAGGGGGAGGAATATGTGGTGTTCTGGACTACCTAGGGTCATTGGTGTTGTTATGGTGATAAATGGGAGGGTTGTTTAGGTGCTAGGGAAACCTGTCTGCCAGGTCCCCTCTCTCTCAGTTCTCTTTCAATAAAGACTCCTTACACAGCTCTGAATATGCTGCCTCTCATTATTGGATTATAATTTCCCCTAAAACTCTACACTGTGCTAAAAGTACCTATGTGTGTCCACATTAATCTTTCCCAAATTTGCACCAGTTGAAATGCAGAAGTGCGAAGTTCTGTAAAAGAGGAAGGAGCACATGCAACTTGAAAGGTCACATGGCTACTGGTCAATTTGTAATCTGCTCCGAGGAGTTCTATGAGTTCCATTTTATTCTCTCACCGGTTCAACCTGTATGTGAGACTGCTGAGGGAGACAGTGTGTTGACTTGTGCTATAGTATCATCAGTATGCAGATTGCATACATATCTGTGTCTCATTTTCATCAGACGGATCTTATTTCTAATTTCCTTGACTGACCTTGGATGTTGGTGGAAGAATATTTCACCATTTATAGAGACTGAATAGGTTTTCAGTATGATTAGCTCTCAAATACACAGGATCCAGATGAGAACTATAGTGTAGTCATAGCTACTCCTCTACAGCAAGACAAAGCAAAAAGCAGAGTAGAAAGTGTGCTGTTTTTTCAAATTGTTGGAGACAAATTGTTGTGTAACTTGGATTCTGGTTGCTCAGCTATTCTTAGGTGGAAGGGCCAAAGAGAATAAAGTTTTTATATCTGGAGGAATTTTTTTTACATATTATTTATTTAGCAGTGTTAACAATATTGGTTCCCAGAGTTCAGATGACGAAAATAAGCTCTAAGTTGCTAAGAAGGGATAGGGAAATAAATTGTGGTGATATCCGATTCTTCAGGATGTTGATTAAGGCAAGTATCAGCCAGTGAAAGCAATACTTTCCACAGTAATAATCTTCCTATAAATATGTGATGGGAGAAAACAAAGCAGCCTAATAAAAATTACATCGGAAGAATAACTTAAATTAAATCAAAAGGAGAAACATTAGGAATATAAAAACCAGAGACTGAAAACCAAATTCATAGTAGTCATCAGGAGCTCAGTGCTGGTAATGCTATACAATAAAGTGCCCATAGAAAGGATGCAGAAGTGCACAATCTATCAGCCCAATTAAACAGAAAAGAGAACAGCCCTTTTGTACTTGAAATTATTTTCGGTGGTTGAATTGCTCTGCTTTGCTCATATTGAAGGACTAAAGTTAAAGTCGGCTGGCTTCTAACTATTTCAAACTGAGTAGCTATGCAGTTGAACTAGGGAAATAACAGTGTCAAGTTGCTGAAGTTTCTGCTGATACCCTCAACCTGATGAGCATTAACTTGGAGATGAAAGATCCTGATAATATTATTACAGCAGTTTTGCATAACTGGACTATGCACCTTTAAAGGTGAGAAAAGCAACTCCAACCTATAAATATCACAGAGAGCAAATATTCCTATCTGAATAGCACTTAATCACCTGCAGGTAGCATCAGTAAATTGAGTCACCTCAGTGAATTGCTATTAATACAGTCTTTGCTATTAAGTGCCATTGGGTTTAATTTGGTTTTCTTGGAAGCAGCTTAAAGATATCACAGGTAGGTGTGTAAGGTATTTGACAATTTGTGTTACATATTCTTTTGCATTTTTGACACTATAAATTGTTAACCAAAAAAAGCTAGAAGCACACAGTCTAACAAAAAACACATGCCATTTATATTTCCATCCAGTACAGAAAAATATATAACTAGGGCAAGTAGACATACAGGAGTAGCCCACAAAAGAACCATAGACCCCTTATGTCAAATTCTATTTAAAAACTATCACTGGAAACTGCTTTTCAAAACTCCCAAGGCTCTGCAATCTGTGGTTCCAGAGCTGCATGTGGCTCTGGCCTCTTGGCTCCAAGCACCCTTCCTCCCTTCACCGAGGGACCCTGCAGGTGACCCATGCCAGGGTCCTCCACCCCCTGCCACTGGGGGACTCTGCAGGGGGCCCTTTCCTGGGTCTGGGCTCCCCCATCCCCTCACCAGCACACCCTGCGGCCAGCACCTTGGCCCAGCCCCCCACCCCCCCACCTACTTCCAGGAAGTTACACCTATTATGACTCTCAGAACAGTTGGTCATTGAAGGAATTTTAAAAAATGGCTCTTCTTATCTTTTGGGTTGCCAGCCCCTGGTTCAGGCTATACAAGGAAGTAGGTGCTGAGGGTGGGGGGCTTGGAAGGATGAAAACTGGCTATGACTTACAGATCTGTTCAGTCCATAGTAGATACTGGAGTTAGTCTTCTGTTGAGATTTTTGGATGAGTAAGGGGCAGCTGGGTGTCACTGAGCAGGCTAATGGTACTACTGAAAACAGCCACCTGCTGCACAGCCATGTAGTTGGCATTTCCTGAGTTTGAACACCCCTGAACACTAAAAATTTTCAGGTGGGTAGAATTTGATATAGTTGCAACTTTCTTAATTTGTTTTGTTTGGAGGTGCTATCATATTTATAAATGCTTTCCTGATATCAGGAATGGTTCCAAAAATGCTTACTTTTTTTAAAGAAAAGTATGCAATAAGCACTGGAATTAAAATCTAATTCTTTTACCTTGTAAATTGTGCCCTGAACTGGTGACTTGTCTCTTTATCCCTTCCATAAGACTGGGCCTGCAAAATGTTGTTAGAAAGGCCTGACAACTGAGGGGGCAGGAATCTGTGTCCCCAGTGTAGGCTAGCATAATACTTATCCTTCTATGCCAAGTCAAGGTCAGCTTTATTAACAGCAATTTAGCCATAGTCCAAAGGCCAAAAACTAAATTGTATTTGCAGTTTTATTTAAAACTGAATCCAAATTTTAGAATATTAAAGTACATATAATACAAATATTACAAAACATAAAACTAATTACATCATGAATAATCACAATGGCTATGTCCAAACTTAGGCAGTTAAATCGATTTAATAAAAGTGCTATAAAAATCATTAAATTGATTTAAGTTAAATCAATTTAACAGGTCCTCACTACAAACTCAGATCGAACTAGCATGGCCCTGGAAAGGATTTGCTAGTTTGATTTGGGAGTGATGCACCATGGGGGGTGTGGCAAGATGACCCTCCTAGCAGGGACATGGCCGCACCTGATATATAGAAAAAGGACAGCACCCTGGGAAGGAGAAGGGCAAAAGTGTTAAATTGAAATAACAGTTAAATTGAAATAACATGTCCACACAGTGTTATTTTGAAATAACAGTTTTGATTTAACTGTCATTTTGATATAATATGAGGTTTTATTGTATTTGAATGACTTTCCTGGTTGCGAGATAAGGGAGCTCCTTATCTTGATATAAGGAAAGGTAGTGTGTACCTGCAATCTTTTAAATTGAAATAATCTGCATTAGTTTGATTTAAAGACTTAGTGTGAACATACTCCATGGCTACATCTACACTAGAGGCTTAAGTTGACTTAGCCAGGCTTAAGTCAACTTAAGCAACTCCAGGGCCACATTCAGAGTTCATTAAGTCGACTTAAGCACATTAAGTTGACTTAAGAACTCTCACCCTTAAAGTTGACTTTAAGGGCTAAATCAACTTTATTAAGTCAACAAACTGTGGCCATTAAAGTCAACTTAATGAAGTCAAGGCGGGAGAGCCATTTAAGTCAATTTTGTAAAGTTGATTTAAGCCTCAGGACCCATTTGAAGCTGACTTAATAAAGTTGGCATTAAATGGGTCTCCAGTCTTAAGTCAACTTTATAAAGTCGATTTAAACAAATGGGGACTTTTCAACTTACAGGAGCATTGCTGTCCTGGGAAAGGACCTGGGGCACCAGCCCAGGCCCTGCCCCAAACCACAGGCCATGCCCCCAATTGGGGATGGGGCAGGGAGCGGCCACCGCAGCCATGGGCGGCTTGCCCCGGATCCCTGGCCTGATTGGGCTGGAGACCGGGAGAGGCAGGGCCCTGCCAGACCCAGGGCACTGGCGCTGGGATTCGGGGCATGGGCCCTATGTGCCCAACACCAGCGATGCCCCTGCCAATGCGAGTTAATAAAGTCAACTTTAAGTCAACCTTGTTGAAACCTTTCAACCTTGTTGGAAAATCCCATGCACTGCTACAGGCTGGGGAATGATCAGCTAAGTAGCAGCACTGTAGGAAAGGACCTGGGGGTCATGGTGGATGGGAAGCTGGATATGAGTCAGCAGTGTGCTCTTGCTGCCAAAAAGGCCAATGGCATACTGGGCTGCATCAGAAGAAGTGTTGCCAGCAGATTGAGGGATGTGATCGTTCCCCTCTATTCCGCACTGGTGAGGCCGCATCTGGAATACTATGTCCAGTTTTGGGCTCCCCACTACAAAAAGGATGTGGACAAATTAGAAAGAGTCCTGCGGAGGGCAACAAAAATGATCAAGGGGCTGGAGCACAAGCCCTGTGAAGAAAGACTGAAGGACCTAGGCTTATTTAGCCTGCAGAAGAGAAGACTGAGGGGGGATTTGATTGCAACCTTCAGTTACCTGAAGGGATGCTCCAAGAAGGATGGAGCTTGGCTTTTCTCAGTAGTAACAGAGGACAGAACAAGGAGCAATGGTTTCAAGTTGCAGCTGGGGAGGTCAAGGCTGGATATTAGGAAAAACTTTCTTACTAGACGAGTGGTAAAGCATTGGAATGGGCTACCTAGGGAGGTGTTGACATCTCCGTCTTTAGACATGTTTAAGGCCTGGCTGGACAAAACTCTGGCTGGGCTAATATAGTGAGAGTGGTCCTGCTTTTTTTGGCAGGGGGTTGGACTAGATGACCTCATAAGGTCCCTTCCAAACCTATGATTCTATGTTGACTTACCTGAGCCCTCTAGTGTAGGCATAGCCCATGGCACTTGCCTTTTCTTTATTTTAGGAGCTGATTATGCAAATAATGCAGTCACTCAAACCACAGATACAGTCAGCTCCTAATAAATATTCTATTTTCTGAGACGTCTGAGAGGAAAGGGCATCTCTTTGACTCAGGAGGCAATACAAATGACAATATGCTAATAGGTCTTCCACCTTCCCAAACAGGGGTTAAAGTATAATTTGGGGGGCCCCAGAATCCTTCTAAATTGGTGGGCCTCCCTCGTGCCAGTGCAGGCCCCCCTTGCGCCAGTGTGGGCCCCCTTCATCCACCCCAGCGAGCCATGTGGACAGAAGCGATTAGGTTTTCCAATGCCACTGTATTAATCTTCAAAGTAATCTGAGCATGCAGACGGAAAGTGGAGAGTTCTAAAGGCCATCCTTGTCATTAGACAAACTGTCTAAATACCTGACATACCCATGAGTCTTTTTAACAAGGAGGAGCCAAGAAGACAGCTTTGTAATGGGAACAGCAATCATGTTAATTGCTTATTAATATAATCTAATTTAAAGTTAATTAGGGATTTCATATTTTTAAACTTAAATTTAATCATTTCCTATTTTGAGAGGTCTGAAGAATGCAAATAATTCTGAACAATTTCTAACCATGAACACTTACAACAAGAAGTCCAACTGAGTTGTTCCATTAAGCATACAGTAAGGAAGTTTCACTCGCCCAATCCTTTGTCTCTGGCTACTCCTCCCCTCTTATACAGAAGAGCCCAAAGTCCTTATGATTTTAACCACCCATGCTCCTTTATTTACAGTGCTTCTTGAAGATCTTAATGGACCTAAATTTAGATTTTAGATTCCTACATGGAGCTAAATTTGGATTGTAGATTCCTACTTCAATGCAGTGCAGAAAGTGGTGTTATCAGGTCAAATTACTGCACCATTTAATTTCAATTTACTGCTCTGACAGTGGAGACTGATAACTGCAGGAGACTGAGGTAAGCAGCATTATGTTGAATGTACTATCAGTGTAGAGCACGGTTTGGCCTCTATTTGCCTGTGAAGAGCTCTTAAAAGAAAAGGCAACCAGAGATCTATTCACTGGTTTCCACTTGGTCCAACAGATACGCTCTGTCAATGGAATTGGTTTTAGACCTACAAAGAGTGCTTATAGTTTTCACAGCTTGAAAGGGATAAATTTGTAGATCTAAACCAAAACAATTATCTGTAGTGCAGCAGTCATTTTAAAAACCAATTTGTTCGTCAGAACATAATCTTATATTTTCTGACCAATCCTCTAATCTCTGCAGAAGATATTCAGTTGACATTTTAAAGACAATCTACAATGAGATGATCATGTAATAATTACCTGGAACTTTTCTATCCCCATTTTTATATAGTGAAATAATGATATTGGCAGCCCACCGTGAGGGAAAATTCCCTGTATTATTTATAGTGGAGAAAAGTTTAGGCACAACGGGTGATCATCATCAATATTGTCCTTAAATACTTCCACAGAGAAGAAATGCTCCGCTTGGTCTTTATTACTATGTTATTGATTGATTACACATTTAACTTTCTTGCTGGATAATCGCAGACCATTCTGTAAGGGAACAGGGAATGAAGGCTACCAGAGCGGATCATACCAAAATGTTAATATAAAATGACATATCATTATAGAGTGCAGAAAATATTTCTCCCAAGTACACATAGGGATCAATTTTTCAATATTACTTCTAATCTTCTCAGAGCCCAAATGCCATCAATTTCCAAAAATTTACCAAATTAATTATTTTGCCAGAAGACTCAAATTCCTTTTGCAGTGCCATACCAAGATCCACCTTTTTCTTTTCCACCAGTATTTTTACAAAGCTTTTAAAAATGAATTAGTTTTTGGATGGAATCCTGTAAACCATCCCTGCTGACCTACCTTGCCATCATCTGTCACTGTTTTTAAACAATCTGCATGATTCCACAATCTTTTATTCTTCCACAGGTAAGAATAACCTTTCTTGGCAGTCAGCTCAACCTGTTATTTTTGCATCATGTCATTAAAGACATTAAGAAATAGACTTGGTAAGATCTATAAATTGCTTGCATTCATTTTGCTTTTTTCTTCCTCCCACACATTTCCTAAGCACTCTCCCTGTATACGCCAGCTGCTTTGCTGGTTCTGGCATTTGCCACTTCCCCGTTTCTTTTCAGTTGCATGTAAGTGACTGCTTTGATGGATTCAGTTACTGTAGAGTGAAACTTGCTGCAGCTCAGAGCTATAGTAACTTCTAATCTATTGTAAGTTACCAAGTTTATGAAAAGAAAATGCAAAAGAGTACCCAAAGACTTCTCTCAGTTATGCTGGGTGTCAATGGCCCCAAGAGGACATTATGGCAACCAAGATCAATGGATATGGAGAAGCCCTGGCCGTGCCCCTAACAGTTGACTGCTGTGATAGAAGCTGCCAGACCAACTAGTACATTGGGGTGAACTTCGTTTGGCTATGCTCACTTTGGGCCTACGTTCCAGCACAAATAGCTGCATCATACCCCCAGATCTGAGCTGTTTCAGGCAAGTGATTTTTTTTACCATTGGAACAGAGAAAGCTGTGTTATTGCTATTTAACTTTTATATTAAAATAGTTGTAAATAAAAGTGTTTTAAACTAAGTAGAGAAATTTTATCCACTTCTTTTGTCCCAGCTTCACAGTACTTTATACCATTTGTTTTCAGTGTTAAGTTCTTCATGACTATTCTCTGAATCCTCCGAGTGCATATAAAGTGTACCTTACAATTCAGTGTGAGTATGTGATAACACAGATGGGTGCTGCAGAAACAAGGCATTGTGACTCTAAGGGTTATAGACTGGGCCCTGCTTTCCCCATGCTCCAGAAGCAATCTATGCCAGTCCTTCTGCTGCTGCAGATTACTTCTGCCTCTGTGCCTGCTTAGCTGTTCCAGGGAGCCCCTCACTGCCAATTTGCAGAGGGCACACCATAATGAAAGTCATATCAGACATGACCTATTCATAACCCCACATCTCAGATCTGTATCCAAAATGTTTATGTAAGGTATCATATGTAAACTGCCAACATGCTAGTCATGAATATTATCATGTGGTGTATGTAAGGGTGATATATGAAGAATTAAAAACATGTTCTGGAACTGGAAGAATGTTTTTAAAATGCATTTGGCACTCAGGGCTTAAAGTCTCTCCACCTTAGACCAAAGAATGTGGTTCCACCTGCTGGAAGATGTCTCTAGTGTAAATTGACTAAGGAGAGATGATGAAATTACATTTACCTGCAAGTTAGACAAAGCCATCAGGCAAATGAGTGTCGGGGATAGCCACTTAATACCAGGGCCAGATTAACTGGCCTTTGGACCCTGGGCTGCTTCCCATCACCGGGGCCCCCTCCTAGTCTGGGGCCCCACCCCACCCCATCACCGTGGTCCATGGAGCCTCTGCCCCCCACCATGGTGGTCTGAGGCTGACCGTCATGGGGGAGGGAGCTCTGGCGCCAAAGGGCCCTCCTGCCCCAGCTCTGCTCCAGCCAGTCTGCCCCCAAGGGCAGGGCCACTTGGCACATGAGCCCTGGAAGGCTGGGCTGAGACCGCACTGCAAACCACCCACCCCTGTACCATAGGTGGAGCAGAGCAAACGGGCGCCTGCCACCCAGGGGTGGACAAACCAGTGTGGGGGTGGGGTGGGAGCACAGAGGCTGGTCTCTGGCCACAGGGCCTCGCCTCACCAGTGCTAGCAGGGCAGGGGCACTCCTAGTGTGGCCTTTGGGCTGCCCTGGGAGCTGCGCTGCGTGCCCCGTTTGGCCCCGTCTCATGCAGGGGCCAACTGTCTGTGGCGCAAGTGGCCTCAAGCCCCATCCTCCAGCCCTGGCTTGCTGGTAGGGGCACTGGTTGGGGAGGGGCTCTGAGGTCCACATGTCTGTCTTTGGCTGGAGCGTGGGGCCCCCCTTTAGGCCAGGGCTCAGGGCTTCAGCCCCTATAGCCCCTACATTAATCTGGCTCTGCTTAACACTCTTAATAGGAGATGGAAGCTGCAACTCCAAGAAACCTTCCTGCCTTCTGAAACAAGGTAGTTGAACTTTGGAAGATATAAGCAAGGCTAGAGAGCCATTCGTTGCTGGGCAGATACAAGAGGCCAGAGGTCTTGTACATTTGAGAAAAGTGGAACCTTTCAGCCAATCGTTTGAAATTCTCTGGAAACTGAATATAAATGAGAAACCTCCTTAGACCAAGAGTCAATGGCTGAAGGTTAGCACTCCCCTTGATAAGGATGAAGTTAAATTTAGTCACTAGAAAGCATGGTTTCTTTGTAACTTTTCCTGTCTCTTCCACTCTTACTAGAAATCACTCTCTTCTTTGTTAATAAACTTATTTTTGCTGTTACTACCAGCTCTCTCCACGCTGTATATTTCAACCAAGTGTGGACTTTCAGCTGAACTAGAAGCTGAACTAGAAGCTGTATATTGTGTTTTTGAAGAAGGCAAACTTAGTAACTTCTGTGAGAGTCTGGAGAAAGAAACTGGACAATATAAAGAAGATAGTTTGTGGAGACTTGGAACTGGAAGGGCTGTGCAAGGAGGAGTGAATCTGGTAGAATACAGGGTGAGGTGAGTTTGCTCTAAGAATGCTGCTGGCATCAAGGTCAAAGCAGCATGGCACATAGAGAGGCCTAGGATTACAAAGCACACAGTGACAGAGCCACTTACTAGTCTGGGCTGAACCCCAAACATCACAATCAACCGATGCCCTGAAGGCAATGGAGCTTGATTCCACCCACTTCCTGCCCTTTCCCATCCACTACCTGCATAGAGGAGGGAGTAGTAGTCTAAGAGCAGCATAGACTCCTATGATGTGAGTAGCCTACAAAGAGGTTTAAGGATACTCCTTAGGACAGCTCCCCTTGCTCCCATGCATGCACAAATGTGCAGCCAGCCCAGTACTGAGCCCATAGTGATTTAATCAAGAGCTGAAAATGTTCACAAGACCAATAAACCTTTTTGCCATTTCCAGTAGCGTGCTTAAAAAAAATTTCTGGAAGAATTATGCCAGTTTTGCTAAGAATTTTTTTCCAGTACCCGTGATGTTAGAATAAACTTTTAAGTCAGACGTTAAATGCTTTGGCCTACATCATAAAGTCTTCATTTAAATATGATCACAGAGTTCATAGTAATACTAAGATGGCACATAGTTATGATTATTAAACCTTCTGAATTGGTGCCAAGAACATAGTGTACCCTCAGTATCATCCAGCTGTATTAATTTGAACTGCAATCTCATTACATTTTCCACTGCACTGAATAAGGTCTAATCCCTAAATTGATTGTGTTACTAGCCAAATGCCTGGTTTCTCCTCTTAATATTTCTGGAATGTTGCTAAAGCACAGACAGTGTAATTAATACATGGGAAACTTCTAAAATACCATTGTATATACCATAGTGTATAATTAACTATGATGGACTTTAAAGCATTGATCGAACTAATTTTTCATAAAAATTTGTGGTACACCCAAGAATTTCCTTGGGAATTTGAAAAATTCCCATGTACTTCACTGGGTGCTGGTTCAGGTCCCAGATGAGACACTGAGCCATTTTCATGCTTGATAATGTTGGTTAGTACTCACATGAGTGTGTTGACTGGAGATCAAGCTGTAATCTGTGAAGTGTCCAGAAAAATTCAGAAAGCATACTTAAGAGCTGTACAAGAGCAAACTCTTGATCTTAGATCTCAGTGGGGGAGCTTGAGTCTGCCCTATCTACATGTGCAAAACAAACCACAGATTTTTACCTTGAATGTTCATGGGAATTAATGAGTAACTATTACTCAGAAGAACTGCAGTATGTGTTTCACCACATTACAATCCTGAAAGAAAGCAGGCAACAAATCCTTAAGATATTGCAGTGCAGTATAGTTTTTTCATATCCAACATAAAACAACATGGTTTTTAAATGTCATCATTCAAGAAAAACCTGACCTTCGAAGAAAGATACCAGATCTTTCATGTGTGTTTGTTCATCTTCCATGAAACTATCAACCATCATTATTAAAAGACTAGCTCACTTAGAATAAAATGCTACTTTTCTGTCAAAAAAGTAATTCAGTACAGGATTCAATGTTTTATAGAATAAGGAAATGTAGATTTACAGAGGACAAGATGCTACTTGGGCCAGATGCTACCCGGATCTCTCCATAAATAAACATCCACACCACTACACAGCGTGCAGTGGTGTGGGTGTTTGTATATAGAGATCATAAAGAGATGCTTCTCTTCTTTCATGCTCCACATAATACCCAAGCAGAATTCCAGCTAGGGAGTACAAGGGCTGTCCCTTCCATGGTCTACTATACCCCAAAGAGAAGCAGACCTGTTCTTGACTCCACTCACTCATGCATCAGGGAAGTAAACTATAGCCCAGCAGGAACGCCACTGGCCCAAGAAAAGACCCAGGGCTTGGCATGCTGAGACTCAGGGCTCATGTGCCGCTGTTGCAGCCGCCGCCTCAGGTGGCCCAGCGGTGGACCTGGGGCTCGGACACTGGGAATTGGGGCTTGAGCCCTGTAAGCCCGGTGCCAGTGACACCCCTGTAGCCCAGAAACAAATGTCATAATGGGTGAGCTGTCAAAGCAAAATGTCTCTCGCATTTCCCTGTTCCCATAGGTCTCTGCATTGCCCTTCCTAGAAGCTGTCATTAAAAGGGGCAGTCTAGACATAAATAGGTATCTTTCTGAGCAGGTTTCACCATACTTTCTCCTACCCAAAATATGGAAAACACATTGGCCACTCTGATTTACTATTCTGAAACAGTAGAAGTGGAAAACTTCTCTTGAATTTTATTGTGAGAGGCCTGGAGTTTGGAGAAAAGAGACATATTAGAAGAATTTTTTAAACATATTTCTTGTTTTCTCTAATTTGTCTTGCATGAGGACTAAAATTTTAAGAATTTAACTTAAATAACAGAAGAACAAGTACATTAGCTATGCAATCTTGTTTTCACCAGTAGATCTCAGTTCTCTTTCACACTCTTTAATCTATTTATCTTCGCAACATCTTGTGAAGAAAGAAAGAGCCATTATCTCCAGTTAGGAGATGGACAACTGAGGCATGCTGATCGCACAGGATGTCTGTGGCAGAGCAGAGACTATGCTGAGGTCTGTCAACACATGGGCTAATGGCCTAAACACTGGAGCATCCTCAGAAACACACAGATAATTCAAAAAAGTCAGTGTACTGTCCCATCTCCTTCCACAAGTGTTATCAGTAGAACATGGAAGGACTATGAGTCACAAGTTTATATTTTAGGAATGGACTCTGCTTTTATTTCAGACATGGCAAGAACAGATCCAGCTATTAAATAATGTACCCTAAATGAAAACTATGCACCAAAAAGAAAATTATAATCCTTTTTGCTTTTGCTTAAGCTGCTTGTGCCTAACTTTGAAAAGGCCAATGTCTTTAAACTTGACAACCATTATTTAAAGGAATTAACCTGCTTCAAACAAACTACTGTGGAAACTAATACACAAATGTCAGATGAAGGACCTAAACAGTTCATACAAGATAAATATGCAAAATATTTGTTAGGTTAGCTAGTCCATCCTCCTGCCAATGCAAAGTTGTTACTTATAGTATCCTTTCTTATGTTTTGTCCAATGTAGTTTTAATGTCAAATAAGGTTTGTCATGTGATGCCACTGGGGCATGATCAGTGCAACTTTTCCATTCACTTTTGCAATGTAATTGTGTGGCTTGATGCCAAATATGCCACACAAGGTTTCTTTATGAATGCTCATAACATATTCTGCAGAATTACCATGGTATCATATTCCCTGAAGTATCATATATATGTACAGATGTGAGATATATTTCCAGATATTTTACATGACTCAGGGCTATCTCCCAGCATGTAGGCTGGATAGGTGCATGGCAAAGGCAATGCAAATTGAGCTCCCTGGCTCAAGTGGGACAAAGAGAATCACAAAGCAGGGAGAAGGAGGCTCCCCTCCCTTTCTAAATGAAGACAATCACCTGAAAGAAGGAAGAGGAAGGAGGGTGGTTTGAAAATGAACAGAGACACTTGGAACTGCTAGGGGCTTTCGGCCAGAAACACACCATCTAGAAAATAACTCCAAGGGACTATGCCTCCACATGTTTAGGAGGGCCAAGACTGGCTGAATACCACCAGCAGCCAGTTTCATGGTTAAGAATGAGGAGAATAAGCTAGACAGTAATCCTTTATTAAATGATTGTGCATTGTTTTGCTATATATTCACTATAAAATCCCATTCTAATAAAAAACTCATCTTTGTTTTCAATCAATTCATAGGGCTGGAAGGGACCTCATGAGATCACTGAGTCCAACCCCCTGGGAATTGAACCCAGGACCTGCTGTATGTTAAGTAGAGGTGCTAGCCACTACACTACTTGTAGGACTGAAGCTGTGTGAACTTTAGAAGATGTGAGTGACCAGAGCTGATTTCTTTGTCAAATGGTGAACCATGACCCTAACAGTAGTTCCTGGTATGGTATCTGGGGGCTGGTGGTGCTTGCGGGGGGACTGTCTGCTAAGTGGCTGCAAAGCACATGCTCACTGCCTGGGACTGATTACACTCAGTATGTTACAACAGAACGGGGCTGCATTGGAAATAAACTTGCTGTAAAGGTAATAGACCCATACACCAATATGTGATCTTTAAGAAGTTTTTCAAGCACAACAAGGAAAATCATTTATTTTTGCAGAAGTCTTTATGAAAAAATACAGTTCAGACATGAAGGTGAATGATGTCAGCATCTATAAAGTTCACAAACTCAGTTAATTCACAAATGGCCTGCATGGCATCTCACCCAAAAATCTCTCACTTAAGGTTTGGAACGATAATTTTGTTGGTTAACTTTGGTTTTGGTTCAGTGAATGCATTTCTTGCATTCATTTAGAATTGAGACTGGGGAAAAAAAAGTCTTGAAAAATAAAAAAGAAAAAAACCAGGAAAGTACATTTTTTTGTAATTATCTTCTTTTATGGGAAATATATTGCTTTGCATCAGACTCTTTGTGCTTTGCTCTGACCAAGATCTGCTCAAAAATGATTTGGGGTATGCTTTGTAAGAAAGGCAATTTAATATACTAATTGGACTGAGACATTGATGGAGTATATTTCAAAATGTATTATGCAGTTGAGAAAGAACACTGTTGAAAGAGAGATTAAAGGCTTCCAGTCATCTACAAGAAATGAAATGTTTTTAAAAAGAAAATAGGATGGCAATGGTCTTTTGTACTAGTCACACACTTGTCTGCATTTAAGAGAAAGTTGCACCAGAGCATTATGGCTGATAACTGTTAAAATGAACATAGTGAGGTAAGTTCTGTCATTAATGCTAATGAGACTTATATGCATCGAAAGTAAAGCAGTGTTACATTGAGAGGACACTGTTGAACACTTGAGAGACTAGTTATATAATTATCTTTAATATCTGTGTGCATCAATCAATTTTACTATTTTAGACTTTGAATGTACAAACACTGAAATTAGTGGAACTACTCACACACCTGAAGTTAGACAGGTGGGTTTTTGCCAGCTTTATACTGAAAACCTTGTCAGTGAAGAGGCTGCAAACAGAACACTGTAATGCTAAGTTTAAACTCTAGTTCTGCTTGGAGCTCATGAAGAGCGAACTTGATTCTTTTCTGGCTTGTATATCATCAGACAAACTGTGAGTTAAGCACTGTTGCTCATCTCACACATTAGAAAATTGTATATATCAAGTAATCTTGAGATAGGCTTAAAATCATGAGATTTTTTTAAATGGGTTCTATTTAGTTGTACTCTAGTTTCAATATGAAAGCTGAGATCCTCACATAATCAGTTGATTTCAAAAGGTGGGGGTTTATAAAGAACACCAAATCATAAAATTTTTGATAAAATCACAAAAGTTGGCTACACTGGGCCATCTGTACTACCGTAACCTTTGAATTGTTAGCTGTTGCACCAGTTCAACCCTACTGAAGGCAATATGGATGCACAGATGCAACTAACTGCACAATTTGAGGAAAAAGGCCCTGACCCAAAGCTGTTTAGGCTCCTAACTTTTATTGAAATCTGGCAACAAATATTTTGATCAGTTACTTGTTTATAAACTCTTACTTCAGTGGAGCCTGAATACTTTGGAAGAGCTGTGCCAAAGGCCCTATAAACAGTCAACTAACAGGAACAGTTGGCTGGCAGCATCTTTATTATTGATCACCAGGATGTATGAGCTAGACAAAACTCAGCTTGGCTTTCAGAACTTAGGGTGAGTTTGCAGTGACAACAGTTTACAAGTAGTAACAGCAGTGGAAATGAAACTGAACTGGTGGTAGATGGATAGAAGAAGGGAAGGGAGGAGAAGAAGAACGAACATGGTTGGTGTTGCTTTGAGACCTGCTCAAGAGATCCTTATGAAACATCACCAGAGGAACAAAACCAAACCAAACCCTTATATACAAAATTTAAAAGAATATTATAAAGAAATCTATCTGACAGTTGCATGTGGGTGTTTTTGCAAACACTGTTAATGGTATGTGCCAGACTCTTTATGCATTTCTCTGACCAAGACCTGCTCAAAAAAGGATTTGGGGTATGTTTGCACTGCTATAAAATACTCACAGCTGGCCTGTCTCATCTGACTTGGCCACATGGGGCTCAGTCTATGGGGTTATAAAACTGGAGTGTTGCCATTCTGGCTCAGACTGGAGCCTGAATGTGTTCAGTGCAGTTTTATAGCCCTGAAGCCCAATTTAACTGCTATGGGCTGGTTGTGGGTGTTTTATTGCACTGCAGACATATCCTTTGAAACTATTGAGCTTCTTGTTCATTGAAGATACCTGCTTCAACCATAAATTCATGACTGTGGTACATGGGACAAATGCTCTTCAAACACTATACATTTTATTCTCAGGGACGGCTAGGAAATTTGACCAGTTGTTACATAGGGGAAAGTCCCATACTTCACAATCCTTCAGATTGGATGTGTGATTCTAATGCTTGCTGCCTCATGAATGCCTGAACTGTAGCCCCTTGGGCCAGTCAGTGACAACTTCTACTCTTTTGTGCAGAGATTCAACTCAAAACAAAAGCCACCAAACATTTTTGCATCGGTGGGTTCCTATGCAAGAGGTTCTTAAAGCCCAATCCAAGAGGGAAATTATGCAACCTCCCTTCTCACCCACAACAGCACAGATAGTCTCTTTTCCTATTTGCAATTACTTAAAATTTCTGTGGAAACTATAGCAGTTACTTATATGGAAAGCAATATTAGGAAAGGATGTTATGTATGTGCAGCTATCTTTTAATGCAGCTTGAAAGGAGAAGCCAGCACCATGAGTCCTGCCAGATCTCCATAAACCACAAGTAAATGCTTTGTGCACAACCAGTTCATACTGCAGCTTGGGAACGTAGGGTCTCAAAGAAAGCCTATTGCTTGCCCATCTATCAAAGGGTCTACTCAACTGTCATGGATTTGGTTAGCTGTCAGGATCTCCTTTCAGTATAATACATCTGGCAGCAAATGAATCTGGACCAGTCTGGAAGAAGCTATTCATTACTGCCAGCGAGGGAGACATTTGAAGTAATTCATTCTTAAGCATAGTCTATAGTTTAACTTGCCAACAACCTGCATAGATTTATGCTGAAGAGGATTTCTGTTCACTGTCCAGATGGTGCTTTTTGTATTTTTCATGTCTTCCTGTGACTGTGTTTTGAATGAGGGAGCATTGTTTCTCAATGCTTTGTCATGCAGGGAAGTAGAAGGCATCGCAGCAGGCCTGCATCACAGTAAGACATACTGCATCTTAGTTTCAGTGTGAAAATGGTTGTTTCGAAGCTGCTCCCATGATACAAATGAAGATGTGCTTCTTTTGCACTCAACATACATATCAGGGCCAAAATATGGAAAAACAAAAGTAATTAGAGAGCAATATTTATAATTGCTCATGTATTCTAGAATAAACGTATATCAGAATGTCATCTGAATGACTGAGCTATATTTTTCCTTTTTAAAGGATTATTCTATAGGAATTCAAGAAACTTGTCTTCATACCAGGCACTACTTGCTTGGCTGGTGTTGCCTAAAGCTGCTCAACTTCCCTGTCTCTGAATGATGCTGAGAATGTTGAATTTGCATAATTCATAATGAAATTGTCATGGGCTGCACATCCATGCAACCTGGGTTATGCTCTATACAATTTTTCTGTTTAGTTGTACACTGAGTGTATGATTTGTTGCTAGTTATACCATGCAATGTTTCTTTATAGACACTCATAACCAATTCTATGTGAGTAGTATGATAATCTCTGTTTCTTACAGCTTCATGTATGTGTTTAGATGTGTAGCATTTTTAGCACTGCTCAAGGGGTGGAGAGACACACAGAGCTCTCCCAGCAGCAGTGAGCCTTAAATAGACAAAGGTATGCTAATAGCAGTGGCTGAGAAGAGACAAAGCATCACCTCTGCTATAAGGGGAGTGGTGAGAGGAGCTTTGAAAACAATGAGAATGATCTGGAAGATTTTGAGGGTTTTTTTGGCCTGGGACAGGACTCTCCATCTGAAAACAACTTCAAGAAAGATCTGGGCCCTGCCTGGCCTCAGGCTGAGGCTGGCTGTGCGAACATCTAAGGCGATGTCTACACAGTAACTTTTATTTCGAAAGAACCCCTTTCAAAATAACCCATTTTGAAATAAAATCCTTATTTCGAAATAAGTTAATTCGAATTAACAAAATGTTAATTCAAATTAAGGGAAAGCCTGCAATCCAAACAGCTGTTATTTCGAAATGGTTATTTTGAAATAAAGCTGTTTGGACCTGTTGTTTTGAAACAACAGGTCTAACTGGCGTTATTTCGAAATATCTATTTTGAAATAACAGCCATTTCGAAAACATCGGGGTTTAACTTTTTCGAAACAACGATTCTTATTTCAAAAGGATGGAATCCATCCTTTTGAAATAAGAAAACATCGTGTATTACTCAATTTCTTTTATTTCAAAATAACAAGTGTTATTTTGAAAGAAAAGTGCCATGTAGACATACCCTTATAACAGCTTGAACATGTTGAACATAAACGTGTTTGAACTGTGAGGTTAGTTTAAGTAGCAATATACATTAGCGTATGTATTTCATCTTTTATTTCCTTGTGGTCTCTCCTGACTCATTTATGTTGTGATTCTGCCATGGTTGGCAATATTCTCCCTTAGAATTATAATCTGATCAATAAACTAGTAGTTGTCTTATCTAAAGCTATGCGATCTTTAGAGAGAGTGAGTCAAGAGGGCTGGGCACAATCCATTTCTTTGTCTAATGGACAGACTATAGACAGAGTCTCCTAGTGTGATAACTGGGGCTGGGAGTGCTTGTTGGGGGACTGTCCCTTGAGTAGCCACAGGGCATATACCCATTTCTTGGGACTGGTTGCATGCCAGAGGCCAGAGTGGACTGGCTCAGGAGTGAGTGGCCACTTGGCAGAGTGGGGCAAATTGGGGTTCAGGAGTGGGATTTGGAATGTCACAGTAGCACACTGGACTAGATCTGGGGAGTGGCCTGTCACAGAAATCTTTTCATTTCCATAAGGCCTAATGGAGATAAAATCCTATCATTACATATCCAAATATTTTAACCCAATTCAGAGTATTCAAGACTTTAACATCCTGGTATATATTACAGCATGGTGTATAGACTGTATGAATGTAATCTTCTGATGTGGGAGATAAAGGATATGTTTCCAGCACATTGCACAGGTGATTTGACTCATGTCATGATAGCCCTCTAATTAATCTCTGACGATCAAACTGAGCAGATTTGAGATGACTAAAGATAGTCAGACTCCATCTCAGAAATGGTCA
The DNA here is from genome assembly GCA_007922195.1 of Podocnemis expansa. Lineage (NCBI taxonomy): Eukaryota > Metazoa > Chordata > Testudines > Podocnemididae > Podocnemis > Podocnemis expansa. Next base: position 27,201,823 of record ML681966.1, read on the forward strand.
GAGTGTTTTTCCACATCTATTCATAATCCTTTCATTTCTAACAGCCTCCTTCCTATGACAGGAATGGAAACCTAAACACTGTAGTGTATTTTCTGCTTAGCAGTACACTGTGTTCCCACACTCATCTCAGCAGATCTGATTTGTAGTCACTAGATCATGCTTTCAGAGCCAGAGACCCTTGTGAAAGAATTGCTCGCTTATTCTGGCTGATGATATAGTGTTTCTAAACCATCATTCCCCTACATTGTTTCACAACATATTCTTCTAGAATTTCTGCTTTTTAAAAATGAAGGGTTTTGTTCTTGCAGGGCTGGATGCCCACTGATATGATCTTCACTTACAAACTTTGCATCTAGTTTTCAGGCCTCAGCTCATGTAATCATGATTCATACATGTGCACTTTCAGCTGAGGGAACTTTTCGGCTCATTGCAGACACACTATATTGGTTACCTAACTGTTAAGGATTTACTTCTTTTAGTATTTCTTATACTTCAATGTTATGGAAAAGTTTCTTGTGATACTTAGGAAGGAATTCTCTTGTAAGGGCTGAATTTACAACCTGTGCAAACATGTCAGTCTTATAGTCACAAAAGACTATCTCATGCCACTGAAGTTTAAATCTAGATATAGGTCTCACTTTCCTCTTATTCAGGGACACTAGATTCAGACGCAGCTGCAGTATAAATAGGCCAGGCCTTAATATTATGTGAATACAATGTTTGATTTTACCATTTCACACACATTGATTTTTGTTCTCCATTTCCTTAAGTAGAGTTACTGCTGGTGTATACTGGTGTACAGGAAAGAAGAATCAGGCACTTACTTGGTATTGTCCCTTTCTGTATTTATTGTAAAGGTCATTTATTAAAAAATGACCTACTAACTAGAGTGAAATGACATCTAATTTCAGAGATAGCTATCACTCCAGTAAGCTGACAATACTTTACAGGCCTATATTTTGTCTTTACAGCAAAGGTCTGAACAAAGGAATGGTGTATAATTACATCACTTCAGTGGAGTAAGTGTAGGCATTGATCTCAGAGGCAGACACATGTTCTCCCCAGCTCCTCTCTTATGCTAGAGTAGAAAATAATTTGCAACACCCCTTTAGGAGCAGAGTGAATTGACCTAGTTCTGCCAGCCAGTATATCAGAGAGCAGAACCATAGCTCTGCATGCTCCTTGTCCGCTTGCTCCTGATGAGAACATCTCTGGATCTGCAACCTGGCAAGCCTTATTGGTAACGACAAGCTTCCCTTCCACTCCCATCTGCAGTAATCTTAGACCAAGGCCAAATTTAGCCCATAGGAAGTAGTGACAATCTAGCCAACAACCATTTATTGTATTTCTTAATAGTGCTGATGATGATGGAAGCTAAACTCTGTGATTTTTCCAAAGACTAAACAAATGCTTAACTGTTTTTTCAACATCTGTTAGTACAAACACACAATGATGATAACCACAGCGATTTTACAGAATGGTTTATTTAAAGAAGCCATTTGTTAAATGGAAGCACGATGCAAGCTTTTTTGTTATTTTTTCCCACAATCTCTTGTTTCCTATTAGCTATTTTTTTCATAAGACTTGAGGAATATTTTTCAAAAGTACTTTAAAAACAGTTTTAATGAAGCCTTCTGGATAGTAAATACAAACTCGGAAAGTAATTGTCAGTCCTATATGGTGACCCCTCCTCCCCTGCCATGTTTTTCCTCTGTTTAGGTCCAACAAGCATAGAGCACTAACTGCAGAGTGAAGCCTTATCATTTTGAGATAATGCAGATTTGTTGAATAAATAGTAATTTCTTTTGCTACCAGAGTGAGAAGAAAAGTGTTTCAAATGACTGGAAAGGGAAGTTTGCTAAGAAAAACAGTTGACAGACACGGTTAATCTATTTGACCAAACTTTATACCTTCATTCCCCTTGCACATCAATTTCACCATCTCCCTTTTCTTATTTACTGATTTTAGTATTATCTTCATTAATGGATGTTTTCATTAATAACATCTAAAGGCCTGATCCTACATATACTTCCAAATGCATATGCATATACAGGATTGGGTCCTAAATCTGTTACAATGGGATTTTCAAGAGTCTCTAAGAGAATTAGGAGCACAACTCTCACTGAAACTCAGAGGGACTTGCACTCTGAAGTCACTTTAAATCTGCCTTGGATATAGTTAGCTTGCCATTTTTTATACTCACTGAGTTCTCAAAAAATGACAGCTTTTAATACTATATCAGGATGTTAGTGCATCATTTACACACAGTAGCATAGCCCAAAATAAGAGCTGTTAGAAATGTGAGTCTCTCAACCCTAAACCTGGAAATCAGTATAAAGTAGATCTACTTTATATTTAACCTGCAGATCTTTTGATGTGTATACTCAATCTGGCAAATACGTCAGTGCCCTGTATGTAATTGTCACATATTTTGCAATGTCATGCTTGAAACTGACATTAAAAATACAGCACTCAGCATATTCACGTTATTAGTTTTAACTGAACAGATAACTTCGGTTCTATTTTCTTCCTTCTTCATAAGTTAATGATGCTTTGAGGAAATTTAATGTAAGATTGTGACTTTCCTACTGCTGTGGTGAAATAATTTTACCATTGTAAAATGCAATATCACCTGTTTCTACATATTTTTTGCATGTAAAATAAGATTAGAGATGTTAGTTTTAAATATGGGTAGAGTTTATTGAAGGCACAGGGAGGCGAGGCCTTCCCTTATTGGCTGTGGTGCCCCATCTCTTTCCTGCTGCCTCTCCTCTGTGCTAGAAAGACAAAGCTTTTATGCTCTGCAGTAATGACCCCCCCCACACACAAAATCTGGGGCACAGCCCTGGTCCCCAAACCACCAAACCACACTCCCCCCACAGGACCAGCCCCGGGCCCAATCCAGCTCCTGCCACTGGGACTGGGGTTGGATCATGCTGCTGGCATTGGTGGCCCCAGGTCCTGGGCCTCTGTCACCAACCCCGGGGCCAGAGCTTGCTATCAGCTGAGGCAGTCCCAGGGCCAGATCCTGACACCGGCTCCAGGGCCAGATCCAGCCTCTGCCCCCCCCCCGCAGCCCTGGGGCTGGATCCTGTCTCTGCTACCTCTGGGGCTGGATTCCTCTCCACTGACCCCAACCCAGGGCCAGGGCCAGGGCCAGTCACCAGCCATTGCTCTCCCTCTCCTGAGAGGAGGAATTTAAATTTCCATCTGCCCAGGCAGGCATGATGGAAGCTCAGGGCACGTGAAGGCTTTCTGTGCCTGCGCTGTTGTGGCTGGGGACTTGGGGCACTGGTTTGGACACAGGGGACTTGTGCTGCCTGTGCCCAGCACCAGCACTGCCACTTACGCTCCATGCAGTCTGGTTCTCTCAGCTGCCCAGGAAGCTACTTTCATGGATATAAAGCTCAGCATTCCATGCCCTTTAGGCTGTGTGAGAGTGGCATCAGCCTTCTTAGCAAAATGAAAGAGCCGTCTCCAGTCAGGTTTCATTTTCACTGCCTAGCTGAAAAACAAAAGAAGAGTCCTGTGGCACTTTAAAGACCAGCAAATATATTTTGTTAGTTTGTTAGTCCTTAAAGTGACACAAGACTTCTCTTTTATTTTGCTGAATTAGACTAACACATTCAAAAACAGGGATAATACTTGCCTGTCTGACTCCTGTTTAGCTTACTTCATTGTTTCTGCTTCTGTGCCTTGCTAATTGTTACCACAGTTAATCTTTCATTCATATGCACTCCTCCTGGTCCACAGGAGACTGGTATTTTATGGAACTTCTCCTTCCACTGATGCTGTCTACACCCCTTCCTCCTCCTGCCCAAACTTCCTGTGTCTCTCCGAAACTTCCTCATGTGGGATCTGTTTAATGTACTCCCCCCCCCCCCAGCATTTGGATCTGTCACTGCCCCAGTCAGCCAGGGGAGTGGAAGAACAGGATAGTGAGTGAGTCACCTTACAGCAGCCCCCATTCCACTCTGACCCAGTTCCTGACTTTGGAGGGGCATATAGGCAGCTGCCTCTAATGCTGGGAGGGGCAGGAGGAAGACAGGTAGAAGTGGGGGAAGGAGACATGAAGACAAAGTCAGCCAGGGTCCTATGCAGCAACTGTAGTCAAGGGTAGGTGAACAGGCCTGGGGGTAGGAACTTGGATGGTCCTGGAGGCAGCGCCTGGGGGGTGGGAGGGCAGGAAGCTTGCCTTCTCCAGGGAGAGGTTCAAAATCCACCCATGAATAAATGTTATATGTAAAAAGCAAGGTGCTTCTTACACTTTGATCATCTCCAAGTCCAGATGTTTACAGGACCACAGATGTTCTTTCACCTTCGTTAAGCTTAAGTGACTTAGACCTGGTCTCACTCCTAGTGAAATTCAATGGTAAATGACAGGAGTTATTCAAGATACATGGAATAACTTGAGTAACTCTTGGTGACTTCATAACTTCCATTCTATGCACCATCTTCATCACACTACACCAATGGGGAAAATGAGTTCCCACTGATGCAGCACTATACCACCTGAGGAGCTGGTTTTGCTAGCTCGACTTTCAGATTGATTGTGTCTTTACTGCTGCTCAATCAAACCAGATAAATCAACATGACAGCAGGAAATGTGACTTTGGCATTTAGAAAACTAGGTTTCTTGCAAAGGCACTTTTGCAAATGGAACTTAGTCCTCCAAATCACATAGACCCTTCAATCCTGAGTGGATCAAAGCATAAATACGTGGGCAGGAGTGCCCTCATCTATGACTGATTTCACTGAGGGTATTCACCTCCCTACAGAACCTAAGTGACAAACGTTAGGCTGTTCTCATCTATAGCATATTTGTGAGAGTTCGCTATGGAGTCAATAAATAGAGTCACCAATTCTATCATGCTGAAAAAAAATCCTGTAGTTTAACACTTGAGACAAAATATGGGAGTTGCAACATCTTTTTATATCCAGGGTCTAGCTGAACATGGGTGTAGCAATTCCAAAGTCAAGGAGCCTGGAAGCAGAATTCCCCATCTTTCTGGTTTATAAGAAGGGAGCTCCAATTTAAGCCCTTCTTCTGATTGCAAAGGGACAGTAAGGCAAAGGGACAGAGGCTGGTTCCCACAGCGCTCCTGCTTGTCTGTAGGCAAGGAGCAGCGCTGTCAGATTTTGACAGCGATCCATATTAATGTGGCAGAATAGAAATGAGTCTAAATAACTTCTGATTTTTAAAGAATTCGAGAATCTGCATCATCATTTTATTTGAAGAGCCCAGAAATACTGAGTTATCTTGAGTACTATTCAGCTAATGTCACAGCTTTTAATGAAGTGATTTGGTTTTGATATAGGTGCCACATGCATTTCCAAAAACAATCCATTCTAATGCTCCTTAGTTAGTGAATTCTCAGCATAAACTGCTACCAATGTCTAATCAGATTTGGCAGCTGCTAAAGATGCTCCAGAATTCTATCACTTCATGTGAGAAATATGAGCTCTGAAAAAACAAGTCATTGTAATGAACAACAGCCCAACCCCTGCCACCAGGGAACATAAAATGCTATTGTTAGCCAAATTATTGTCATTCAGTCTTCATATGTTTTTGTTAATATTGACTATACACGCCACTATTTTATCTAGTCTATTAAATCGCCCAAAAGACTATGTCCTTAGCCTTCAAGATCCCTTTGTGTCACTATGGTGGGAAGCCTAAAGGAGACTCTTCACAGGGTGGCTGGTCCCTACGATTAAAGCAGGTCCACTGCCTTTGTGCCAGAACACGTGTTTGAGCCAGTTAAGAGAGCAGAGCGGGATCTTGACTATAGAGGGTCAGAGGAAATTTCAAAGCTGAAAGGAAATTGAATTAGTGTAGAGAGAGCTAGAAAGTTTCAGGAGCAACAGAACTACAGAATGAATCTGTTGAGAGAGGGGAGTCTCCTGCAGTCGTCATTGAGGAAGGGAGTCTGGGCTGGGTATGAAAATAGATTTCAAAGTTGTTCTTTCCTTTTAGAAAGAAGTCAGGTCAGAACCTGAATTTTCTGAGTCCTCAGAGAGCAGGAAGGAGTAGTCCCTCAGGAATTAGGAGCTGTGCCCAGCTAAAAGCTGGATGGGACAGTTTGTTTTTTGGAATTGAGTGATAATAATATCAAACCCCCAGAAGGGCTGTTATTGAGGAGATAGACTGTATCATTAAGGTGCCCTGCAGAGAGAAATATAACATAGGGTACCTCAGAGTGACCTCTAGGGATGCGGAAGCTCTGGCAATGGCTGACCTTTCACAGGGAGTTTAAAGCTGCCCTAATAAGGCAGTTGAACAATTCCCTCAGCAGATGTGAAAACACAGCAGCTAGGAACTGAGTCTGAGCCCATGGATGCTGAGAAACATGCTGGTTTGAGTAAAAAGATGCTTGGTTCTAGGTCACTCCTGCTGCTCTTCTCTGCCAAGAGCATTTTGTCAGGAGGGTAGTAAAACAAGAAGCTGGCTATCAAATTATTAAACTCAGCAAGGTCATACGGGTCTAGTGGCTTAAGACTGAAATCTCAATGCATAAGTTTGGGAACCTAACAAGGGTATTATGTTCTCACTCTCCTTTTGATGATTTGGGTAATAACATACACAGAAGATTGCTCTAATAATTCGGAGAAAAGGACAAACAATGTACACAATATTGTACAAGTTCCTGTCTTCTCAAATGGATTCTGCAAGTCCTCAGGCAGGTTGAGTTAAAAAAGAGGAATTGAGGCTTTTATGTTCTCACTGCAGATCGAATCTAATGACTCACCTTCTTGCCAGTACAGAGCTGCTTGCTGAGGGCAAAAAGCAGAAGATCAAGAGAGCATATCACTGATTTTATTGGGTCATTTGTGTCACACAGAAGCATTCTAACACGTCTCTCATTTCAGTTTTATGTAATATACAGTGTGCTATATTACAAAACCTAAAAAATAGTTCTTTCTTATATCCTTCTGTGATACACTGAATCAATCTAAAGTTTACCACCCCCAACCCTTAGCTCTTACTGAAGGTAATCTTTCTTCTCTGTTTAAAATAGAACAGATTGCATATGCTCATAAGGGACAATTTCATGCTATCAATATTCTAACAGATCCCCCATTGACTGCAATAGGGAGTCTGCTAAAAAATTGATAGCACAATGATGCCCCACTGGAGGCACGTTTATAATTAAAATATTTCTTCTTTGCATTCACCTAAATCTTTGTTCAGCTCCTAAACATGAGAGCCAAAAATACTGTAGTCAAGCTGATTTATGGTCAGCAGAATGCATTGTTTATTGTGGTAAGGGTTGTTTTGGTCTGAAAACCTACTATATCTGTTCATGGACATTATACCAAGCGCTGGATTAAGAAACAAAAGATCCGTAGACCAGTAATTCAGAAGATACTATAAAAATCGTTTGCCATGGTTTAATGTGGAGAATATCATAACACAAAACAATATATGTATCACTGAAATCCTTTAAGGGTAACACCTATATGACAAATAGGAAGTAGGGCTGAAGACTGCAGGACTACAAGGTTATTCTAAAAACTCCAAAGCAAGAATTTGTGAAAGAATCATAGCATCACCTGTTTAACCTTCAGATCATTGTCAAGGTTTGCTGAGTTTCTGTAATACTGGCAAATGAATCCTAAGACCCACTGAATAGCTGTCCATCTATGTTAGAAAAATAACCATGTTATTTAAATATACTCATTTTTTAATTGTGCATGAACAGAAATTTTGAAACCTTGAAACTTAGACCTGAGACATCTTATACCTTAGATCCCTCTGAAACCTGAAACCTTAAATTTTGAAAAGTGTAATTATTTTACCTTTCCATATTATGAAAATGCATGAATGGATGTGGCCTTTCCAAAATGAAATAACCCATGGGCTGAGAATGATCATGGAAAGCTTCAGCAGAAAAGGAGAATTTTTTTCAGAAAGTCATGACCATCTGAAGTCATGGAAATGATTATTTAAGTTATAACAATGTTTGAGATAGGAAAGTATTAACAAAAGGAAGTAGCGACTGTGGTTTGTGTATTTAAGTGCTGTACAAGCATTGAGGACTACACTGTGCAACTCTTATTCATGTTGGTGAACATTCATTTACACAAGTGATTACACTGTCTTCAGTGAGACAATTTACATATGGGCTCCCCATCACATGAGTAAAAGGTGCACAATTGCCCCATGGAAACTAGTTACAAGGATTCTTTTCATTACTTATTCGTACCTTTAAATAGAAGCTATCCAAGGACCCCTAAGCACATGAAAAAATTTACAAAACAACAGAAGGCCAAATTCTTTTCTCACTTATACTGGTGTAAACCCACTGATCCAATTTAGAAGGGCAAGAAGGTGTAAAACTTAAGTATCAAAAATTAAGTGTGGAAAATATGGTGAGTCTTTTATTTGACAGAGTTTTTGAGTCAAGATGAGGCTAAGTTTTTTAAAGAGTCGGACGTTTAAGGAGCTTTTTTGGGCTCTCTTGTTTTAATGTATTGGCTGGCTGCAGTAAAATGGTCATCAGGGTGTTAAATGGGTTACTAAAGTATTATGGGATGAGGCCAGATTTAACTATACCTTATCTCTCCTTTTGGCAGGGGAGGTACTCCTCCAGTTGAGGTAGGTGGACAGCTGAATAAAGCAGCCCACTACCAGCCTGCGGTATTGTGAGTAGAGTTTGGTTTTGTCACACCACCTGGTCCCTTAGCAAAGGTGAATGCCTTCTGTTTGATTATTTGATGCATACTGGTCTTTAATGCTGCTATCTATAGCTGAGCACCTCACAATTTATTCTCAGAGCACCCCTATGAGGCAGTGAACCGCTGGGCAGTGATCAATGTTATTGTTTCTACTTGAATGTGAGTTTTGTTGTGTCTTTTTTTTAATTGTTAAACAGAAATAAAGAAAAAAATATCTTAGGCATGCCAATTTCAAGAATGCATATTTGAGTCTGTTTCCATGTATACAACAATGTAACATTACCTCTTTCAAATACTCTGATTTTGATTGGCTGAATTATTCCACACCTTCCTAACAGTTTGCTCCACCAATAATAAAGAAACAGGAATAAAATATCTAATCAAGCAAATTATAAAACCCAAAAAGTTAATACCTCCTCCAGTTGTCTTTATATTGATATTTCTATGAGGTGGCTGATTTTGAGTCTATGAGGTAACTGAACACATCTTATTTGAACACATTTTATTTTTCCTGCCATTCTGTAAGGTCTCCATCTTTACGTGTCTGACAAAGTGAGATTTCTCCCATGAAAGCTCATGTAATTAATACATTTCTTAGTCTTTAAAAGTGCCACAGGACTCCTTGTTTGTTTTCCTGAACACATCCTGCAGCTTAAAGTGGATTTATGGTGCCGAGAATCTTACCATTTAAAAAAATCTGATAGGGAGTCTAACAAGAATGGAAAATGGCAGATGGTGAATAACAATTATTATAATGTGAATGGAACATGGTGCCAGTGGTGAAGCAGAGCTGTTGTAATCCTTTGTTAAATGTAATACCAGGGCCTACATGCTATTTCATTTCATGCTTCAATGCATACAAACCAATATATAGTATATTTCACTTGGTACATCTGTTACAATAACAGTATTCAGCATTTGTGATGACCACCAACACTATGAATAACCTTATGAACATCAATTGATTTGGTAAGCAATTTGCAGAGGTCTTTGCTCCCTACATCAGAACTTACCTTTGTATGACAACCAGGTTGCTAATTCATGAGGAAATTGGTGCCAGCCAGCATATCCTAAATTGTGAGGAGAAAATAAATAAATAAATAAAGGAGCCTGGAGAGTTTTCCTGTGGTGTCTATGGTATTTCAGAATCCGTACAACAAAATTGAGTGGGCTAATCAACTGCTGTTGGTCCCAATTTGCAAACCAAATTAGACATCTATATTTTAAAAATTTCTTTTTATTGCTTTTCAAGTCTATGTTTAATGTTTAGCAACTATATGAGCAGTATGAGCCTGTCACAGGGAATATATACCCTGTCAACCCTTGGGGTGGAGGTGCTCTCACCCTGTCTGTGGTGGAGTTCACTGGACAATCCCAGTCCTCAAGACTATATGGCCTTCTCAGAAGGCTAACCTCTTCCGGTGGGGCTGTGCAGCCTAATAGACAGAGCCAATGGACTAGCCCTTGTCTGCAGGACTGTGCATCCTAATGGCCAGAGCCAAGATGCCTTTGGGTTCTGAGGTATGCAGCCTATTGGCCAGAATCAATATGGGCACCACCTGGGAGAAGGTGATAGTCATGGTAGGGGGATGTGAACCTTCCCTGATCCACCAGGTCCCACCAGTGTCCTGCCCGTGACAGTGGGTGCCACTGAATCAGCATGGATCCTGCCATAACATGCTGACTTTTACCATGGCCTCTTCTACCCGTCTCCAACCCCCAACATGACTCTTCCTACCCTGTCTTCTGAAGTGTTGGTCTGTGTGAAGTCAGGCTCTCTGGGTTCTTCAGTAAGGGTGGTTCTCTAGGACTCTAACTCTGCTTAGGCAGCAATGAATGCTAGGGTGCCTGCCTTGTTCTCAACATCTCCAATATCCTGGGACCAGGGCCTCCACTACATATCCTTCCTCCTCAGCATCCACTCTAGAGTGAGCTGAACTGCTCCTTTTTGTACTGAAGCAGCAGCTGGTACATACCCAGCATGGTCATGTGGGGATGGGTCTCCTCTACCCATAGTGTGACCTTTATAACCTGTGCACGGTAAGTATATCCTGTCAAAGACCAGATAAGGAATTAACCCAGTATGGATGATATAAGGGAGAAGTTCCATTGCTGGGCACAGTCGCTGCTCATGGTGCCCCAGTGAGAATTAGTTGCCTGAAACTAATGGATCATTCATTTGCTCTCCAGACCAATCAAAGTAGCCAGCCAAATATCAGGGATATACTCTATTCTCTCCTATGTCTGCACTTAGAAGGTTAGTTTGAATTAACTTATTTCAAATTAATTTATTTGAACTAATAATAATTAGTTTGAATTAAGTTAATTCGAATTAAAATGACCACACTAGGAAAACCAATTCAAATTAGCATGTCCATGGACAGAACTTGTTAGTTCGAATTAGGAGAAGGGTTCATGGGAGGTGTGGCAAGATAGCCCCCAAGAAGGGCCACGCCCCCATCCAGTATATAGAAGGAAGAAGGCACCCTGGGAGGAAGAAGAACAAAAAGTGTTAATTTGAATTAACACAGCTACATTGGGTTAATTTGAACTAATAAGTTCGAATTAACCCTTACTTGACTCTGCAGCCTGGTCCATTTCAAAGAAGTGAAATGGACCAGGCTGGGGAGCCTGGCAGGGGTTGTGGGAGCAGACATCACCTCTGGACGCTTGCTGGCATCCAGGGAACAGGAGGCTGGACCTCCTTGCTGGGGTTGCCAGCTCCTGCCCCTGTGGGGGAGCCGGAGCCGGCTGGACCCCCTTGACAGCGGGGGGCAGGTCAGCCGGGGGACCTGAGGCTTCTCTCCCCGCTCTCCTGGCTGCAGCCCTGGGGCTGCTCCAGTCCCCGTGGGCTGGTGGGAGCGGGACACACTCTTGTCATGCAGAGGGGCTAGCAGGTCCTGCACCCGCCAGCCCGCAGGGGCTGGAGCAGCCCCGGGCTGCAGCAGGGCAAGCGGGACCCACACCCACCAGCCTGCAGGGGATGGAGCAGCCCTGGGCTGCAGCGGGGAGAGCGGGTCCCGCATCCACCAGCCAGCAGGGGCTGCAGCCCCCCACCCCCAGTGCCTGCTGTGCCGCCCTGACCTCCCCCAGCACCCTGGCCAGGGTGCTGGGGGGGTGGGACTTCCTCCCAGGGTGCCATGCACCCTGGGAAGAAGGTCTAACCCCTGTTTCGAAAGGGGGTTGTTTCAAAACAAGGTGTCCCAACTACCTTGTTTCAAAACAACTCTTTCGAAACAAGGGTTATTTTGATTCCACTCGAGGTTTTATTGTTTCAAAATGACAGGCTCTGTCATTTTGAAATAAAAAAACCTCATGTGGGCCTGACATTTTATTTCAAAATAACAGTGGTTGTTTCGAAATAAAACCCTCGTGTGGACCTACCCATTCAAGTGGCAAGTAACTATAGAATTGCCAAACACCTACCTTAGGTGAACACATTACAATAAAGATAAATGTGCATGGCTTCAGTAAAGTAAAATCATACTTCTCTAACCCACTAGAATTATTTGGCTATATCAACGAAATACTGGAAGACAGAAAATCAAGTGGTATAAAATGGGCAAGGTTCTGATGCATATTATCTGGTAGGGCAAAGAAACTGTAAAGCTTACCTAAGTGGCCAGCAGAATCATCTTTGTTTTGAACTCTATGGGATGTAAAATGTCAAGGTGCCAAGAGAAAACCTTAATGTAGAAATATCATCAAAGATATCAGGATTAATTTAAAATGGGCTATTAGAGAAACTATCTGTGCAGAAGAAATTGATATCTGTGTAATACTATCATGTTCCAAACTATACATCTTGTTAAAGTGAGAAGTACTCTTTCTTAAAGTTAACCAGGTTCTGTATCCCTTCCTTGTATTGAATTGTATATACTTAACTGTCTATTCCCATTCTCTTCCATTGACTATTGCATTAATTGATGCTACTCAGTGTGGGTAAGAGTTGTAGAATCCAGTTTTATGTGTATTTTTTGGGTCTGGTATGAGGCGACTAAAGGAGATAATCAATATGGCTGAGACTTAAAAATGACCACATACAGTGAATTCACTCTCTGTTAATTCTGTGATTAACAAAAACACACAAACATTTGTTAACTGTTTCAATTCAATACATAAACTTTCTGGTAACATATTATAAAGTGAATATTTATGTGTCCAAGACTGTAATAATACAATAAATATGATAAAATAATTAAATAAATAATGAAAAATAGTAAATAATATAATAAACTTCTAGCCAACTGGAAATAATTGTACCTTTGGGGCACATTGACTGTGTGTCAGTTGAAGGAGGTGTTCTTTCATATATGGTGTGGTCTTGATTAAATAAAATCAAACACTATACTGAACAGACAGAGCAGTGGTACATTTTGGTTGGAATACAAAGGCCCTTGATATGAGACATTGCATTGAAACAAACTGCACTGAAAGGACTCCTCCTTGGGTTTTATCTGTCATAGGGCCAAACACTGTCGTCAGATGCATGCATGTGGCTACCACAGTAGTCAGTATATGTGAAGTCATTGGGAGATGTGTTCGTATGCCAGTAGTTGGTGTGACCATTTTAATTCTTTTAAAATTTCATTCTTTCTGTTACAACAGATGATTAACTTTGAATAATCACATGAAATTGATGGAGCTAATCACATGCTTAATTAAGTATCTGCATAAGTGCTTTCCTAAATCAGGCCCAGAGTGCCTAGCATCTTGCCAGAATGACCTTGTACTGTATGTGCATCCTCTAAGGTTTCACCTGGTGCTAGATGGGAAGATGCCAGCATCACAATGGTTATAGCAATTTGGCAAATAATGATTTGCAGCACATGTTAGTCTTTTGCATTATGAATTATAAAGTAAAGAGGCCATAATGATTTATACAGATGTACAGGAAAAATTAATAGTCTGCATAATACTTTTTTGCAACAATCAGTTGTAGGGTATTTCCTGTAAATTATTGACTAGCTGGGAGAAGCTGATGGCCCAAGTCTATTGAAAGCTTACAGTAAAAAATAAAAATAAATAAAAGTATAGATTTTTAATACATGATGCAGTTACAGGTATCTGAATACAGACTTTACGGTGTTTTTAAATAATTAAATCTCTGGATAAGAAATAGTCAGACTGTGAAGATTACCACAATCGGGTTTAGTAGGGGAAAGGAAGACTGCTTCCCTCTGATATTGTCTGTAAAGGAGATAGAATAACTGCCTTGATGAACCAAAGTATTGCTCATCTTTAGGAACTGGCAAATTTCTAGACTTTAGAGATTAGAGATTGTAAAGGTCCAGGGGTCAGCCACCTTTGCCGACTCCTGTGCTGGCTCTTTCTCCCCAAGCCTCAGTCAGTGCCAGCAGCCCCCTCCACTGAAAAAAAGTATCTGCTGCCTGAAAATTTGGTGGCAGTCACAGCTGGAGTGCTCCTGCTGCTGAAAGCTGCTTTGGGTGGCTTCTTTTGGTAGCTGACAGGAGGGGGAGAAGGGAGGCGCACACCACCAAAAGCTGCCATGGAAGGCTTCTTTCAGCCCTGGCTGGGACAAGGGGTCCCTACCCAGAGTGGCTTCTTTTGGTGGTGGCTGGGACAGGACAGGTGAGGTACAGGTCCCCAGGCATGCCACCTAAAGAAGCTACCTGGAATAGCTTCTTTTGGCAGAAGCTGCAATGGATGGCTGGCGGGAGCCCACTGAGGCAGGGGTCCCCAAGCATGCCGCTGGAAGAAGTAGCTTTTTTTGGCAACAGTTGAGGTGGCCAGTTGTGGGGCATGGAGAGTCCCCAGGCATGCTGCTGAAAGGAACTGCCTGGAGTGTCACTTTTGGTGGCTCTGCAGAAGGCGCCACATGCCACTGTAAATCAGCTCATGTGCCATTCCTGGCACACATGCCACCGACCCCTGAACTTACTAAAAAAAATTACTTGCCCACAATTAGCCAGGCATTGGCCATTATTAAACGGTCAGTGAACCTTACTGGCCATTAGGAAAAAGGATGGTTTTCTCACAATCATTTCAAAATATTCTATGGGAAAGAGAAGTTCCTACAGAAATTCAAGCCAAGGAAAACAAAGAGGGAGAAACATTGCTTTCTTTGCACTGAAAAACTGGATTACAATTTTTTTTATATGGGAAAGCTTCAAGGAGTCAAATGTCTAAAATCCTTATATTTTGATTGTTTAGCAATTACCTGATAATAACACCAACTCTATGGCTTAAAGTGAATATTTTCTTTTTATTCTGCAGTTCTGCATGAATTTGGGAAATTTGACATAGATTGCAGGATTAAACCAAAGAAAATGCTTGTCTTTTAATATTAATGCATGATATTTTTTAAGTTAGGACCTAAAAAGAACCCAAGTATACTTGCTTATGCAGTATTGTGATAGCTGTGTTGGTACCAGGCTATTAAAGAGACAAGATGGCTATGTCTACACGGCACTTTTATTTCGAAATAACACTCGTTATTTCGAAATAAAAGAAATTTAGTCTACATGACGTTTTCTTATTTCAAAAGGACAGATCCTGTCCTTTCGAAATAAGAATCGTCCTTTCGAAACAGTTAAACCTGGCTTTTTCGAAATGGCTGTTATTTCGAAATGGTCATTTCGAAATAATGCCATTTGGACCTGTTGTTTCGGAATAAATGGATTCCGAAACAACAGGATTTGAAATTCCTCCCAAGGTGCAAAGCACCCTGGGAGGAAGAGCCTTCCCCTCAGCACCCTGTCCAGGGTGCTGGGGGGGGAAAAGCCGCAGGGCATGGGGGGCTGCCCCCAAGACCAGTGGGGACCCCTGCAGAGGGTCGCCGATGCCCCGCTCTCCCCGCCGCTGGGGCTGCTCAGGAGACCTGCGGCTGGGTGCCGGGGCTCCCTGCTCTCCCCGCTGCCCGGGCTGCTGCCAAACCCCACAGTGGGGTCCGGGGTCGCCCGGCTCTCCCTGCCGCCAGGGCTGGTGGCAAACCCCGCGGCAGGGTGCCGGGGCCGCGGCTTTTCCCAGCCGCGGGGGCTGCAGCCAGGGAGCCGGTCCCAACCTGGCTCCCCAGCGACTGAGCGGCTGCTGCCACGGGAAGCCGGGTCCCGCCGGCTCCTCAGGTCCTGGGCTCAGCGGGGTCAGCAGCTGCGAGTCCCGCGGCTCCCCCCGCCACCAACTCGGGGGCTGCAGCCCCCAGTGGGGTGGCCGCAGCCCAGGCGGCTCACCCCGCGCCCTGCTGGGGGGCTCTGCGGCCACCCCGTCCGCGGCTGCAGGCCCCCGAGCTGGTGGCGGGGGGAGCCGCGGGACTCGCAGCTGCTGCCCCCGCTGAGCCCAGAGCCTGAGGGATGGCGGGACCCGGCTCCCCGTGGCAGCGGCCACTCAGTTGCTGGGGAGCCGGGTCGGGACCGGCTCCCTGGCTGCAGCCCCCGCGGCGGGGAAAAGCCATGGCCCCGGCACCCTGCCCCGGGGTTTGCCACCAGCCCTGGCAGCAGGGAGAGCCGGGTGCCCCCGGACCCCACTGTGGGGTTTGGCAGCAGCCCGGGCAGCAGGGAGAGCAGGGAGCCCCGGCACCCTGCCGCAGGGCTCCTGAGCAGCCCCAGCGGCGGGGAGAGCGGGGCATCGGTGCCCCTCCACAGGGTTCCTCGCTGGTCTTGGGGACAGCCCCCCATGCCCTGCGGCTTGTCCCCCCCCAGCACCCTGGACAGGGTGCTGAGGGGAAGGCTCTTCCTTCAAAACATGTTTCGGAATAAAGGCTTTATTTTGAAATAAGTCATTTCGAAATGACTTATTTCGAAATAAAGCCTTGTGTGTAGACATAGCCGATGAGTAGGATAATATATATATATATATATATTTAATTGGACCAACCTCAGTTAGTGAGCAAGACGAGTCTTCAGGCTACACAGAGCTTTTCATCAGATCTGGTCAATTTAAAAAATCCTATTTATTCTTAACTTTTCGAGTTAAACTATTTGTTTGATCTTGTATTTAGGTGTGACACTGATTAGGTTTCTCATACCTGCGGAAGAACCTAGTGTAGCTTGGAAGCTTGTCTGTCTCCCACCAACAGAAGTTGGTCCAGTAACAGATATTACCTTGCCCACCTTGTCTTTCTGATTTGTGCTTAACCAGATATGAGACTTTAGGATATTTTACTTACTCCAGAGTTTCTTGCTGTGCCTGGGAGGACTGATCACTGATGTTGATCATAGAGCTTAAAGAGGATGTCTGTGACAGTGCCTCCCAATTTATAGCTGTGGTATGTGCAGACAAGTATTTCAGATAAGCAACCATGTTTAATGGATTCTGTGTAAGACTGGCTAACAACTCAAAAGTGCTTACCAGAAAAAGTACAGTACATTAACCATATCTCTATAATATGGCAAAGAGAATGATGTCCTCATGTCATGAGCACGCTCTTTAATAATATTAACAGAAACTCTCCTTAAGAGCTGAGCAACAGGATTTTCATGATTGATCCAAATCACTTCTAAACCAAGCATAAATAAGAGTAGTTGGTACGAATGACTCATAATTTATTGCTATTGTTATAGGGTTATATGTTATCTTATATGGGAAATCCAGTTTCACTAAGTGGCATTTTCTTGTTCTGTTCAGTGATGGGGTATGTTTCCCCAAAAGAAAGGAGAGCAGACGTAGTTCCTTAAACATTTGATTTTCCCAAGATTTGTGCTGGTCTCAAAATATCAATGGAGGCAAGAGGCATCTGGTGTGAGCCTACAGTCTGCACAGCAGATTAGGCCCTGTTCAAGAAGGCATCTTGACTCATGCATTCCTTGACAGTGTCTGCCCCCACATTGCATATCTGAGGAGCTTATGTGTGGAGAAGTAGAGTTGCTGTTGCACAGTTTCATTGCTTTTATTACTGGAAAACTACCTGGCCCCAAGGCAAGCATTTGTCACAGAATGAGGAGCACCATTCTGCTCCCAACTCTAAGAGCTGCCCAAAGACTGGGAGCTAAAAGCGTATGTGGCCTCTGGGAGCAGACAAGGAACAAGCAGTAGAGCCTTTGTTCTTTCCTCTCTGCCATTTGGTGCTGTCTTCCACACCAGTGTGGCTCATATTAGGGGTTGCTTATTTTTTATTTCCTGACCTTTTGTTTTTAATTCTACTAACTCAGATGTGGGAGTTCTTCTGAGCCACACTAAGGGTATGTCTATACCAGGCATGGCCAAACTGTGGCTCAGGAGCCGCATGCAGCTTTTCAAAGAAAAAATGCGGCTCGCCAGCAGAGAGCTGCTTCAGGCTGGGGAGTTAAAATCTCCGGCCTGTCAATCAGCTCTACGGCCAGCAGCTCAGAGGAGGGCGGGAAGGAGGAGCCGAGCTGGTGGCGGAGAGCTCAGAGGAGGGGTGGGGGGCTGGGGAGGAGGGAGCAGGGAGCAGCAGCGACAGCTCAGAGGAGGGGTAGGGAGGAGGGAGCCAACGGCTCAGAGAAGTGGTGGGGAAGGAGGGAGCAGCAGCCCCAGCTCAGAGGAGGGTGGGGGAGGAGAAGCTGGCAGCTCAGGGGAGTGATGGGGGTCAGGGAGTCTCAGAAGAGAAAGGCACTTCAGGGAATGGAAGCAGTGAGGGAAGGGACTGAGGGGATCAGGGAGGAGACAAGTTGTAAAGGACTTAAGGACTAACAAATTATTGTTAGTTTCTGTTTAATAGATTTCAGTGTGGATTTTATTTTCCATTGCCTTATTTATTTTGGTGTACTTTGTACTTTTTCATTTTCTTCCACTCTGGTTGGTTTGGGTGGGTTTGTTTATTTGTTTGTTTTGTATTTACCTTATACCATATGCCAAAGCAGCCTGAGTCCTGTCCACAGCACTTTACAAGCTTAGGGGCACCTCATGCACTCCCTGTACAAGTACGGTAGTCAGGAAAACAAGTTAAAAAGTCTTCCCTTGTAGCAGAGGGAAAAAGAATAAGCCAATGAAGAATCCTACTCCTTCTTGCCAGCTCTACAGAAACCTGTAGATAGAGCTCTGGACAGTTAAACAAGGAGTTTTGTGGAACTTTTAAAGACTAATCCGTTTATTTACCACATTGCTCCCATGAAAGCTCATGTGATAAATAAATGTGTTAGCCTTTAAAAGTGCTGCAGGAATCGTTGTTCGTTTTGCTGACCTAGACTAACATGGCTACCTCATTGGAGCTCTGGACAGTTGAGGCTTTTTAGAGACCCTGAGGAATTGGGACTAGGGATGAGCTTTTTTCCACAGCATCCTCCCCCTTCAGACGTATTTAATGCAGAATCCTATTCGACAAAACCAAGCCTGTTTTGAAAGACAAGTGTTGGGCCATGGATGGAGTAGGAAAGTGTTTCCCAGGACAGCTGAGTTGTCATGGGAGACAGAAGCAATGTTCCTTTTAAGGTGATGATGCAGCTGACCAAGTTATGGATGCATTTGGGCAGCTGATGAGTAGGGGCCCGGCACCAGGTCAGGGAACCGGAAGAGAACTTGCTCAGCTGCATCCAAAAATTGCTAAGCTGCATCATCAGCTTAGGAGGAATGTTTCAGGGAAGGGCAGCATGGTCGGAGACAATGGGAAAAGTGAGCAATGGTCAGGGACAGCAGAGAAGCAGTGGCATGGTAAGAGGCAGCACCAGTATGCAGGGGGAAGTGCCGCATGATCGGGAAAGCCATAACATGTTTAGATTTTCTCATAGGCTCTAATGCAGCTTACTGCTTTGTTAAAATTGTGTTTTACAAGTCCTAACATGATGTGGAATATTAAGAAATAAAAATACAAAGGAGAAAAAGTTTAAAACTAAATGTAGATTACTTTCAATTTTTAGCACAACTTACTGCTGTGAAGCATTGTATTCCACAATGAAATTTGTTAAATCAAAACATTGTGCAATACTTAGGGATCAGCACCTGTGAGAGCTTTTATGTATTGCCTTGGCAAGTTACTGCCCAGATTTAAAAAAAAACCAAAAACTTGCAACTAGCCTGCAGTGTTCTACATCCAGCAACAGCTAAGTTTTTACTGTATAGGCCTAGTTTTCATGGTAACCTTAAGTAATTATTAGAATCTGACATTAGTAGGATCAATATTTGCCCTGTTCTTAAGATAAAATTAAAGTGTGCAATACATTTTAAGCTTAGTAATTTTGGAATAGGTACAAATATGTGGTTATATGCCTCAGTTTGGCTCTTGAAGGTTTAATAATCGACTTGTGTGGCTCTTGAGTTCCGTAAGTTTGGCCACCCCAGTCTATACTAAGAGCGGCAAATTAGCTGCCATTGGTTCACTCTTCTAGGAGTGGATTGCAGCAAGTATGAACTTGCCATGCCGCTCCCAGAAGCCAACCCTGGAAGTCCTGGGGGTCAGGGAGCATAGGGGAAAGCTGACCGCAAGCAATTTGCGGTCAGCTTTCTTGTGATGTGTAACGGCACCTTAGAAAGTCATTGCCATTTATGCAAGGAATTTTTGTTCCTTGCATAAATGGCAGTTGACTGCCACCAAAAAAACCCAAGTATAGACTAGGGCTAAGAGTTCCCTTTTCTCTTTTATAGTTTCTACTCTCCACATTGTTTTGTATGCTTTTGGCCAAGCAGGACTAGATGCAGCTTTCTTTTCAAAGCCTTTCTGATCATTGCTAGCATTAGACTACACGACCTCAACTTTGCTCTTCCTTCATAATAGCAAATTCAAACTGTGCCACAAAGCTATGTCAGAACAGCACCACAGACCTAGTTAACCAGACCTAGTTAAGTTAGTGAACCACAGACCTAGTTAAGTTAGTGCTTACATCCATTACTGCCCTGTACAGACTTACAGTAAACAAAGCTGATTGGGATTTTCCCACTGGAATTCTTTTATTGATGAAAATAAAGTACCCACAAAATTGAAATTTCACACGGGAAAACTTCTTTTTGCCATTTTTTTTTCAATTTCTATTGGGAAAACTAAAATAATAGATTTCATTTCAGGCTAGTCTGACCCAGATCAAAATATCCTGGTTTCTTGAATTGATCTAAAACATTTCATTTTTAAGACATTTCAACATTAAACTGTATTTCCCTGTCATGATGCATTGCCTCATGAGAGCTTTAGTCTGGAGGTCTGATGCACCCAGTCTCTCCTATGGGCAGAGCTACCTGGCTGGATTACGTCTTCCACGATCCAATGCAGTCCTGGCCTGATTTATCATGAGTCACATGGCTAAAGATATTTCATGGGAGATGTAGTCCAGCCAGGGAACCTGGCCCATAGTACCATGAGGTAATCACCATGAGGCAATCACAATTGGAAGTGACACAAAACAAAACATATTTTACTATTTTCAGAATTAAATTTTTCAGAATGTTTCATTACATGAAAAAATTTGATATTTCAAATCTTCTTGCCAATGTAGGAGAGAAACAAAAAAGGAAGAATGTTTGCATTTCTTTTTTCCCACAAGATGGAAATTCCAGTTGTCACTCAGCTTTAGTAGTAAGAGAAAGTACCTAATTCAAAGATCTTGCAGTCTAAACAGAAAAGATAGAAAGGAAATGCTGTCATATTTGTTTTCTTGATCAGAATCTAAGGTACCGAATGATTAAATGATTTGCACAAGGTCACAAAGGAAATCTGAGACACAACTAGCAACTAAACCTAAACATTTTTGAGATCCAGTCCACTGATTCTTCTTCAGTAGTTATCCATTTATCATAAGTACCTTAGTGTTGACAATGTTCCCTCTAATTTTTAATAGGCTGTGTGCACAAAAAATTTCTTTTGTGCAAATTTTCAGAACCAGTGTCCAAATTAGTGCACAGTCCAGTGAGTGTGGTCAAACTTGTGAGCATAAAGAAGCAAGTGTGTATGATACAAATAATATTTAATTTTATTTTTATATGGTGTTGGAAATGATTTTATAAATTACAAAACCTTATTTGAAACATGCTATTTGAAAGCACCTTCTTAAAGTAGTATAAAAATATTAGCACTGTTGAATTTTTTTCTGCATGCTTTATTTTGTTGTGTGCACGGGTTTCATGACCTGTGTGCATGCGCACACGCGCACAGCTTAGAGGGAACATAGGTTGACAAATATGTTAACTTTTTTAATCTTTTTGTGGTTTGGGTTTGGTCAGCTTTACTTTTTCTTCCCCATTCTGGTGTATTAATTTTAAGTAGAGCTGAGCGGTAGCAAGATTTTTGCACTTTGTTAAAAATTATGATTTATTTTTCTTTTGGGTCAACTATAGGTTGGTTACTGCAGACAGGCTGCTCATCCTTCAGGCTGGCAGTCCAGGAATCCAGGCACCCAGGCATCTTGAGAGCCATTCCAGGTCTTGCCTGGCTCCACCTTTGGGTCAGGACCATGGGAGTTTTCTGGAGCTGGATGGATGAATTATCAGGAAACTAGGAAGCCAGCCTAGTTTCTATCAGAATTCAAGCACAAGTGACACATTCCCATTGAACATTAGATTTTGATTAAATGGAATTTCCAAACAGAAATATGTGCCATCAGAAATCTTCTGACCCATTCTCCTTTAAGACATTGATTGACATTAACAATCTTTGCCATATGCTGTTTTCCTTTAAGACTTTGGCTGACATTACAGTCTTTGCCATATGCAATTTAAAACAAGATAGCATGTTGACACCTGCCATTTCTTGAGATTGATGGCAATGCTATGTCCTCTGCTATCTGGTAAGTTTTATATTTGAAATATTCTGAAAATGTTAATAAAATACAGTTTTAACAAGCTTATTGCTTTATTGAGAATTCTAGCATATGAGAGGTTGGAAGCACAAAAATTCCATATAAAATTCATGACAGAAGACAAGATAAGGGCTCAGTCAATTTCCCACTCTTCCTTGAATTTCATTATTGATTTCTATATACCTCACATTCGCTCTGAAGCACAGCTGATTTTTCAATGTGTGACTCTTCACATGCCAAATTGCATTCAATATATGCCACAACCCTCAAGAAATAGTGTGACAAAGTGATAGAAAACCTTACATGTCAGATACTTCTTGAGAAATTGTCTGTTCCAAAATCTTAAAGAAACCTTTTAGAGTAGTTATGTTTGTCATGGGCAGCAGGGGAATGATATAAGGCTTCGCTGATGACAGTAGGTAAGGTAGTCATGCAGATACGCTATTATTTTCTTAAACACATATCTTGCCTTTTAATGTGCTCTGAATAACACCATGTAAAAGGCTCTCTTTAGAAGTCCTTGAAGAGAAGATGTTGAAGCTGGACAGGATCGCTGTCAATATATTTTGCATATTTTGCATTCTAAGGATTGTTTTATTACTTCTGTTGAGGACCAAAAATGATCTGCAAAGAGGATCATTTATTGAGAGTGAGTCTCATGTGTTTAGGGTCTAATATGGCAAAATCCTGAGATGCTAAGCACCTTCCACTTCTGTTGATGTAAATGGCTTTGTGACACTGGCAGGCCAGTTCCCTCTTTTGTCCAGGCTGCAGTCATAAGCTAAGAACTAATAAACTCATAGCTGGAGAACAGACAATTTCACTTTTATGCTAGTTTTGCTCAAAACAGGTATATGTCTTACAGAACATATTTAATATTCATATGCTATGAAATGCTTGTAAGTTGCTCCACATATTAATCTCACTTACATCCTGCGTTTCATTTTCTCTGAAGTCTTTCTGATTCGGTTTCCTACCAAAAGTGGAATTTGTGTTGCAGTGGAATTTCTGTGGCATTTTAGAGACAGTTCACTATGTTGGTGTGGGCAGCCATGAACCATGACACATTTCTGAGGAGTGAGAAATGTAAAATGACTCAGCTTCTCGAAGGGCTCCCTGCCCTGAACATTGTTAATAAGAATGCCATACCTTGGCTTGATTGGATTGCACACACCAAGTAAATGTTTGTGTTCCATGCTATAAGAAAATATGTAAGTTTTGCTTTCAAACTTTTAAATAGTTTGCTTTGAACTGTGAACTCAGGCATGGGACTTATCCTTCCTATCACTGGCCCATCCAGAAAGACTATCAAAATCATGTGGGTGATCAAGGAACATCTCAATACAAAGGATTGGTTAATGGCCATAACACACATTGGAAATACTATGATTAAGGAAGCTCATTCTGGGGATTTCCAAACTGAATGGAGAAAATAAAAACAAAGTCACAGGAAGATTTTGCATCTCTCTGTTTATGGTTTGAATTCTGACAGGGCCTGAGACTCAAAACTGAGGCAGAAAACCCAAGGGATTTCTCTAGAGTCTGCCCTGAAAGACATTTTATATCAACAGATCACAACAGCTCTGTCAGTCTTAGGATTTAGGTCAGAGATCGGCAACCTTTGCCAGCCCACATGCCAGTCCCTCCTCCCGTACTCTCAATAGTTGCCAGGGATGGGGCTAGCAGGTTCTAGGGGCAGTGCCATCAGGGGGCAGGAACCATGCATGCAGTGGGGCCCTTCCCCTGTTGGCCCTGCTCTCACATGCAGCTCTGTCCCCTGCTAGCCCTATTTTCCAGTGGGAGTAGTCCTGCTTTTAGCAGGGGTTGGACTAGATGACCTCATGAGGTTCCTTCCAGTCCTAATAGTCTATGATTGTATGATTTTCCCTGCTGGCCATGTCCTCCCACTGGGGAGTGAGCCTAGCAGGCCATGGGAGCCTCATGGCTGTAGGCCCGGCTGTAGGAGGGGGACAGCAAGGGAAACAGCCATGGCACCAAATGCTGTAGGCAATAAGTGCACATGCCAGTTTTGGCATGCGTGCCGGGGGTTGCCGACTCCTGATTTAGATGATGACTCATTAGTGAGTGTATGTTTTCTTGGTTTAACCAGCAAATAACTCTCATTTCTTTTTCATAATTAATAAGCTTTTAGGTAATTAATTACAGAATTGGCTAGAGGTATTATCTTTGATGAAAGATCTAACATACTATTTGATCTGGGGAAGATGACTGATCTCTGGAGACTGGAAGCGACTTGAATGTGATGTAATTTTTGACCATGGGCATACATAAGGTGAGAGGGAGAAGGTTGGGGCAAGTAGGACAGAGTCTAAGGCTGTGTTCACCCACCATTCTTATTTTGAAACAACGAGGTTGTTTTGAAATAAGAAAAACCATGTTCACACTACGCACTGTTGTTTTGAAACAACTTAAACCCCATTTGGGGGTGAAACAACGTTGTTTTGAAACGGTTGTTTTGAAACAATGCCATGTGAACATGTTGTTTTGGAACAAAGTGTTCCGAAACAACATGTGACCCTCAGCACCCTGGCCAGGGAACCCTCAGGCCCCTGGCCAAGGTGCTGGGGGCTGTCCCTCAGCCCCAGAAGGGAGGCTGCAGCCCCAGAAAGGGGGCTGCAGTTCTTGGCAGGGGGGTGAGCCGCTGCGGGACGACTCAGCCCCCCACCAGAGCTGCCCCCCGACGCCACCAGGGGGTCGGGGGCGCCAGGCTCAGCCTGCAGCCCAGGCTGTGGTCTGAGCCCAGCGCCCGACCCCGCGGGTGGAGTTGGGGGGCAGCCCGGGCTGTGGGCTGAGCCCTGCACCCCCAACCCGCCAGCAGAGTCAGGGGCCAGCTCTGGCGGGGGGCTGAGCCTCCCCGCAGCGGCTCACCCCCCCCGGCTGGGGCTGCAGCCCCCTTTCTGGGGCTGCAGGGTGAGCTGCAGCAGCGGCTCACCCCCAGGGGTCTGCAGCCCCCTGAAGCAGGTAACGAAATAGCATGTTGACACTGTGAACATGCTATTTCGTTTCCCGCTTTTTTCCCTATTTCGAAATAACTTTTTGCTAATTCGAAATGTTATTTTGAAATAAGGCGTTATTTCGATATAAGTTGTTTCAAAACAGCTTGTATCGAAATAACCCTCCATGTTTGAACACAGCCTAAGAGGACTGTCTGTGGTTATATGGTAACACTGTTATAAAGATCCAGGAGTTCATGTTTGTTGCTGGCTTGGTGAAATCTAATTAGAGAACACACCACTAGTTTGGGGTGTCTGCTCTGTTTTTGACATTCTACCTTGTGATAAAACAAACAGACAAGGAGTCTTGTGGCACTTAAAGACTAACAAATTTATTTTTTGCATGAGCTTTCATGGGGGAGAATCCCACTTTGTCAGATGCTTTGAAGATGAAGAAATTTATAGAATAGTCTGTAAATTCTGTAAGACTGCTCATCTTCAAAGTGGCTGGTGAAGTGGGATTTTCTCCCATGAAAGCTCATGCAAAAAATAAATTTGTTAGTCTTTAAGTGCCACATAAGTCCTTGTTTGTTTGTTTTACTGAACAAGACTAACACAGCTACTCCTCTGGATCTCGGTACCCTGAGATAGGCACTCAGTCATGAGCTGCTCCAGACATCAAGACAGGGATTACAAATCCAATAGAAATGGGATTATGGGCACTCAGTGTCTCACAGGACTGGTTCATTGCAATGTAAATAATGCATTCTTATATATTTTTCTCTCTCTTAGGGATTTGTTCTACTAGCAAAACTCTGACCAGTTTAACCAATAATGAAGGGGAAAAAAAGAAAAAATTTATAAAACCTCAGGAGTTCTTCTCTACTAAGTTAGGCACGCTGCTTTAGAAGTTACATTTATCATTAATGGATCAGGTCTCAACTAGATGAAAGGCTCTTTTCCAGCCTATCACTACTGAAATGATTATGCTTTTTTGGGGACAATGTGATCATAAAGCCTAGGATGAAGTGAATGAGCACTGAGGGAAAAACACCCTTGGCCCAGGGAATCCAAATACGGAATGTGCTTCTGGGAGAGATTTGGTGAGTTCAGAGTCTGACCATCTGTCAGGAATGCTGTAAAAATTGTCCTCTTGAAGACACCTTTCTACCTGAAGAATGTCACTCATAAAAGACACTTCCACATACAAACAATCTCCTAACCAAAAATAAAACAAATAAAAACTTGTAAAAATGAAAGAAAGAAGTAAAGAAAAATGTATTTAAGTGGGGGAAAAGAGGGCAATATACAGCCCTACCATAGGTAGAGAACATAGCCCTAATAGGTACTTTTAGATTCCATGTGGCAGCCAGGAGGCAGGATCAACTTTGTGGTGTGGCACTTCAAGTAAACTAATCTTTCAAAAGACGTGATATAACTGAACTGACAAGGAAAGTGAAGACATATTTTTTTTTAACCCAGATTCTCTGGCCTATCTGAGCAGACCACTCCCCTTTCTGTGTATCATGCCTCTTATGCTAAGGGCTTTGATAGTCATGGCATAGAGACACTACATGAGTTTTCTGGCATGCAGAGATTACCTTTTTGCAAGGTGACTTTCCAGATAGCTAGTTAATGATGCTTATGTCACCAGAGGGGTTTAGCCTGGCCCACTGAATTTATGGATGAAGAAGTCAAGCATTCCCTTGATCCTCAGGACCCTGCTGGAAATTCCAGTTACACTTTTCAAATTCTTTTTTTCTTGATTCACTTTCTTGATTCACTTTCTGGTTCCAGTTGGAACAAGGTTTTTAAACAAATCAGTTGATCTCCTGGTTCCTGTGGCTACTTGTCTCTCAGTGGAAACCAAAATAGATAGGCTATGTCTACACTTGGAAGTTAGTCCTGGAGGCTTATTCTGAACTAATTTGAGCTCTGTCTACACTAGGCTTTGCCTAGTTTGATCTGAAAAAGTTTTTAGCTTGAATGGTAAGTTCAAACTAACTGCTTAGTTTGAACTTATTTTGAACTTTAGTTCAAACTAGCTTTATGTAGTCACACTAGTTTGAAGTAGGTAAGTTTGAACTAGTGGTTAGTTCGAACTAACCATGTTTTTTTAGTTTGAACTAGCCACACTTTTTTTTAGTTCAAACTAAAAAGTTAGTCTGAACTAAAAAAAAAAAAACATGGTTAGTTCAAACTAACTTCAAACTGGTTAATTTGGACTAAGCAAACCTGAACTAAGCTTTTAGATGTAGACATACATACAGAGATCAACTGAATGATTCTAAAGGAGTCAGTTGGACTACTAGATGGAGGCTAACATACCTTTCTTGTACTGAAATTTGAATAATTGATATACACTGCTCAAATGAAGTAGGTCTCTTCTTTCCTCAGTGTGAAGATGAGGAACAGAAAATAATTTATTTAATGAAACCCTTAAAAAAACTGTGTGTGACTTACCTCACCCTCATTCAAAGGATTCTCCTTAGTAGTCCTGTTGGTCTACTGCCTGAATCCCTATTTCAATTGCCTGCACAATCTCAGAGCAATACCTGACTAAAACAATAATGTAAGAAAACCAGGACACTCAGAGTGACATTAAACAATGTAAGCATAGTTTACCTTAGTTTCATGGAAAGAAGTGACTACAAATTACCATAGGGGTTATTATTAATCTAGAGAGATTAAACACTTCTTCATCAGATGACCTCTGAATAAAATTTGTGCTGTATTATGGAAGCACAGAAAAATTGCTACATTTACTGTAACTTATGATCAAGATATTAAGAACCTGAAAGACATGAGATAATGAACAGAACACAATAAGTTAAAAGAAAATAATCTTTATAAAAACAAAACAACCCCTTCCCGACAGTACATGATATTAATATCCATGTTTTCTCTGCTGTAGTTGAATATTTTAGATGCTGTGTTTTTTCACAACGTTTATTTTACCATAAAAGTCACTTGAAACTGGAAGAGTAGAGAACATACATCAATAGCAACAAATGAATTAGACACAAAAAACAAGTTGTACTTGGAGTCAATGAACTCAAAGTAGTAACCCCTGATTATTCTGGGTCTAAATCTACCCCAAGTCTTGAATTTTTAATCTTGACCATGGCATGAATCATGCCATAATAATCAACTTCAACTATGAATTAAATTCAGGGAGCCAAATTTTGCATTAACTTCAATAGGGTTGTATAGCATGTATCTTAATAAAGAATTTGACTTAACAATGTCCATGTGTCAGTTAGGAATGTAGAATAATTGTGGTTTTAATTAGACAAGACCACTGATTGCATTATTCAAGTTTAAAAGTTGCTGATGAGTACTGAGAAAAGGTTCTCACAATAATTAGCCTTTGTGATAGCAGTGATTGAAGAGAAAACAGTGTAGCATTTTAATATCTCTAAAGTTATTTTTGGATTAAAAAATCAAACAGATAACAAAAGTAGACAGACACATCTGATTAGCAAAGCATATGCATCTTTACAAAAAAGACTATAAACATATCCAATGTATTTCTGCAGCGTGTGTGATTGCTCCGACCCTAAACCATTGTTCAAACTACAGTGAAAACAATGGGCCAAAAGCAGTCAAGGTCAAATTTAGCCCTCTGTTACTAATTTTTGTCTCTTATCTATCTTCTACAGAAGTGACATTGGCTATTGTTCTGTAAATAACCTTTCAGTAATTAAGGTCTTGTTACTAGTCCTAATGTAGGTTTCAAATTAATATGATGACCTCGTGGGGTCCCTTCCAACCCTATGATTCTATGATTCTATGATGTGCCAAAATATGAATTTTTTTGAGGATCTGGCAGCTGAAAATCATGAATGAAATTTAAACATTTTCATTTTAGCAAATTTGTTTTTCAGAAAGCACAGATTTGAATCTGTACAGAACTAGGTCCTTCATTGATATTGCTCCACTGAAGATACAAAACTTTGTGAAGATTGCATGAGATATATAGGCAATGTGCACAACCAACAGCTCATAACAAAGAGAGAGATGGTAAATTACAGTGGCCAGGGATAAGTAATTCTACCAGCTTGCATGAGAAGTAATCAAGGAACTTTAACTGACATTATCATTTGTCCCTCTCTAGCGGCTCTTCTGTGTAAGAGATTTATGAATCTGCTACTGTTATTAATTAATAGACTTGAGCCTGAATTCACAGAAAGTGTTAGGTGACTAAATTCCTGCTTTATGCCACTCCATCCCAATTCTGAAATCACTATGATACACAAACCTTCTGCTGAAGCCCTCAGTGCTGACAGTCAATTGGCATGCAAGTTTTAGAAGTAAATGTTCCTTATGTTTCTGCCCCAGGGCAGGTGCATTGCTGCCTCACTCCAGGTACCTGGGTCCTATTTCCCACCTAAGTATCCAAGTGATTCATAAACCACAGGAAGCCATGTTTGGCATGAGAATTACTCTAGAGCCTGGTGGTTAGAGCACTCACCCAGGACGTCATAAATCAGTCATCCAGTCCTTCTGCTTCAGTGACTCTTTAATTATTTATCTAGAATACAACAGGTTCAACAGGAGAGACTGAGGGATCCCCACATCTGAATATCTCATAGCTCAGTGATTAGAGCATTCACTGAAAAATGGCGGAGCTCTCTTCAAATCCCTTCTTTGTCTCAAGTGGAGGGGAGATTTTAAATGGGTCTCTCACATGAGTGCTGTAACCACTGGGTTAAAAAGTTATGAGGGAAGGCCTCCTCCTCTGGCCTGGATTAACCAGGGTTCACTTTCCCTGACGATGGAGTTGGAAAAGATCAGCACTGTTGCCCTATACCACATGCTCAGATTTGGTCCATCGCCCCTCTGTCATGATGGAGAGACATCTGGGGCTGGCCTGAGCAGCTCATGGCTGTTTCAATGCAGAAGGAGCAGAGCGAGGCAGCTGGAATTAGGGAGATCCACCCTACCCAGGAAGGGAATGGAGCACTCAGCTAGAGAGTGCATGCATGGCCAGGAAAGTCCCAGGGAAGTGGGTGAGGAGCTTGGGGTGAGTTGTTGATGAGCTATGGGATGACTGAAGGATGTTGGGAGGCTGTGGAGGGAGAAAGGCGGAAGTTGGGGACTGCAGGGAGAGGGGCAGGAGAAGAGTAGGGGGTACTGGAGCTGAGCTGTTCATGGTTGTGGAGAATGAAATGTGTGTCAGAGCTTCTTTAATGAAGCGCGTGGGAGATATCAGGATAAGTGGGGTCTTCTGGAAGGTTGTTGGAGTATATGTGGGATGGAAGGAACATTTGCATGTCTGTGTTGGATGGCGAAGCAGTGGCATTCTGGGCTCTGTGTGGGTGAAGTGTGGGGGGTATAGCTGAGTGTGAGGTGGCAACCGGGGAATGCTGGGGTCTGTGAGAGGCAGGGTGCTTTGCTATCTAGTTTACAGAAGATGGGGACCGCCACTTCTACTGTACACAGCTCCAAAATTCTTTAATATGGGCCTGCTGCTCCTACCCTGCAGCATCTTGCTAAGAGGGTTAGCAGCTGAGAATCCTGCGTATAGATGGATGCTTCCCTGCATCATGGACTAAGGAGCCTGTCTCTGCTTGGGAGTTTAGCACACAGCCATATAGTCAGCCTTTCTCATTAGCTAGCTTAAGCTGCTCACTGCATAGTGGGCTGGCTTTTGTGAATTATAGTTTAAGGTGCCTGTCTTTCCCCATTCACCAAACAGGAGCTTAGGCACCTAACTCAGGCGTTGTGACTCACAATGGGTTTCTAGGTGGCTAACTGTCAGCACCATGCAGCGCCCATTTTGACTGGGATCCTTAGTCGTTACTGTTCATGAAAATGCTGCTCAAGCATTGACAAGTCTTGAGACATTTTCTCACTTTTAGCAAGATATCAGAGTTCTACTGAAGGCCAAATCCTGCTCCCTTGTAATCATGCAGATATTCTCATTTGAGTCAATGACATTAGGCTTGTGTGATAAATTAGACAAGTATTAGTGATATTTCTCCAGTCAGCAGAGGATCAAAGGATCATAGGGGTAAAAAAAAAAAAAAAGTGAGCTAGAAGAATGAATTACATATAATGAAATCCATATTTTATGGTCTTATATAAAACTTAATTGTGTGTGCCAGAATACTGCAATTTTCATCCATTGCTTTGACACCACAAAGCGGAGGTGGGTGTCACACAACGTGGTCTGAAAAATAGCAGATGATGTTGCTTTGGTCACTGTGGAAACCACACATCCCATTAAAAAGGCACATAGAGGGTATTGTCGCAATTGAGACACTATGGAATTATTTTTAAATGTCCCCATTGTTATTTTGACTGCTAAGTTGCCAGGGTTACAAGTACAAACAATGTAAAAGAAAAATGAGTGATAATTTTTCCCTTTTTGCTGAATTCATGAATATTGCCCTAAGTTTAAAATAGATCTCATACTTGGGTCCCTGTTTAAATCACTATTTATTTATTTTAGAAAATTCATCACCATGTAAATGTCAAAGTTTTGAATTTCATGGAGTATGCACTGAAATATTTTTACCAGCATATTTAGTCAGTCAACAACAAAATGAAAATTTAGTGAGTATTGACGGAACAAATTTCACCAGCAGTCATAGGTGTGGTTAGTCAAGGGTACAAGCCTTGGGCAGGCATGGAATTTGCCCCTTCCACACATGGCCCCATTGACTGGACTGGAGCTGCCCCCAACTGGCCCACATTCAAATATAGAAGTCAAACTATGCCTAAGCCAGAAGTCCTTGACACTAAGTTTGTACACTACCTCTACACTCCACTCTTTCACCCATACAGACAGCAGTTTATTCTTCCACAGGTGCACAGCATTGTAAGATAAAGGAATACTTGAAAGATCATGGCTTGGGACGCTTCTGCTGTGTCATCCATGAAATCATTGCCTATGCAATATGTAAAATATAGGCAGCTTTCCTAGCACATGGATCACAAGCCTTTTAAACTTGATGAAAAGGCTGTTATTAACTTCAGTGAGAATTGTATCTTGACCAAAATCCAGACTTAGAAAAAATATACATTTGCCAGAGGTTTTTTTTTCATAAATAGGCTGTCCCTCAGTGGAGGGTGGAAGTGACACTTCCTGTAGGTTTGCAAAAGAGATTGATAACACAAATACGGATGGTTTGATCCCTATGGGTCTAGGATACCCATGTAAAAGGCAAAGCTTAATTTGTTCTGGGGCTTGTTGGGGTTCAGCCCTTGAACCTTTTCGGCTAGTGGAATTTAGTGAGTCATGCAATTCTACATTTATATGCAAGATGTGCCCTCACATGTATGGTGCGTGTAAGATCAGACTGTGAAGGATCTTGATTGGGCCTCCAAAAAGGCATTCTCAATGCTTTGTGACCTTATGCTTATAGTGAATGGGAGGTCATACCATGCAGAAAATGCCATATTGTTTTGCCTGAGCCCCAGCAATAATACCATGGAGAAAATGCCATACTGTTTTGCTTGATTCCCACCACGAATTTCTTTACAAACTAAGCATTGTATAAAGCAGGGGTCTCAAACACGCGGCCTGCGGGCCGCATGTGGCCCCTAAAGCTATTTCCTGCATCCCGCAATGACACAATCGTTACCTATATTTGCAATATCACTGTATGGAAAGGTTTCAGTGGTGCGGCCCTTGGGCTAATGTACTAATCCTCATGCGGCCCTCTTTCAGTCCTCATGCAGCCCTTGTGGTGATTTGAGTTTGAGACCTCTTGTATAAAGGCAAACATATTTGCTAACTTTGTAATCAAGGCATAAGAATCAAATGAAAATGTGCCTGCTGTTAGTGTTTACAGCTAACCTGCTGGCATTAAAAAAGGAAAAATTGCAATTACTACTATACAAAGTCTGAAGGGGCCAAATCTAAAGGTGTCACATTGTCATGCAAATTATGTGGGGCTGATTTACTGCAAAGTGATATAAGGCAAAGTAACATATAGTGAAGTGGATGGCAGGGTTCTAGCAGTTTTAAAATGGATAGCCATGTTAGTCTAGTCCAGTGAAAAAACAACAAGGAGTTGCGTGGCACTTGAAGACTAACATTTATTTTTTGCATGAGCTTTTGTGGGAGAAGATCCCACTTCCTCAGATGCTTCGAAGATGGGTGAACTTACAGAAGGGAAAGAAACTAAATGCAAGGAGGTGTAAAACATAGGATCAGGTCATAAAGTAACAGCAAATCAGAGCAGTTTACAGGCTCAAACCATGGGAAGCCTAAAGTCAAATTACCCTTTGTAATGGGAAAAGAACCCATAGTCTCAATTCAGTCCTGCTTTCACAGAATTTAGCTTGCATATTAATTCGAGTTCAGCTGTCTCTCTTTGAAGTCTTGATGTCCCAG